>JAWZYV010019586.1:0-560284 GCA_038373885.1 Cheiracanthium punctorium
TCCGTCACCCTCCCATAAATCCGGCACTGAGTAGTCTCCTTACTAGTCTCCTTAATATTAAGAAAACAATAGGGATTCTGCCCCCCTCCCTCCATCAAATAGCCATAGAAGTACTAACTATTACATAGAAGTCTCTGCCACCCCGTCCGTTGCAGGAGCCCCATTCCTTTCCCTACGTAAGCTTTGCCGCATCTTTAAAGGTGCGAATGAATTTGGCTTACAAGTTTCTGGGGAAATGACTTTTTCATATTACTACCGATAAAAGAAGTAAGGCGCACTAGTATATGAAAAAAGAGAGAATATTTAGAACCTTCTACTGGCTGAATATCTGAAATTTACAGCTTAAATGAGCAACTTTTTTTTTGCGTATCTTCGTTTTATTTGAAAAACCAGTGTCCCAGAAGGGCGCACTTTGCAGACTTTTCCTAAGAAGAAGTCTTAGGGGCGCAAAATTCAATTCTTGCCGGGGCCGTTTACGACCATGGCTACGACTCTGTGTAAAACAAAGAAACTTAAACTATCAGTATGAAATGTCGCGAATATTTTTAAATATCGTATTTTACCATCGACAGCAGAAAATATTACTAACTGATGTACGCAAAAGCAGACCTGAGTGTCGATGCCGTTCAGAAATCACAGACTGTCCTTCATATGCAGGTGAAAATCGAAACTAAGGAATCTTACAGTTAATAGATACTTAAAATATTAAACTTTTTGTACATCACTTTCTTCTTCGTAATAGAGTAGTGTAATCTGCATTTTTGTATTTCAAAAATTAGAACATTGGAAAAACAAAATAATTTTGTTTAAAACAAATTTTTAACTTTATTATTTTATTTTACATGAAAATTTAATTCTGTCGCCATTTCTTTCGTTGGCTTAAGGCGCAGAGGGTGCCTCAAGCAGAGGACGCAGGGGGACACGCCCCCCCTGTCGTCTCGGGCCAGCACGGGCCTGGAACCGATTCTAAAACTTTTCTCACTGATAGAAAAAGAATGAGTATTTTAGACTGCCTTTTTATGAATATAACACAACTAATTCTTTTAGAGGCATTGTGTTCTATGGTCTGTTACTAGTGAAACGAATCAAAAACACTTTCTCAATAATACAATTCTTCTATATCTGAGTATTGAAGGCTATATTTTATGGAGATAGTTTAAACAGTTCTTTTACAGGGACACACAAAATAATTCTAATGCGTTAAAGCTATATGGGTATTTCTTTAACTTCTGAACTGATTCTAAAACTTTTTTCACTGATAGAAAGCTACACTATTCCTGAGTATTATGGCTAACTTTCATACATATATTACAAATAGGTCTTTTACTTGGATACTCATACGAATTGCATTACAATCTCTCGAACAAATGAACCGATTTTAAAACTTTTTTCACTGACAAAAAGCTGCACTATTCCTGAGTATTATAGGCTACCTTTCTGCACATACATACATAGTTCTTTTACAGGGACACTCATAAAAGTTGAGCCTATTCTGAAACCTTTTCCATTCATACAAAATTACGCTATTCCTGGGTATTATAGGCTGCCTTTGATGCATATAGCATAAATATTTCTTTTACATGGACAATAAAAATAATTCTACTGCACTGCGTGCTAAGAACATCTCTGTGACTACTGAACCGATTCTAAAGAGTTTTTCACAAATAGAAAGCTTCTCTATTCCTAAGAATTATAGGCTACCTTTCATGCATGTATCACAAATGGTTCTTTTACAGGGACACTCATAGAAGTAAGTACATTACTTTTTACAGTATCTCTCTAACTACCGAACCGATTCCAAAACTTTTCTCACTGACAGAAAGAAAATGAGTATTTTAGACTGCCTTTTTATGAATATAACACAAATAATTCTTTTAGAGGGACACATAAGTATTACATTATGCTCTATGAGTATCTCGTATGAGTATCTATGAGTAACTAGTGAAACGAATCAAAAACTCATTTTCAATAATACAATTCTTCTATTCCTGAGTATTAAACTCTATATTTTATGGATATAGTTTAAACAGTTCTTTTACAGCGACACACAAAATAATTCTAATGCGTAAAAGCTGTATGGGTATTTCTTTAACTTCTGAACTGATTCTAAAACGTTTTTTTATTGGTAGAAAGTTACACTATTCCTGAGTATTATGGCTAATTTTCATGCGTATATCACAAATAGGTCTTTTACATGGATACTCTACGAATTGCATGACGATCTCTGGAATTAATGAACCGATTCTAAAACTTTTTTCACTTACGGAAAGCTGCACTATTCCTGAGTATTATAGGCTACCTTCTGCACATACCATACACATTTCTTTTACAGGGACACTTATAAAAATTGAGCCTATTCTGAAATTTTTTCCACTAATAGAAAATTACGCTATTCCTCGGTATTGTAGGCTACCTTTAGTGCATACAGCATAAAAAGTTCTTTTACATGGACAATCGAAATAATTCTACTGCACTACATGCTAAGAACATCTCTGTGACTACTGAACCGATTCAAAGATTTTTTCACAAATAGAAAGCTTCTCTATTCATAAGAATTATAGGCTACCTTTCATGAATGTATCATAAACAGTTCTTTGACATCGATACTCATAGAAATTACATTACGATCTCTGGAACTAATGAGCCGATTCTAAAACTTTTTTCACTGATGAAAAGCTACACTATTCTTGAGTAAAATAAACTAAAATTCATGCATATATCACAAATAATTCTTTTACAAGGACACATATAAATTCCATTGCGATCTGTTTGTATGTCTGACTACTGAATCGATTCTAAAAAAAATTTCACACTACACTATGATAGAAAGCTACACTATTCCTGAGTATTACAGGCTATCTTTCATTCATATAGCACAAATAGTTCTTTTACAGGGACACTCACAATCAGTCTGATACATTTACGCTCTACGGGCATCTCAGTAACTACTGAACCGATTCAAAAATATTCTCATCAGCAGACAGAAGCAAACTGAAACTTTATTGGGAAATATGCTGTAATTTTATAGGTGTCGCAGAAGCTAGGAGAAATTTCTCGAAGGATCCCCATAAAGCGCCAATTGTGATTATTTTGTAGGAACACAGTTGAATCACTGACTATTACGTATTATTAATGCAAGAAAACAAACTTTACATGCTTTTAAATTAACTTTTACCCATTGGAAAAATCCCGCCAAATGTCCGAACTGTCGCCAAGCATGGCGACTTTTCGGCGAAATATGGCCAATATTTATCGCAATATATATTTTGAGTGAAAATAGCTTATGCCATGGATTAACATACAGGCTACCTTTCTTGCATATTGCATAAATAGTTGTTTTACAGGGACACATAGAATTAAATTACGCTCTACGGGTAACTCTGTAACTACCGAACCGACTGGAAAACTTTCTTCACTGATAGAAAGCTGTACTATTCCTGAGTATTATAGGCTAATTTTCATCCATATAACATAAATACAGTTCTTTTACAGGGACACTTAAATTAATTCTAATGCATAATGCTCTATGGGTATCTCTCGAACTACTTAACGGATTCCTAAACTTTTTTCACGAATTGAAAGCTACACTATTTCTGAGTATTATAGGCTACCTTTTATGCATACACCATAAATAGTCCTTTTATAGACACACTCATAAGAATTACATTACGCTCTATGGATATCTCTGAAATTACTGAACCGATTCTACAACTTTTTCCACTGATGGAAATCTAATCCGTTCCTGAGTATTATAGTTACCTTTCATGCATATAGCATGAATAGTTTTTTTACAGGAACACTCATAAGAATTACACTAAGCTCCATTTCTTACACTAAGCTCTGTAATGACTTAACCGATTCTAAAACTTTTTACGCTTATAAAAAGCTACACTATTCTTGAGTAATATAGGTTCCCTTTCCAGCACATATCAATTTTACAGGGACGCTCATAAGAATTACATAATTCTCGATTGCCATCTCTGTAACCACCGAATCGAGTCTAAACATTTTGTCTCTATTAGAAATCTATAGTGTTCCTGATTAACATAAGCTAAAATTCATACACAAATAGTTTAGTTACACAATTAATTTGGCGTAAAATTGGTGTAATTTTACTTCATGTTTGTCCATTTCACGCGATTCTACATACTTGGAATTACTTTGTTTCCAAGACATGAATAATTTATGTTGGCGAAAGTTGTCAAATTTGGCAACCATTCTGTTTATTTTTCCAGTTTTTATTAATATCTTCTAAAATAGTTCGGTTTTCGAAATTTAAGCCAGCTTACAAAGTTCCCGGGAATTTTCCGAATCCGTGGGCACTTACGTCGAAACTCAAATCCCCACAGTTTCGGAGGAGATAGCAGAACAAGTTTCTGCCGCCGCAGCGGCGCCGGCATTTTCGCCGATCCCAACCGTTTGGGGCAATAGCTGCGTCTGCGCATGCTCCTAGAGATCAAGAGAGCAGAAACAGCGAAGGCAGCAAAGAGCTTTAATGACGATGCTGGCGCCATCTGCTCGTTCAAAATATAGTTAGTTTATTATACTAATTATCCATAGGGATTATTCATTAAATTAGATTATCTATTATCTTCAATGAATATTTTTCGACGCTCATTTTAATGAAACATAATTTTAGTCAATGTACATTAGTTTATTTTATAATGATCAAATAAAAATGATTTAAGATAAAATATATTGAAATGTAAATTTTATTACAGATCTTCAATTTTGCTTTGGCTGATGAAAAATAAAAGCATAAAAATGTTAAATTATAAATTGAATTTACATATGAAATATTTATATATGAAACACATGAATGTAAATTAAGCCACTTTAATGTAAATCTCTAAATTTTTATCATTTTTACTAAAGATTTAGAAATATATCAAGTGACTTTTTAAAAGTATCTTTGATTTTTTTTTTTTTAAAGAAATAAAACTAAATTGGATGTACCATTATGTATTGAAAAGCTCACTGAAGTTTTTCTATTTTAAAGTAACTATTGAAAGTTATAAAACAGCAAATATACATGGTATTTGAAACAGGCAATTCCAATAATCAATATAAACTGATATACTGGTATTTGTCAATTTGATTGTACGACAACAAGTTATTAAAATTCATTTGATTTAAGTGATTTTTTTAAACTAAAAAGCCAAAAGTTTAAATCAGTTTGAAAATAATAATGTGAAATATTGTTTTTTTTTAAAATAAAAAATGCCTTAACTAAAATTTTAAACAAGTATTTAAATCTAATGCCTTTAATAACTTGCTGTAGTACATTCAAGTTTACAAATACCAGTATATCAGTTTATTTTGATTATTGAAAATGTTTATATACCATGTATATTTGATGCACTTTTTTTGGCTAGAAATTAAGCCTCGAAAAAACACCAGATGAAGAACTTTAATAAAGTTAACCTGAAAATTTTTGTGATCCCTCTCTTTTTCTGCCCGTTTCCATTTTTCGAAAATCATTTTTTCCATTTTGAAAGTGCATAAGTGTTCAGCTCAAATATGCTGCTTTGTCAGCTACGTTATATAAATGCGTGTGTGCTTGTGTATACAATCTAAAAAAAAAAACTTACTAATGTATGAATCCTGTTGTTGTTGCTTATCTCCGTGTCCCAGCTACTGCTAGACGAGATTTACGAGTTTATTCACCCTCAAAAAATCATTGACCAGAATAGGAAAGTCCATTAGGTCGTCGTAGGACAAATCCAGACACTTAAGAATATGAGCTGGAGATGCCTGTTCACTGTTACACTTCGGACAAATCGGGTGGACTTTTTGACCTCCTTGGAAGGCAAGGCCTCTTAGAAGACCACTACGAAAGCGAGAGAGAGCTGTCTGTGTACTTCTGTCGCAATTCACAGCGAGGGATCTACCTGAGGAATCAGCCCGGTACCAAGAATGTACAGGAAGGAAAAGCCAGCTACAGTGTTACTTTTAGATAATCGACAATATATATATATATAGTTAAATGAAATGCATTTTATGTTTTATTTATGCAACAACAATGGCTGGCCAGGGGGGGCTTTCATCTTATACTTACTAAATGATATATATATGTATGATTGTAAGTAAAATTATGTAAATTTTTTTGTTTGTTTCAAACGATGTATATATATATATATATATATATATATATATATATATATATATATATATACATATATATATATACATCGTTTGAAAGAAAAAAAAATTACATAATTTTACATATATTTACATGCTATTAGTTCACAACAGCTTTAATCTATTGTTACAATATTTCGAAGCTGTAGAATATGCATCACATGTATTTTTCTATAAATAGGTTACAATCATAAAAATTTCAACATAGGGTTACCAGGCGAAATTCGCGAAAGATGCGAGATAAAATGACATAGTCAATTAATATCGTTTTAATATGGCAATAATGAAACTAAAAAAATTAGGGGGGTTCAGAGTGGTCTCCCCCTGACGAGGCTTGAACAGCTGAGTTATATACCGGGTGATCCGAAAGTCAGGACGAACTTTAAAATTAATAATTCGAAAACGAATCAAGATACAAAGATACGGTTTGCACCAAACGGATGGAAAAGGAACCGGGTTTTGTGTGGCAACGAAACAAAAATAGTTCTCTTGGTGTCCAACAGATGGCGCTGTAGGATTTCTGATATAGGATTATGCAAAGCGACAAGCGATATAAAAGGGGGCGACTGGAGCAGGTAATGGTAGATGAAGCTTATACGCATGGAAATGCTGTCCATACTTGAGAAAGATCTCTTAGTCAAACTTTATTATAAGAATGCGGAAAGTGCCACAGCGGCATTGCGAGCATATCGCTACATGAAGGGCATGCGAGGCAGAAAAGGACCCAATAACGCCTTCTGCATTGATCAAAATGATGAAGAAATTTGAATCTACCGGATCTTTGGCGTCACGTGCAAGAAGTGGTCGTCCCTCATCAGCCGCTGCTGTTGTCAGGACAGTGGAGCAGACGGTGCAATCCATGTCGGCGATTTCTGCACATGGGGAGAGCAGTGGCCGCGAAGTTTCGAGTCAGACAGGAGTGTCGTACGGAAGTGTGTGGAGAGCACTGCGAATAACTCTGAAACGGTATCCCTATAAGTTGCAAATTAACCAAGAACTGAAACCTCCTGACTTCGACTCCCGTCGAGATTTTGCCAATTGGGTATTGAATAAAATGGAAGAGCAGCACGACTGGCTTCACACTGTTCTTTGGACAGATGAGGCGCTGTTAACACCCACAATTGTCGAGTGTGGACCACAGAAAATCCACATGCATTTGTTGAGGTACCCTTGCAACAGCCTAAAGCAACAGTCTGGTGTAGCTTCACTGCTGATTTCATAATTGGTCCATTTGTTTTCGAGGAAGTCACACACACGTGTTTCAAAACAGTTTCTGTCACTGGTCAGCGATATGCAGCACTGTTACAGAACAATATTATTCTTGAACTGCAAGCGCGACAGGCACTTCAAACAGTCACCTTTATGCAAGATGGAGCACCACCTCATATTGCTCTGCCTGTGCAACATCTGCTACGCTCAACATTTGGGGAGGATCGCATTATCAGTCGCTGCTTTAATCAGTCATGGCCTCCAAGATCTCCCGATCTTACGCCCTGTGACTTTTGGCTGTGGGGATTCTTGAAGTCAAAAGTGTAAAGCGACCAACCGGCATCACTAGCAGCACTGAAAGATGCCATCCGCCAAAATGTGTCTGACGTAACGCAAGAAATGCTACTAAATGCTGTGAACGGTGTGGTGACTCGTTTCTCAACTGCACTTCTGAATGATGGGCAGCACATTGAAAATTTACTGTAGTACCAATTAACTGTAATTAAGCTGACTTGAAAGTTGTCAACATTTTTTTATTTGTAAATCATCCTTTGGTGAAATAAACACTATAGCGCCATCTGTTGTTCGCCAACAGATCTATTTTCGTTTCGGTGCTACACAAAACCCGGCTTCTTTTCCATCCGTTTGGTGCAAACCGTATCTTTGTATCTTGATTCGTTTTCGAATTATTAATTTTTAAAGTTTGTCCTGACTTTTGGATCGCCCGGTATATATATATATATAACATTGCAAATTAAAAGCTCATGAAAATCCCATATTTCTGGAACTACGCAGTTTCATTCAGTTGGAACAAAGAAATCCGCGTTAAAAAACTGCAATTACTACACGGTCCCTTGCAACTCCTTTGTAATTTTGTAGATGATCCCGGTAGCCAGCCACATAGGCGTCTTAAAATTCATAACAAACCCTGGGAAAACCTCTGCCCAGATTTAGCTTTTGGGGTAATATGACACGACATAAAAAGGTTTTAAAAGCACCTGCAACAGGTCAGGAGCAGACTTTTCGCGTGACCTAAGAAAGACTCGCTGCCTAAGAAAGATGCACTCAGCTGTCCAATAAAATTATGTAATCGCACTTGGAGTTCGACTCATTTTCCCAAGGATTTTCACGATCGCTCCCGGCGTTTGTCGGCCAGCAACGATCGGCCTCCTCTATAACCTCAACTCATCCGGCCCGATTCTCGCAATAGTGGCTCTAATCCAGAGTCCCGATCCAGACAGGAGACCTCAACGCCCTCGCCTTACCGTCGGTTCCACGACACAACTTTCCCGTAGCGCTCTAATGCTACATACACACACACACACACACACACACACACACACATATATATATATATATATATATATATAAAGTAGAACCCCGATCTATCGTTCCCGCATTCATCGTTTTCCCGCATTGATCGTTTTATTTCTGTGGTCCCTGCACAAATTGTATTTGAATAACGTTAAAAAAACCCGCATGTATCATTCTCAATAAGTGACTTTCCCGCGTTCATCGTTGTAAAAATTTTCTCCTGACCAAAATGAAATTAAACGTTAAATGAGGCCATGTGGCATACAAACTGTAATTACCTCTTGGTATGATTTCTTGGTTTATTGATGATCAAATCAGTGATGGTGCCAGACTTTCCCCTACGGGAGGGCCATCTTCCCCGACAGGGGGGGGGGGAACGATAAAACCCCAAAATTTTACGTTTCAATACTTGCACAGCCTCTCAAAAAAGTATTCGAGTAAGAGATAAATTTCCTACTTTGGTTTCGTATATTAAAAATTATTATGATGAGATTTTTATTAATTATCTGTTCTTGGCTAACAGGAAAGTCCAGTGATTTTCACCAAAGTCGTAGTTAAAAAGGTCTTTACGAAGGCAATTGTCAGCAGATCGGGCAACCCTGCTTACCCTAGAAATGTGGATCTTGTTCGCTGGTTCCTTCCAATCCCGAAAAACATACTCCGAGCTGCAGATAATCAATATTCAGTATATGAATATCGTATAATTCCAATGAGAATGAGAATGGAAGTGTACGGAACCTCTACGGTCGGGTCAGACACTTTGAATGGAATTTTTTATCTGTATGCAAAATTTCCTTCGTTTTTCTAAACCCACAAATTTGATGACATTAAGCGATGTGGTGATACCACTAAGCGATTACTTTTGCGTTAATTCGAATACGTTTGTTCGGAACCACAGGTTATTGATAATATTAAGCGAATGATTACATTAACTGTATTACATTAAGCGGCGTCTACAGTACATTAATTAGATCTAAATACAGTAGGCATGTAACAAGAAAAATAGTTCATGGCAGGAGAGGGGGAGAGGAGTAAAAAGACAAATTTGATTAGGAGATAAGTTAAATAATATTAAGAGGAAAAGCCATAATTAAAAATAATCTAAAAAAATCCCCGACGACACTCCCCGACAGGGGGTCCAGTGATCCCCGACGGGGGGTGCATGGCTCCCCCGATCCCCCCGCTGAACACTGAACAGTGGTTGCGTGTTGAAGAGGATGTACATAGCGTGAAATTTAATGATTACATTTCCATTAATCAAGACGGTGAGGCATGTGGTATCCTAAACATGGAAGAAACGTGTGATGTTGCAAAGAATGAAATAATGGCAAAGCAGAGGATAATGTTCATCCCGATGAGGCTGAGCCTACACTAGTACGAAGTTTGTCTGAAGCAATAACGGTATTTGAAACTGTATGAACTTCATTATGCAAACATAATATCTCAGAAAAAGTTCGGAAAATTATTGTAAATCTTGAAAATTTACTGTTTCAATGATGGAAAAGAACACATAAAATTACTGATTTTTTAAAATAAGTACCACTTACTTTTCATCCTCTGCTTACTTGTTTTACAATTTTGTTCCATATTAGTATTTGTTGGTATGCATCATTGCCAGTATGCATAAATATTGCTTTCTTCACATTTCGACTTGAACCCGCATTTTTCGTTTTCCCGCATTCATCGTCTTCTTACGCACCCCATTTAAAACGAGGAATCGAGTTTTTACTGTATGTATATATATATATATATATATAATCTACTCGTTATTACCGTTCAAATTAGTCTCCGTGCATGCCTTTCATCAAGGTCGACAATAGTAAAAAGTGATCAGACCACATTAAACTGAGTCATAGAGAGAATAAAGTGGCTTCGACATGAGCTCACGAAGATTCCACGTTGCTGGTACGTCAACATTGTGCATATCGACGTCCTCATGTAAAGTAAAATGGCCTTTATCCGCCTAGCTTAGAACAGTGCAATCAATCACTGCAGTTTTCTTTTTTCACATATATTAGAAGTGTTTCATGTTGTAGTTCCACAAGGCAAATGATTCTATTTCAGGGTTAACTATTAGAGATGAGACAGTGTTTGCGATTTACTATTGTGTTCCATAAGAAACTTCTCATTCATTGAACATATTCCTTATAAAAAAGATTTTAAAAACCGATTTATCGAAGAAATAAACGTAATATACATACATACATACATACATACATACATACATACGTGGGTCGTCCAGAAAGTAAGTTTTCCGTGGCTAATAAAAAGGAAGAAAACATTACCTGAAAAATTTATTGTAAAAGGTACAACAATATTTCAGCTATTTCTCAACATAAGAATAATCTGAACTGTAACACTTATCATACCGTCAGATAAGTTTTTGTAGTACAGTGTCACAGAAGTCTGACGTTCGAGAAAGTAGCCAGTGTGTCACAGTTGTTTGCAGTCTTCCACAGTGGAAAAGTGGTGCCCGGAGAGGAATTTTTTCATGTGCAAGTCACTGGAAGCAAGATGGATACTGTACGGTGACCACACTATAGTACCGATCTTGCTTCTAGGCATCGTTTTTCCTTTTTATGTTATAATGCATTATACAGTTTATTGTTATGAAGAAGCAAGTCACACTTATTTCGTATTTAAAACTGTTCAAGAGCCATGCAAAGAGTGTAAGTTTTTTTTTTCCCAGGACAGTCTTAGTTTAGGTTTATTAATTAATTAATCTTGATTTAAGTATAATGCTAACTTTTAGTGTTTCTCAATCTTGTGGCACCAGATAGAGAGAAATTACAAAAGTAATTGTGTTCAAATTCAAATAGCCGTCACTTTTAGAATTTCCCAGTCTCGTGACATAGAAAAAAAATACAAAAATAATTTTATTCGAATAAAAAATGCCGAAAAAGTCACATCATTAGGTAGTAAATGCAATTTTTAGTGTTTCTTAGTTTTGTGGCATAGAGAGAAAACGTAAAATTTATTGTATTCGAAAACAAATAGCCGTAAAAGTCACACAATTAAGTTGTGAATACAAACTTTTAGTATTTCTCAGTCTTGTGACATAAGGTAGAACGAAAAAAACAAAAATGATGTTGTTCGAGTACAAATGGCCAGAAAATTCACACAATTAAGCTGTAGGACACTCATACTCTATTGGCATGAAGTTACAAAAATGAAACAATATTGGGAAAATATTTTTATTATTCCTAATTTAACATTTTGACAGTAATGTTAACTTACACGTTTGTTAATTACATGTTTTTGTTAAAGTTATTATTTATTTGAAAATTTCTCTTTAGGTAAGAAGTCAAACTGCTGTTATTTACGATGAATTAGGCTAACGTGCTTTTGGCTAATTACTAGAACACAGTGTAGTGTGAAAAAGAGATGGTATTAGTTTCTTTATTGCCTCCCATTAAGCATTTGTGAATTGATTATATTTGAAAGATTCTAACTGTTTTCGCTATAGACAAACATTTTTATATCCATCTTAAAGAAAAATTAATTTGTGATTTTCTCATTTCTTTGAATTTTTCAGAAAAATAAACGAGTTAGATAACTTTTAAAAAGAAATTTTGTCTTTATTGGAACACATAAGCTTACATTGAGCAGCGTATCCTTTTAAGAAAATAGTTATTTTACACAAACGAGAGAAAATATGTAAAAGTATGAGACTAGGATTAAAAGATGGCAGTGATATGCATTTTCTTAGCTTCACCTTTCAAATATATAGCTTTTATGTGGCAGTGTTACTTCTTGACAAAATAAGTAATAATTTACCATAATATATATATTAATTTGAAAGTACAGTATTTTAACGAAGGCACAAATCTTTCATTGCGTTTTTTTTAAATAAGAGACATGTTTTCCATGACCGAATACATTACAAAAAATAATTTATGTATAAATATGTACAAAAATATTCTGCAAAATAAAATACTTCTTTACATACAACAGTTAAATCAATTTAAAAAGGTCCTTGTACATAATATAATAGAAACATATACATATGAAATGCATTTTTGAAAACATTCAAATAATACACAAATACTTTTAGCTGATTGTTGAAACAGCGTCAGATGTTTAATATGCTTCGAAAGCAGCAACATTTATTTTAGGGCTTAGCACTTTTACAAAATTCTAAAATTTATAAAATGACCTACAGTAAAATATATAGGTGTAGCTAATTAAACCTCTAAAAATTTATTCGCATTGGAAAATATATGCATAGGATTAACACACTATGCAAAAAGAAAAAAAAATCTGCCTTTGAATTTGATAATAAATAAGAGTGTAACATGGCAAAAATTAATACGATGTCAAAAACATGTTTTAATATAAATTTTGTTACTTAAATGCACTTATATACAAAAACAGTATTAGAAATACTTAATAAAAGATATATTAGGTAATAACTGGCTAAGATTTTTCATTAATGTAAAGTACAATAAAACATTTTAAAAAGCTATGCTTAAGTACTAATAAAATAGAGTAAATATTATTAAAAGTGTGAATTAACAGCAGAATATGATTATATCGATATCAAATATCTGAAAATAATCACTATTGATATAACGTTAACATAAATCAGTACGTATGATAGGATACATTATCTTTCCAATATTTTCTGAGATACAATTAAGTTTGATTTAACATTGTAATAGAATATTGAAAAATATATACATGTACTAAAGACGTTTTTGATTTTTTGTTTGCACTGATGAAAAAGATTGTACAAAATTTGAATTTTAAAAATAAGATATAACAAGTCAAATTTAAATTTTTGATGGTAAAACGAATTTTATCATCCCCAAACCAGCTTCGTATTAAAAGTCATATTTCTGCGTAATTTTTCAATGATCATTATAACATGATGAATGAAAATACGATAAACTATGAGACATTTTATGCATAACAAATTCCACAGCTTTTCAGCTAATGAAAAACAATTATAAAATTGTATGAGTATAATCAGAGAGAAATGGCACATTTTCATTTTGCTTTGTTTACAAATCACACAGTGTAGCATTTTGAAAATTGAACACAAAAAAGACAATGTCCAATGATTGGCTGTCTCGCGTCAAATCATATAAAGTAAAAATAAAAAAACATAAATTATACTTCAGTTTCTTTTTTTTTAAGTTCTTATTGATTATTGCAGACTTGTAATAAGGGACACCAAAACTAGAAAAGCGGTTAAATCATTAAAAAAAATTTTTCTTCTATTTTCCGACACAGTTCTTGTGTTTAAGCAGTTTGTATTGTTTTGCTAATACTGTGCCATCTATTCAAAACATTAACAGTCATTGAAGGCACTAGATAGCGATATCATTTTCTAATTTGAAGTCTATTTCAAGGACCTGTGTTGTAGTTTGTGTTTTTGATACAAACAGCACAGCGACTGATGCGCGAACGAAGATCGCCAGCCTTGAGCGTGGTGCTCACTGGACGAGAGAATTGATCGTTCTGATCTATTGTCGTCAACCAGAAACTGTACTTGTTGGCGAAGTAATGACAGGTACCACGGGCACCATTACATTCTATGAAAGGAGTAGCACGGAAGTCTTCTAAGCAACTTCCAGGACTGGAGAGGGATTGGCCCCCACCCTCGGCACCAGCTGCTGTGTGCTGTAAGGAAAAAAAAAGAAACGAATAAAGAATAAATGCCAGTGTAAAGTCGAATATATAAGGGAAAGCTTATACAATAAAGGGGTAGTGGGATCATTCTAAAATACAGAGTGTTCATAACTAAATTTTCCCCATTTATAGAGGTGTGCAGAGAAAACTGCAGGTTAGAAAGATACAAAAATCTACAGGAATCCTTAACCAGACCATGGCAGAGAAATTTCGGTGGGGGGGGGATCACTACTCTATAGTGTTTTGCAATGTTATAGCAGTGTTATATAGTTTTCTTCAATGTCATAGTTGTAGTCTAATGCACCGTTTCCTAACCGGTGGGACGCGCCATCTTAGGGGGGGGGGGGCGGGGGCGGAGCGCAGAGCATTTGCAGGGGAGGCGTGAGAAAAACAGGTAAAGAGCAAGTGATAATGCATGTTTTTTAAAAATCCTCCAATTTATTCTTATTTTTACTCAAAAGCATTTCTATTTTCGCATAAAATGTTTATTCAAACTTTACCAAGCCCATTATTTTGCAGAAAAGGCGACTAAATGTTCATTGAATAGTAAAAAACTGAATGTATGCTGAAAAATGTGAAGGGGGGGCACCACCGTAAGTTAGCCTTTGTTGGGGGGGGTCGACGTTAAAAGATTGGGAACCGCTGGCAAAATGTATAGTTGCTATGGTATGCAAATTTCCTCGCTACTCAGAGGTATAAAAACATGTGCTTCACAATCTTTTTCATTCTTCCTTTTGCTTGAGAAAGGTTGTTACTCAAAAACATCGTGCGTTACTGGTAAAACTCTTTTACCGAAACAGCGATTCTGGCTTTGCGCCGATATTAGATCTTAAATGGAATTAAAAAAGGTCCAGCTATGGAGCTACGAAGCATGATAGCAAAATTTGATCAACATAATCGCTGGAAGAGTAATGATGCATAGATAATGCAGACATATTTCGATTGAGGTTTCGTCCTTTGCTCTCTGCAACCAAATAATTTAGAAATTGTATTTCCAAAACTTTTTTTTTAACGATTTTTCGAGTATTACTCGAAATTTGACTTAAATATTCCAGAACTTAGCGGTTTTCCAAAAGAATGCCTCAACTCTTTTCTTCGTTTTTTTCTATGTTATTAGAAAAATAAGCCATCCTTTCCGTGCGAAGAGCCGGGGTACTGAACTGCTTAGTTAGAGCAAACATTTAAATATATCAATGAACAAACTTCATTTTTTTTTATAGAAAAATGAAAAAGAATGAAATTCAAAACATAAAATATACATACCATGGCAAAACTGTAGCCTATCCATAACATGTTCCAGCCAGATGGACAGTCAGGAATGTTGAGTGACTGACTGTGGACAGCTATTGCATTAGCTGGTGCCTCACACACTACACATCGACTAATGTACTCTTGAATGACGGATTCCCCTACTGGCATCATTGGTATTGGAGCATTGGTTGATAACCAATAGGATTTATCATTTCTACTGGCATAATTACATACGCTATTAAAGTCACAGAATAAGAAAGGCATCGTGCTAAACCTTCTGAGACAAGAGCCAGCAAAACCTAAGGAGAAAATAAGTATAAATATGAAAGAGAAGGTGGAGAAAAGTATTTTCGTAAATTTGTATATTTAGAAATGAGTTTGTATGCAAGAAGATATAAGGTTTGCCCAAATGAAAAGTGGACAAGTTGAAGAAAAATAATACCTTTATTGTAAATCAAAAGAAATCGTCATGGGCGTTGAAACACAGGTCCCAGCGCTGCGGCAGCAGCTCGATGCCTTTGCTGTAGAAAGATTGTGGCTCATTCCTGAGATAGTCTTGCAAGGCTTCCTTCACTCCATCGTCCGAATGGAAACGCTTCCTACGTAAGGCTCTCTTACGTGGCCCAAACATGTGAAAGTCACAGGGTGACATGTCCAGACTATACGGGGGGTGCTCCAAAACCTCCCAACGGAATGTGTTTAAGGTCCTCTGGGTTTCCTGGGAGACGTGTGGGCGGGCATTGTCATGCAGAAGGATCACTCCTAAGGTGAGAAGGCCCGGCCATCACGATACACTCGAAGTGGTCGCCATACACTGTCACCATTCTTCGATAGATGTCCGCATTACGCTCACCTTCCGCAATCAGAAACCGTACTACCATGCGTTGTTCTGATCTGGACGCATCCATGGATAGCACGACTTGCCTTCCGCACAATTTAATCTGCTATAAACAGGTTTCACGGTTAAACGCCGTCTGAGATGCATACATCATACCGCCCTTTATATACTTGTGCAGTGGCGCTGCAATCGATGCATTCATTCTGACGTTATCGCACGTGTTCACTTTTCATTTGGACAACCCTTATATATGCAATAAATGAAACTAATATAATAAACATTTCTCATACAACGAATATTTTTAAACTATTAGCTTAAAAAGTTAAATACCCCCATGTCTCTAAATTTCCTCATAAAAAGTATCATAAATCAGCTTTAGTAAGTCTGAAGTGAATTTTTCAGTGAATCTTTAGAAACTAACTTTAAATTATGCTATTGAACAGAATTTAGGTGAAATTACTCAATAAAAATCTGTTAGAGTATCCTAAGGCTTTGTTCAGAAACTCTATGTCGTTCGGATTTAACTTCAATGTATTGCTTCCCTTTTTTTTTTTCAAACTTTTATACACAAAATAATACGGCCGAATTCGAAGAACTACTCATATTGAAAAAAAAATTTCATTTATTCATTTTACTTGGGCATTTTCGCGATAAATTCATACTAAAAATTTGAAATGACTCTGCATTTATTACTCGCTTACAAAATGTATGTCTACGAAATGATGAAAGAAAACGAAAACTGCTAAAACTAAATTTAACCGATGAAATGCCCGCCACAGCTCTATGTATTAGACATACAGATATGTAAACTGATTTCGTAGGGCATTCTAAAATTCGAAGTCTGATTTATTTTACTTTTTGCAAAGACCCATAATTTTTGAGGGCAAGGGTATACAGTACCTTTTTATGTACGAAATGTTGCATATCTTACCTAGATCTTGGTTGTGAGATTTCTCATTTCCTTGGATGTACAGCAAACTGTAACCCTCCCACAATCGCTGCATGCCTTGGGGACATTGTGGCACAAAGTTGGATTGACTGTGCTTTACCAGTAAAATGCCCATCAAGTAATCCCCTCCTGGTATGCCAGGCAGACCAGCTGGTCCTGGTGGCCCTCTTGCTCCAGGTACTCCGGGAGGTCCTGGAAGGCCTGAAACACCCCGATCTCCTTTTATTCCTATTGGTCCTGGAAGTCCGGGCAGTCCTGGTTGACCCGGTCGACCTTGTTCACCTTTAAGACCTAAAACGCAATAAACAATTATGATGGTTATTCAGGTTTTCAAGATCTTCAATTACGAGGTTGAATACTTTTATCCTTATGCATTTTCTAATCAAATATTTAAAAACATTTTTAGCAAGAGGTACTATTACACTGCGTAAGCTGTTAAAAGAATGTGTTATCCATAATTAGATATCTTGAATATGCTTCGAGCCAAATTTCGGGGATTGAGAGTCTATCAGTCATACTTAAGTACGATAATAGCAACCTTTCCTAAAACTATTATTAGTGTGTGTATGTGTAGCTCAGTTATGTCTATTAGAAGAACATTTAGTTTTATAATGTATAACTATCTAATGAGTTTCTAAATTAAAACTTTAAGGATTACTTTTATTTTTTAAATATTTTTAGGCTCTAACGGTTGCCGGCACGTGCTTGTACAATTGTGTCGGGTTGTGCAGTCACCACATCTTAAAGAAAGATGCAGAAATAATTAATTGATTAAGAATGCTTTGTTAATCACAGACCTTTCAGATGTATCTGAGACATCGCAAAACAACAATAATCTTATAAATCCCTTATATCATTAATATTATAAATAGACCGTCTACATATTGTTTCCATTAAAAGAGAAAAAAATATTACCAGGGAACCCTGGTGTTCCGTCGTATCCTCTTGGACCTGGGGGACCATCATCACCAGGCAGCCCAGGAGGACCTGGTTCTCCTTTAGGGCCTCTCAAGAGATTCAGTGGCGGCGATGTTCCTTTCTCACCTTTGGGACCTGGTGTTCCAGGCTCACCTAAAATAATTTTTTTTACAAGGATAAGAATTAATTCAAGTTATTACTTTTGTGATAAATTTGTATAGCCTCTGCAAGTTCGATTCGCGCCAAAAGTGTCTTTTGTTAAATTGAACAAAAATTTGGTTGATGCTATTTTAACTGAATAATTTTGTTGAATAAAAAATTATTGGAATCAACAAAATATTAACTCAAATTTTGTTGATTGATTCAATTAAATTATTCGATTAAGATTTAGTTAAAAATTGTACCATAATACAAATATTTTGAGGCATTTCAAATTAGGTTCAGTACTTCATATTAGATATTTTGTAATTTTAAGAATGCATCGACGGTATATCTATATGATACTCGCCATCCTTATCAAATGGTCTATATAATAATGTGAAATTAATGAATAATGGCCAAATAATGAATATGCAGTCAATTATGAAATTTTTATCAATTCTATTATATTTTTTTTCCGCGGAAAATTCCCTTATATTCCATGTTACAATTTGAAAAGTATGAAGGAGATTGAGAAACATACTTTGGCAGAGTGAAAAGAGCTCTTTTTATGAAAATAAATTTCATTTTACACTTACCTCTAGATCCTTCCAAGCCAGGCAGTCCAGGCAAACCTCTTTCTCCTTTTACTCCTGGAAAACCAGGTGGTCCTGGGAAACCAGGGTCTCCTTTTACTCCAGGTATTCCCGGGAGTCCCGGGAAACCTTCACGACCTATTTGATTAAAAAAAATGATAGGAAAATGGCTATAAAAATCGCTATGGAATTTATACACTTGGGATAACTTCTGACCATTCAAAGATTTAACCCATCACTTAACTCAAAAACTTTTCTATCGAATGAACTAATGCTTTTTCTTGCAACATTTGGAATGATTTAGATTCGAAAAATGTACTTAACTAACCTGGAGCCCCAGGAGGTCCCCTTGTACCAGGCGGTCCATCTAATCCGGGTAGTCCTCTCTCTCCTTTTAATCCTGGAAATCCTGGCAGTCCACGATCTCCTTTAGTTCCCGGGAAACCGTCCCTTCCTGGTGGTCCTGGCTGTCCAGCATCTCCGGGTTCGCCTTTCGCTCCAGGTAAACCAGGTAATCCATCATCTCCCGGTGGGCCCCTAACTCCAGGTAATCCAGGTAAACCGGGGTCACCTATAATTTACTATGTGTAAATGATTTTTATCAGACAAAAATAAAGCGTTATTATCAGTGATTGCGAGCCCATTGGCGGTATCAGATATGTACTGGAATGGTAAAAAGAAGATGTTATACATTCCATCAAAAAAGTCAAATGATGAAAGATATTTCTAAAAATGTCGGTTTCATCAAGGGGCATAAACCAACTAATATAAGTACAGTTTGGTTTATCTGATGAGAAGGAAATAGAAATATCGTCAAAAGAGCAGTTAAGTTTCAAGTCTCAAATCATTTATAAATCACGGAGTTTCTTATTTAGTTTTAGGTTTTTATTTAAGCTTTTCTGTTTTAATATTTTAATTAATATATTTATATTCTACATCGAACAGGATTTCTTTGGAAGCCTGAAATAAAATAATATTCAGAAACAAATAAACATTTACTAGTGCACGTACTAAAATACAAGGAAAGATAAATATATTTTTAATACTTGCACAAAAACGTTTGTACACATTTATACAAGTCTGTCGGAATGAAGCCAGAATATTCTGCACAGAATCCCATAAATTGTTTGTGTTTGTACTACCATATAAGTAAAAACGCTGTTATTATTATATTTGGAAATCAATACCGTCTTTATCTCAGTATTTTCTCCAAGTATGGGTTCTAAATTCATTTCGATTTTGGATTGTTGATTTACAAATTTTAAGAAGTTTTGTTTGTGAGAACACCTTATTTCCTGCAATTACCCACTCCCTTCGTCTTTTCACAAAAGACTGAAGAGTTGTGTGGAAGTCAAGTAAATAAAATATGTTGAATGTCAACAAATGGTCTTCGTTACAGATCGCTTTTAATGAATCTTGCAAGATGGGTTTATAAAAAAGACTTTCAAAACGTGTCAAGTGTCCGTAGTGTTAATCTAATTTTCCCGTAGTTTATCTTTATAACTGTTAAGTTTAAAGAGAAATTTTGATTAAAAAATTATTGATGAATAGATGATGATGCTACAAGAGTATTTTTTCTTTCTCTTTTGGATTTATTAAGTAAAAAACACACTGATATATGGGAATTAAGCATTTTCATGGATATCAGTTCCTTCTTGTGTAAAAGAAAGAAAATATATCTATATGAATTGTAAAATCATACACTGAAGTTACTACACAATTTTATTTTCTATTGAAATCTGAAGAAAATAAAATCAGACAGCTACTATTTTTGCGTTAAATCTTCATTTTGCATACGAATCATATCATTTATTAGCTGCATTTTTTAAAAAGGTGTATGCAATCTTTTAATGTATTAATTTTAGTATCAATAATAAAAATATAACCTTTCTGCCCTGGTAGTCCAGGAAATCCATCATTTCCAGGCCGGCCTGGAAGTCCACTTTCACCTTTTACTCCAAAACCAGGTCTTCCTGGTGCACCTGGTAAACCTGGTAAACCTGAATCGCCTAAAAACAAATGACACAAGGTATCCGTAAGTTTGCAGTTTTTTGCAAAATCATTTCAAAAGTTCGTGTAATATATGAATCTTTTTTTCTTTTCGATACAATTTAAAAGTATTACAAGAGTTAAATTCACTATCAAACCAATGTAATTAATTTCTTTTAGATTTAATACAATTATGAAAAATAAAATCATTACATTATTATGCAGCTATAATCCTCACATCGCTCCGTTTGTTGTAGATTAAATATATATTTTATAAAGTCCTGATTTGAAAATAACATCTTTATAATTTCAAAATCTTACAGTTTCTTAAAAATGTTTGTACCTTATAAAAAGCTGTTAATACTGAAAGTGAGATTCAATGAAAATGTCTCAGCAGAGAATTTAACTGATAAAAAATAAATATATACAGCATGTACAGAGCAATAAAAACTAACCTGGTGGTCCACGTAATCCTTCGGGTCCTGGTAATCCTTCTAAACCTGGCAGACCTCTGTCTCCTTTTACTCCTAAATTTTTAAAAATTTAATACACATAATAAGTACTGTGAGTTTAATATTTAAAAAATAAATTTGAAGTTCAATCTTAAATTATTTATTTATAGTCATTTTATAACATCGTAATACATTGGAATGAAGAGTTTTCAAATATATTTACCAGGAATTCCAGGGAATCCATCTTGTCCTCTTTCCCCCTTGACACCAGGAAAACCGGGTAATCCTGGAAGACCGGGCTCCCCTTTCTCTCCTTTGTCAGCTCTTTCACCTAAAATTAAAAGTCATGCGTATAATAACAGCTAGAAAAATATTTTCTAACATCCACTATATGATGCGCGAGTGAGATTTCGTAATCATTACAGTGATCTCGCGATAAATCGAAGTCTCATTAATCGAAAATTTGTTTATCCCGAAGCTTTCATGAAGTTCCTATATAATTTAATATTTTCAGCACAAAAGTTTCGCCATAATTCGAAGTATTCGCCCTTAAGTCGAAGTTTTTGTAAGTCTTAATTTCGTTTCATGCTTCGAAAATCCAGAGAATAAAAATAAACGTAAACCTAGGATTAAATTTTTTCTCACTTTAAACTACGTATTTCTTACCATTAAGCTTATTTCGCGGTGAAAAAAAGAGATACTTTTTATTAGTTTGCATTTTAAATTAGTGGCAACCTTAAAAAAAATATTTATAGTATTTTATTTTTCAAAAAAGAAAAAAAAGGCACTACAGGATACTTTATATATTAAAAAAAAACCCAAGAGTAGTATTATGTTTTATTTACCGATGACTGAAACAGATGCTTTTGTAAAAATATACAATCAAAGCTGACATATTTGAAAATTTTATGAAACCAAAACATGCATGCATAAAATATTTATTTTTATACATTAAATTAAGTTTAGTGCAGAATATTTCGAAAATTATTTTAAAACTTTTTTTATATTATATAATAAGCTAGAAAAATTTTCGCATTCGAAAGATTTCATTTTGTATACACAGGCCCTCTTGTATCAATACTTCAAGCAGACGATTATTGTAATGAAAAAAAAAAAAAAAAACACCTATGATATCTTTATAAAACATTTTGACAGAATTGGAATCCCAAATGTATGACGTCATTTTCACTTGAAATTGATAATTTTCACACGCAAATGATTCACTTTTTTTTTTTTACTTTCGGAAATAAAATGGAGCTGAGAAGAGCGAAAAATCGCTTTAAAATGCGGAACGAGTGGATTTTCAGATTTTTAAAGTAGCGTAGATTATTTTAAATATTTTTATACATGATTACGAAAAATTTCAAGCGAATGGTACAAACGACGTAGATGTTATTACACATTTTATGTTTTTTAATGTCTTTGAACTTTTTAATCTTCTTGGAGTAATGGCGGCAAAAGTTTTATTTTGAAGTGGTTTCTCAGAACTGTTAGAAAGTCAGTGAATCAGTGAGTCAGGGATCTGCAGAAATATATAGTGGGATAATGAAAACTGAATGAAACCTACCAGGTGGTCCAGGATAACCAGCATCACCCTTTTCACCCTTTAATCCATCAAGTCCAGGTAATCCAGGTGCACCAGTATCTCCTCTTTCTCCTTTAGGACCTGGGAATCCAGGAAGTCCCGAATCTCCTTGTTCACCTTTGATTCCAGGTATTCCAGGGAATCCTGGATCTCCTTTAGCTCCTGGAAAACCAGGAGCGCCAGCGAACCCTCGGGGTCCTGGAAATCCGGGAAGACCTGGTAATCCCTAAAATAAAGAATTTAAATGTAATTGACGAAGAAAAAAATATTCTGAAACGTAAAAAAGGGAGCTGGAACTTGCCAACAAAGAAATTACACAAATCTATCATTTGATTTTATGTTTAAATTAGTTTCAGGTAACGATGCAAAGCCCTAGTCGGAGCTGCGATCTAAAAATTATAGGCAGACATAATTTCAAAGTTTGAGCTTGTTTGAGCGGAACTAGGTCCTTGTTTGAAGTAGCTTATAAAATTTTTTTTTAATCCTTATTTTAATTAATACACCATACAACCTTCATGATTAGTTAATTGATTTATTTTGCTAAAATTTTAAAAGTCTTTTTAAAATATTCGGAAGGGAAACTGAAAGAATGTGTGCAGCTACAGTTAAGCGATGCTGTCTGCTCAAAGTCATAGTTACAGTGGTTAGGGGTAGAAACATAATCATTGTACCTCTGATAATGGTTACTCCCAACCAAGAAAGGAAGAGATATGGTTAGGGGTAAAAATAATAATTACGATTAGAAAAACACTATAGATATTTGTTTGAAACGGAGCTTTTGTCTATGTAATTAAAGTACTGCCACAAATAGTCACGTGAATACCTGATGATAAGTAGCCATGATTAGATGAAAGAGTCAAATGACTTACTAAATTCGATACCTCTTTGTTGCATTTGTGTTTCTTAAGCATCAAATTTTCCTTTAATGATGAAAGTTGCATTTTCAGAAGTTTTTATGCCCGCTATTAGAGAGTTAAGTCTCACAGAATGTCTACCTAACACTTTCTTCGAAGGAGTTTAAAATGGACGAAGTTTATTAGGAGTAAAAATGCGATTCAGCATACAGATAGATAGGGTTTTAACCAGATAGGGTAACCAGATAGATAGGGTAACCAGAAATTTTAACACAGTTTTTTATTTTTTAATTGGTATTTAAAATGCATCTTTCATTCTAAAAACTTTTTCGTTTTAATGGATATAAAGTAACTTGATTACTCTATTAAAATTGGCAACCGTTTTGTTGAATTGCTTAAATTTGATTTTATGCATCAACTTTGATTGTAACTGTTTTAATTATAAAGAATGTACAATCGGGAATTGATCTAAAAAATGGAATTATTTTTTATTATTCTTAATTTATTGTTACTAGTAGTATCTTAAAACTTCAGAATGGAATAAATAAAATAATTAATACATAAATTCTGTTATTTCTGTTAAATTCTGTTTCGCGTGTGAATTTATATATCTTTTACCTTGATTATATACCCTTTGTATGTCATTCGCAGTAGTAAATTTTAAATATATATAATCTAGAAACATTGTAGTAGTTACAGATATGAAGGTGTCAAATCTAATACTTTTCTCGTGATTAATTTGCCCTGATATCAAATTGTTTCGACATGTTGTAAAATGGCTATCTATCTATTCGAAATCTTGACGTAAAATGTACGACATCCGAAGCTAGATTTGATTCACCAGTAATAAGCATAATATATTACCGTCTCTCCTTTATTTCCTGAGAATCCTGGCAATCCATCAGAGCCTTTCAATCCTGGAAGACCAGGAGGTCCAGGTGGTCCTTCTATTCCTCTTTCACCAGGAGGGCCTGGCAAGCCCGGAAGGCCTCTTCCAGGAGGTCCAGGGTCTCCCTTTTCACCCGGCAATCCATCGAAACCTTTAAAGAAATTTCACTTTGTTTTATTTTTCTGAAGTAGAATAGTTTGAAAACTGGATATTATATACAGGCGAACCTGCTCGATGATGCCTCTGACTGATAAATTACACAAAACAAATAACAATTGTAACTAGTAAACAATATTAGCTATATATTGCCAAAAAATTGGGGAAATATTGATGAAATGCATTGCAACAAGATTCCGGTGAAGACGCATTGGGGACATTAAAAAATATTTTCAATATGATGCTACATTTATGTAAAACTGGAAGCTTATCGAAATATTTTTAATTATTTATTACCAATCATTTAAAATAAATATTGGTAGAATTTTCATGAGTATTATCCTTTAATATTTTTCCTGTATTGGTGTACACTTAATTTTGGAAAAGAATTATTGACTTCTGAGATACATTAGAAATATTTCTCTTGAAAAGCCATTATTGAAACACAGAATCATATCTGCCATGTCCTACCTGATAGATTATACATATTAAAATATAAAACAAATTTCGACTAATTTTTAGTTTAACTATAAAATAATGATGCTGAAACTGGAACCGTATTCTCTTTAGATTTCCAACAGAGAGTTATTAAAAACAAATTATGAAAAGAGTTCCATATTTTTTCATACCCGGTGGACCGGGATTTCCAGGCCGTCCATCCACTCCGGGAAAACCAGGTTCTCCCTTTTCTCCTTTAGCTGAAGCATCACCAGGTAGACCTTTGGGTCCTGGGAAACCAGGCAGGCCAACTTGTCCTTTCTGTCCGGGTGTACCAGGGAATCCATCTTGACCAGGCAAACCAGGAAGCCCCCTGTCTCCCTTTTCTCCATTTACCCCAGGAAGACCATCTAGACCTGGTGGACCTGGGTTTCCTGGGAATCCGGCTATTCCTCTTTCTCCTTTGACTCCTGAAATCAATCAAAACACACACATATGAGGTAATGCTTGGAAAACAACGTTTTTAAATATATTTTAACTTGATAGATAAGTTCTGTCAAGCAATTCATCTCAATACTGGAAACGTGAGCATTAAAAAACTAAGAGTTCTTATGATCTAGAGTTATAGTAAGCAACCATGCATGAAAATTTTATGATACATTTTAAACATACAAAATTAAGATTTAAAAAAAACATGTTTATTATGTGAAGAAACTTTTAGTTTCAATCAAACTTTTTATTATGTAACCAAAACTATGGCAAGCAGGAATTTATTTCTTGCAGGAATTCAAACACATTACGTTTTGTTTATGGTAGTTCTTGTAATATCTCAGTAGAACAGTAAATCATCATTTTTGTAATAAGAGCTTTCCCTAGTAGCACAATTAGTCCAAAAGACGTTTTTTAAAATACGTTTTATAACGTCAAAAAACGTGTTTCCAACGTAATTTGAACATTTTTTGAACTAGTTATGCTACTAGGGCTATGTTCGGAACAGTAAAATTTCCTCTTCCTCGTTTAATTTGCTTGACGTTGTTCCTTTCAATTCGAAATTTACACCTGCTCAGGACAATATTGCAGCATATGATACATTTCCTATATTGATTTCTATACTATTATCTTAGTTTGCATGAAACTGAATCATTCAAAGTATAGTGCGAGTCATAAAATTTCTATTTTGTGTTTTGGGAATAAACTGCTAAATCCTTTAATTAAATGACTTAGGAGGATTACTTTTTACTCGAATACTGAAGACCTGCATTAATAGTTTTTCTGCGTATTAGAACTCATTTTCTATACATAGGTTTTGGAATGATTAATCTGATTTCCAATTATTTACGATGGGAAAATTTGGCTCGAGAATTCTAGAGAATTGACTAGAGAGACACCTTTGGACTAGAGAATTGCACAAGAAGTCTCTGGTAAAACAGGTTTTTTTTCGTTTTTTTTTTTTCGTTTTTTTTTTCGTTCTGTACTTCTTTTAGAAATTCGTAAAAATCTCATTTTCAGTGAAACAGACCTAAACAAAGTTTCAGAGCTCACCAAATCAAAAATATTTTTAGTTTTTAATCTTTTCTGTGAAATAAACTTCTAGAAATAGGATAGGCAGAGAAGCACACATTTAAATAAAAAGAAAAGTTTATATCAATACACAGAATCAATACACGCATATGGCTTTCTTCAGGTGTTTCACTTTGAGGTTCTTTTTATCTGCGACTGGCTCGATCTTTTTTGATTTATTAAAAAAATTCCCAACCGTACTTACAGTTACTTAATGTTAAGAATATTGCATTCTATCAAGATAGTTTCTGTTAGTGGCAGATCATCTGAATGAAACAGGAAGGTAAGTCAGATTGTGATATATCTTTTGCCGCGGGATGCCAGTAGTTTAGTCTTGACTTGATGGTATAACTTCCGTGTAAAAATATAATTATGTATTGGACCTAAGATTCTAGACATAACCTCTTTATATTAACTTGCAAAGCATCGTAATCTAGATTTCGTTTCTTCAACTAGAAAGACGAACTTAGACGCTTTCATTTCTTCGACTGAACTTAGAACTAAAGTCTTCTTCAGGATACCATTATAAGTAATGAGATTTTTGAAGAATCTCTGCTGGAAAAATCATTTGTAGCAGTGAAGAATGTGAACAAATCAAAGTGTACAACGATGAAGGTACGTTGTTAGTGACAACTATTGAAAATTTTTGTACTGCATTATGAACTGGTTTTTGTTAGACAATCATCGAAATATGCCGTCATACATTACCACTATTTAAAAACTACCAATCATCCAACACAACAGCAGGCATTATGTAACATAATCATCATTCCAAGAGTGTCTTTGCAATACGGTCAGATTTGTAACATCTACGTGATATTGTTACTACCGTGACAATGAGGGAAATCTAATATTTTGGGTAAATATCGCGAAGTTCTTATGTATCTACCAGAATATTTAACTAATTCAGAGAAATGCTTTATTGAATTATGGAGTATAATAAACATACAGAGAATATGGGCGCTCAATCAAAATTTTCATTGGTAAAAAAATAGAACTAAAATATAAGTAGTCCTGCAAGTTAAGCTACGTTTTCTTTTACTTATCTTTGAGAAAAAATGAAATAAAGCAACCTTAATCATTAATTTGGTCCATTTATTTATCCAAATAGGCTATTTTTGTAGTAAAAATACATAATACATGAAGTGTTCAACGTGCTTTAAACATTTTTTTCGGGAGTGCAAATTTGATTAATGTGCCAATGACATCATGTACTCGATTCAACCGTTTAGTGACAGCATAATTTTCTTTAAGTTATATGACCAGTTTCGTTTTAAAGCATTCAGTGGAACTGATGAAAAACTTTTCGACTGATTAGTTTTTATATTCAAAAATTAGTTTTGAATGAGCTTTAAACATTTATCAAGAAAGTAGCATGGTAAGCATTCACCTTGTAAAACATCTAAAATATGGATGATTTTTACTTATTGAAATCGAATAAAAATATAAAAAAAGCATACCTGGAAATCCTGGTAGGCCTTCTAAACCATCACGACCTGGAACACCTGGTGGTCCAGGAGGTCCATCTAATCCTGGTAATCCAGGCAAACCTGATAACCCTGGATCTCCTTTTTCGCCTGGGAGGCCTGAAAGTCCTGGGAAACCAGGATCTCCTTTTGGACCAGGTGGACCTGTTTAAAATAGGAGGAATAATTTTGCGTTTGTCACAACAATGTTCGCAATAAGAAATGTTGTATACATACACAAATGTACTATAATTTATAATGAATAGCAATCGAATAGTGATGATGGAATTATTGAATTAAATTTCCTTACATATGTAAATCTGATAATATAATTATTTGTATGTGACTGTTTCCCTAGCATTTGTGTTTGACTACTGTTAGGCTTTTAGAAGACCGAGTTAAAAGACTCAAATGATGACAAATGATTGTAATTTACATTTATCTTGAATATAAATACGTTATTAGTCAAACTCAACTTGAAATTAAACTCAGCATTAAACTGATATTTGAAAAAGAATATTTAAGAAGTAGCCAAAATGCTGTATTGTTGACGAATTTGTATATCAATATAAAAGAATTTTGCTTATTAATTAATTAATCGTGATACTATATAATTAAATACTACTGTGTTACAAATAAGTTAAACTTTAATGGTATATTCAAGAGATAAATATCAATCAATTTGTCAATCAAGAAGTCATCAAAGCTAACAGGTTTTGGTTCTTCTTCTTATTGTAGGGTAATTTTTTTTTCATTGCATTTATCCATACCGTTCATGAAACAATTCCATAAACATAGATAGAATTTTTAAAATTTTATAATAGATTATTAATTTACATTAAAATATCAATAACTGTCCAAAAAATAAAGTTATAAAGAGAATTTTTCTACTCAGAAGTGAAATGCTTTCCAAGCTTATATATATAACAAAAAAAAAAAAGGTAAAGACAGCCCAGCTAGAAAAAGTTTGCACAAAAAGTGTACAAAATCCAAGCGCATTTTGCACCTCTGCTTGTGCATAAAAAGTGCAAACTAAATTGTGCATAAAAATTGGAAACGAAATTATGCACAAAAAGTGCACTAATAATCTGGGGATCTAGACGGGAAAATGTAGGGGGCGTCTCGGTAGCTATGACGTCATAGCTACACAGTCTCTTGACTTTTTCGTCCTTTCTTTGAATTTTAGTGCTGCCATCTATTATCATACGTAAGAACGTACTGCATTTTGAAAGCCTCCGAGACTTGGGGTCGAGCTGGGGCAGGCGAGCATTCTAACCACTAGACGGCTCTGACTCATAATGGTGTGTCTTAAGTTTGAAGTGATAGTTGTTTCAAGTTCGGAATTGGAACATTTATGTATCTAAATAAATAAAACTAGACTTTGCCTGTACACTTCTCAAAATTAAAAAAAAAAAATTGCGATTTCTATGCGTTTCAAGCATTTGCGACTCGAGTACGACCGTCAAAAAAAGTTTGTCCGTCTGTCGATCTGTCATTCTCTCCTTGACGCTTTTTTTATTCGCACATCACCTAAAACTGACTGAAGCGAATGAAATAAAATTTGGTGACATGATAGGTGGTCACTCAACTTAAACTATATGCGTCGAATTTTTAAAAATATTCATTAGATTGTAAGATTTTTCGAAAACTGTTTCAAACTGCGTCAATTTTTGCTCACACATCAAGTCTACTAAGCGAAAGAAATGAAATTTGGTGGCATGATATGCGATCACTCAACTTCAGCTATAAGCGTCGGATTAAATATATATATATATATATATATATATATATATATATATATATATATATATATATATATATTAGATTTTGATATTTTTTCTGAAAATCGTTTCAAAGTGGGTAAATTTTTGTTCGCGCTTCATTTACGACTTAAATGAATAAAGCAAAATTTAGGGACCCGATAGGTTCTCATACAACTTAAAATATGCGCCGCGAGTTTCTTATAATTTGGATTAGATTTTGCAAAAATTATTTCAAACTGCTTAAATCGCATCTAGAAAATGTTTGCACTTTTAATGCAAAATATGTACATATAAAGTGAATGCTTTTAAAAGTATGCACTTTTGTGCACAGTTTTTGACCATATAGAATATGCACTTTTTAGTATGCATAAAAACTGCATATAATTTGCACAAAAAGTGTATACTTTCAAAATAATCAAAAATATCTACTTTTTATGCACAAATTGTGCACAATCTATAATACTTTTTGCAAAAAAAGTGCAGACTTTTTCAAGTAGGGAGATGCTTGTACCACAGACATAGGAATCTCTAGATCATAGGTTCCCAACGTGGGCGATAACGCCCCCTTGTGGGCGTTTGAGGCTTTCAGGAGGCAGTAAAAGACCCAGAGAAAATTAGGGGGCTGTACCATCGCTACCCTTAGTGCACCTGCACGATGGAATGTGCGAACGGCGACGGAGTGTCTAGAAGGAAAATGACAGCGCTAGACATCGGACTCTTAGCTGAAAAGAGCGATTTTAAGCTCCTTGCTTTCAAAAGGACCGACGAGGCGTGGGAAAGGCACCTGCCCTAGTTGAATCTGACCGGAAGGAGCCTCCATGACGTACGGGCAGGCTAGGCCAATAAGCTGTTCAGGGGGCAGGTTGACCCCCAGATGATGTAAGAAGCCCGAGCAAGGGGCCAGATGCCTTTGAACGGAGAGAAGGAAGAGATGCCCCTAGACTGTGCGCTCCGAGGTGTACGGTTTTCTTTGCAGTGAGTAAAGTTCAGCGATAAATGAACTTCCAGCCGGTCTGAGATGAGACCGCATACCCTGTACTAGACTGTACTTGTACCAGTAATTGTTATGTTTCAAAATTAAATCCTGTTAAGTTTTAACATTTGTTTTTATTGCGCGCTACCACACCAATGATAGTGTATGCTTACAGAATTAAATCTAGCTGTGATGAGATTAGTAGAGCCGCTCCTATTAATCTGAGACGACGTCACAGGCCGTTGATATGGCACGGATGGGCGTGGGAAGATTAACCAAATATAGTCTAAAAATGACTTAAAAATTACGCTGATAATATTTTAATAAAAATAAATTTTAATAAAAATACTTTTTAATATAATTAAGTATACGTTTTGATTGTTCTCTGAAATTGTCAATTTATTTATTTAGAAAGTAATAGTTTTTTATCTATTACTTCCTATCATCAAAACCCCTGCCTGTCCTTATAACAGGTAAGCTAAAACTTTTATTCCTCTTTTTTAAATGAAGAAGAAATTCAGTAGCGTTTCAATTCCAACAATATTCTATCTATTAGTATTTTTTTAAAATTTAATTCTTGTTTTCACCATGCATTATGTACTCTCTTGTTTCTCTGGAGTGGGAGGGGGCCGGTATTGAAATATTAACTAGAAAAGGGAGCGCAAGTTCAATAAAGGTTGGGAACCTATGCTCTAGATTCATCATAAAGGAAGAAAACTCGTTGCCTTCAAACGGTAGCCATGCGAGTGGTTTGCGCATGCGCAGAATGGCAGTAACCTAAATGATAAGTGTGTTTTCAATTACTTAGGACAATATTTGTAAAAGTACTTGTACCTAAACATTTTCCCTCAAATTTATTTATTTTCCTAAGATATGCAATTAATGCTCCATTTTACGTTGATGGATGTCCCGGAAGACATGATAGTGGCATAAATAAGGTGCGTTTTTGGTATCAAAAAGTATAGGATACGATAAAGAGCATTAAATGCTTCATCTAGGTATTCCTAAATCCATGGTTTGTACGTACAACTTTTGAAATCCCGTGACCGAAAACCTCTTTCCCCCAAAAAATATTTTTTTTGTCACATGAATTATGCTTATGTATTATTGTTTAAAATGGTGTTTTGAAAATGTATGTCATGATTGATTGAATAAAATTATATTTTAAAGTATTTAGTTTAATTTTTAATCAATATATATTGTCATCGAAATCCTTTTTAAAACTCTTTACGGATTTAGTTTCAAAATCAAACATAATCACTATCTATGTAATATTTAATTATTCACCTGGCAATCCATCTAAACCTCGAGTTCCTGGAGGTCCAGGTGGACCTGGAAGTCCTTCACGTGCTGGTTCTCCTTTAGTTCCTTTTTGACCTGGAAATCCCGGTAATCCTGCATTTCCAATTTCTCCTTTAATGCCTGGAAAGCCTGGTAATCCACGTTCACCTAAAATATTTATCATAAATCTCATATCATATTAGCCTTTTACACTGAAATGCTTTTTTGCGTAGCTTTATTACATGCGAACCTTTCCACAGACAAACATAAGGCTTATATAATTACAGCAGGCAGATGAAAATGCTATTTCACAGACTTCGGATTATGAGGTCCTCAGTTTATATCATGAAAATATTTCTCAAATTGAATCCAGACAAAAAATATAATCAAGTTTGATGAAATAATTAATTAATAAAAATTTTAAAAGGTAATAGGCAGCACCAGGTGGTCTTAGAGAAAGTGAAATGAGCGGAAAAACAAGAAAACTGGCATAAAACCTGATTTGTGTACACTGATCTAATTTGTGATTGATTCTAAATTGATCAAATTAAGTTATAACTTAACACAAAATGAAACATGGTGTAGTCGTGAATTGTTAAGCTGCATCTGAAGTACAGTTGACACTGTTGGACTGTTAACATTGGAGGAGAGCCTTTCGTGATGAAATTTTGAAGCATATTGGTTTAAATCGCTTTGAAGTATACTGAAAAATTATATGCATGGTCATTTCTTACCTTGTAATCCTGGAGGACCTGTGTAACCTGGATCTCCTTTTGGTCCTGGAAATCCTGGAAGACCAGGGGGACCAGGGCGTCCTATTCCGGGCAAACCTTGCTCTCCTTTAGCACCTGGTGTACAAAGACAATGACAACATAATTAGATCATCCATGACAACTCAATGCTTTTGGAAAAAAAGAATACTTTCAAAAGGGGGTACTAACAGTAATTATTAATTTTGACTGTTAAAAAAGACTCAATACTGAGTATTTTTACGAAAGTATGCAGGAAAGTTTTTTTAGACGTTAAAAGAGTCAAAGGCATAGCTTTTACTGTATGCAATTTAAAAGAATATTATTTTCACATTGAAGTATATGTATTTTAATTTTATTTCACCTTTCTCTTTAAAAATGTAATTAATTCTCTTTTAAGGAAAAATGTAAAAAATAAAAAATCTAGATTAAATACTTGCCAAAAACAAAGAAGAAAAAAATTTAAATTGTTAACTTTTTATAGTAAAACAATAACAATTGGGTTTTTATTTGTTTTACTCAAACATCAGAGAAATACAGTATTAAAATTTGATATAGACTTTAGTGAAAAAAAAACTTTTCTATTTTGAACATCTCTTACTTATATTAATATACAGGACAAACGTACTTACCTTTAAATCCTGGAATTCCTGGCAATCCTGGATCTCCCCGTTGTCCGATATCACCTGGAAATCCCATTGGTCCTTCAGCTCCCTTTTCTCCTCTTGGCCCAGGTAAACCTATATTTTAGAGGTAAAAATAAAATAATGTGGCTTTATTTACTTGTTTTAACAGAAAAGTGGTAAAATAATGTGGGTCAGTGTAGTGACTAAACAATCTATCTTTTAACAGAAGCTTTCGTTGCTAAAACTGGCCACTCAATTGGTCTGACGATATTCAAAATCAATACTAAAACATATGTAAATTTTCAAGAAGAATTTCAATACGATATTTAAATACTCTTAAATATGATGTTATCTCATAAAACAAAACGAAATATAAGACTGAAAACAGCTATTATTTTTAGAAAAATCATAAAAATTCACAAATTAATTACAAAATTTATTAAATATTTTAAATTTTGGATTATTTAAACCTATGATGTTTTTATATACTATGATGTTGTTTTCAACTTAATTCCATTATTTATTAATCTGGTTCACTGACTAATAAAGTGTATGCTGGGCTCAAAAAGGTAAAGTGCATTTGTTTTCAAATTTTTCTTTAGGGATCTTGCTTTCTCTAATTGGAAAGATAGAAATATGTCAAAAACAGAATTTATAGCTAAAACTTTTATAGAAAAATAAATTCGTCGAGCGTCACAGCTAGCCTATCTACTCCAGAGGATACGATTAACATTCTGGATGCTCAATTCTGAATTTCAATGAGTGAAGTAATTTAGAATACTGACTTATGTTACACATAGTTTTACTTCAATTACCCAACTGTCGCATGTGGTCAGTGTATCGTAATCGTTTATGGTACTTTTAAGTTGAATTAAACTGCTCTTTTTTTCTTTCTTTTTTTTACAATGTATGTTTTTGATTAGATATGAACCTTTCTGCTTTATTCTGTTAAGTACATTGTTATTTGAACAACTACACAATAATTCAGTTATACTTATCTGTCCTCTGTGAGACCTAAATGAAAATAAAATTTATGGTGTTATTACGATGTACAACTAAGTAAAAAATAAGTACACTCATGTCCATAAATTAAGGATAATTCAGAATCACACAGAAATTGATCTCTAAAATAAAAATTTCACCTGTGGAATGATCACACACATCTTGAAGAAGAATATGCAAATTACAGGAAACCACCAGATGGCGTGGATGGTACGTCACAATGACGAGAGTGTAAGAGAGGGGTATATAAGGAATGGTGGCAAAGAAGTAAAATTGTTCACAAGCGCTGTGAAAGCCTTTCAGTGCAAAAACCGCATAGTTATGGCACAAAGGAGGCATTTGGATGATGTTTTACGTGGCAGAATTATCGGACGACTGGAATGTGGACGTACCCAGCTGGAAGTATCCGAGGAACTTGGAATCGCCCAGAGTGTCATCTCCAGGCTTTGGCAACGATTCCAAGATAATGGTAATGTGAGTAGACGTTACAGCACAGGTCGCCCCCGAGTCACAACGCCGAATGAGGACCGCTATTTGGCAGTTACTGCCAAAAGAAACAGACGGAGTACAGCATCAGACCTGTCTCGTCAGCTCTCTTCAGCTACCGATACGACAGTTTCAAGGCAGACCGTGTACAGACGCTTAGGGCACATTGGTCTATATGCTCGTAGGCCTGTCAGATGTGTTCCACTTACCGCAACTCACTGTCGCCTGCGATTAACCTGGAGTAGAGAGCATGCATTGTGGACACCGCAACAGTGGTCTTGTGTGATGTTTTCCGACGAGTCCAGGTTAGTTTGGAGTCTGATTCTCGCCGGACATTCATCTGGAGAGCGCCAGGTACCCGTTACCACCAAGAGAACACCATTGAAAGACACCGTTACGGTGGTGCAGGATGGCTCGTTTGGGGAGGAATTATTCTTGGTTCCAGAACTGACCTGCATGTTCAGAGTCTAACGATGACAGGCCACATCTATCGGGATGTCATTCTGGAACAACATGTACGTTTGTTTCGGGGCGCCATGGGTGCTGAATTTGTGTTTATGGATGACAACGCCCGTCCTCACCGTGCAAACATTGTAGACGAATGCCTTCAATCGGAGGATATCACCCGTATGCATTGGCCAGCATACTCACCGGACTTGAATCCAATAGAGCATGTGCGGGATATGCTTGGCCGACGAATTGCAGCCCGTCAACCCCCTCCCACCTGTCTACCGGAACTTCGGAGTGCATTGCTTGATGAGTGGTGTAATATTCCCCAAGATCAGATTGATCATTTGATACTCAGCATGCCTAGGCGTTGTGAGGCCTGTATTGCATCGTCCGGGAGACATACTCCGTATTAACCATCCTACTAACCATGTTATACTGTTTTTTGTAAATAGGTTCTTTTTTGAAATTTGGTCAAGGGAGTAAAACTTGCAATTTTTATTAATTATGTCAAACATATAGCATCTTTTTTGCTCTTTACTTTTTGTTTAATGAATAGACTTTACAAATAAGTCAAATTTGTTTTGCTTCTTTCTCTTTCTTTGCCTGAACTTCATTATCCTTAATTTATGGACATGAGTGTATTTCGTTACTTTAAATGATTACATGCTTGATGTTTTATAAGAAATAACAGATAAGATATAACTAAAAATTTGAATTCGCACAGTTAATCTTTAAAAATTAATGTATAATCGTATTTTATTAATATAATATTTATTTAAGAAGAAAATTAAAAATATGTGACTTTTGTAAAAAAATTGTACTTATTAGTTATTTTAATGTTAAGAAGATTAGTAATGTTAAGAAGTTTAAAGATTAAAAAAACGTATTACAAATGTTACGTTACTCAATAAAACTGATTAAATTTTATAAGAGATATAATTTTGAGATTTTTGAAACTTTTAATCATTACATGAAAAGTGATGCATTGAAACTTGCGAAACAATCATGCATATTTTTTCATGTCCATACCGCTCATTTGCTGCAAGAACGTCATACATCGAAACTGAAGAAGTTCCACGAAACTGAAGAAGCGTACAGCCGCCAAAAAGACATGACGTTTACCCGACGCGTCAGGTCAATTTTAAAAGCTCAGATATTATATTTTACTCGTTAAAAAATTCACATAATTACAACTATTCCTATGTCACTAACTCAAAAATCACGAATTTTGAGTTACGATGTTGTTATGCAGCAAATGAGCGATGCATATGTAGTTAAACTCTCAGAAAAAATTGTCTTTATACATTAATTTATGCCTCATTTTTCAACGAATAATTTCCGTACTCTATGGGAACGTAATATTTTCACGAATTCTCCTTCCCGAAATGCTAAGAAGAAGGAAAAACATTCGTTGAATCTGAAGAAGTTCCCTCAATTGACAGGAGAAAAAACGAACGGATATTCGTCAAATAACGGAAATATTCCGGCAGCACTGCCGCCTGAAAAAATTTCCGTGAATTGAAGAAATGATTGTCGAGAGTGCGTCTTCACACACTAATTTATTCCTAATTTGTCCACGAATAATTTCCGTTCTCCTTGGAAACGTCAGATTTCCTTGAATTCTTCCCTGAAATCTGAAGAGGAAAAAATTTCTTTGATTCTCAAGAAGTTTCTACAATTGACAGGAGAAAAAGAAACGGAGCTATTCCGGCAGTACTGCTGCCAAGTTTCCGTTATTGAAGAAATAATTTTTGAGAGTGTATGAGCTCGTAAAAATTGGAAAAGCAAAATTAAATACAAAATATAGAAGGAAATTTTCAAGTTAACTTCATTTTCAAACACATTTGTTTTTTACCTCTAGGTCCAGGTGGTCCCGGAAGTCCATTTTCTCCCGATTCTCCTTTTGGTCCAGGCAATCCGTCAAATCCTGCTCTTCCAGGAAGCCCCTGTTTTCCTGGAAGTCCATCTAAGCCAGGAAAACCTCTAGGTCCTGGGGGCCCTCTAGGGCCAGGTGGTAGAATTAACTCTTCTGGCGGGGGTAGTTTACCTGAATAAAAATAAGCCAACGTCAACAAACGCAGTGTCCTTGCCTTGATGACACAAAAATCTGACATTTTGACAGTTTTGATTCACGAAGAATAAATTCCATTTCAGTAAAATTCTTAAGAGGGGGACAGTACGAGAATCTTCACTTTTTAGCACACCATTTCTAGTAAAAATTATCATTTATTTGTAAAACTGATATCAGAATTATTTTTATTAGTACTGGCATCTGATGAGAACGTGAGAATATGATGGAAATACATCAATATTGAGCAACAACATGTCCAATACTGTAAAAATGCAGCTAAAGAACATTTTCTGACACAGCTCTGGCTGTGCGCACACAGTTATTTAGTTCCACGCGATGGTCGATGCGATCAATCGCCATGTTGCTGGTAGTTAAATGGAGCGATGGTGACGGCTTCACTTTTTCCGCACTGGGGAATGGTTGACGCAGTGGAATGGAATGACGCAGCTGGCTGTGCCGCACAGCCAGCTGCGTCAATAAGGGGTCTCTAGATCTGTGGCACGCAATGAACGTTTCGATCGTCCGCCACCTTGCTGGTAGTTAAGTCGAGCGATGGCAACAGCTGCCCTTTTTTTCAGCATTGTTCAATCTATCCAGCTGTTCTCGCCTTCTTTCATTTTTCAGCAGATGTCAGTGCCGTTAAAAATAATCGTGACAAATTTTTTTACGGGAAATGACGTGCTGAAAAGTAAAGGATTCTCGTGGAGCTATGTAATCCGCAACTGTTTTTATAAAAATCAAATCTATTCTTCGTGACTGGCAACAGTCAAAAAGTCAGAATTTGGCGTTCCCAGAGCGGGAACACTGCGCGTTAAAGGGTTAAAAGAAAAATGAAAATGTAGCTAAGATTTTAAAAATCAGCACACAGTAAATTGTGATAGAAATTGGGAAATGAGTTGAAACCCCTGAACGAAACATCACCTGGTTCTCCTTTATCGCCTTGGAGTCCATCGAAACCTGGTGGCCCGGTATCTCCAGGGGGCCCTCTTTCACCAGGTTGCCCTGGGAATCCGTTTCCTCGCTCTCCTTTGAGACCTGGAAGTCCTGGAAGACCAGGTAATCCTGGTCTACCTGGTGCTCCTGGAAAACCTGGTGATCCCTAAAAAATTAATAATAGGTTAAACAAAAGAAAAAAAAAGGGAAAACTTAAATAGAGAGATTTTAATAGGAAAAAATGGCAAATTTTAACCAATGTAATTATGTTTATGAAACTAATCTAGCACTTCAAATGAAATGACAACTTCCATTTTACGTTTAGATTCTTTGAAATGTGAAAACACTGCGAGAAACAGTTGACTGAAATTCATAGTTTGTAGAATTTTATTTGAATAATGCAATATTGAGTACTGCGTCATTCATCTCATTTTTTTAGCTCACAGTTGGAAAAACTCAGTGCTTAAGAAAACAAGTTAAAAAAAATCGATGAACAGTTTCCACACTTTTATAGTCAGTAACTAATGTTTAAGACGACATTTGCAATTTCAACATTCCATTGCAATCGTTCGTCTTGAAGTGTATTATCGTTGCACCAAGTTTATCAAAAACCGCTTTTTGGACAGCTTACATGAGAAAATATTAATAACCAGGAAGCTAGTAAATTAAAAAGTTTTCGAACATCATCATTACACGACTTGGTAAATTAAATAAAATTTAAATTGTCCATAAAACAGGTCTTCGATCTACTGATATTAGCATTATATTGTTTAAAATTGCAGCAAACTTTGTAAAAATATTTTATTACCTTATCGCCAACTAATCCAAGGGGACCTGGAGGGCCAGGCAAGCCAGGGGGTCCTGGCAGTCCATCTCTTCCTGGAAGACCAGGTAGACCTTGCAAACCAGCGTTACCTTTTTCACCTAAATTTCAAATGATAATTCAATTAAATTACATATTGTGCATCTTAAAAACGTAGTAAGCTAATGCTGAAAAAATTATAATAAAGAAATCCACATACTTAATTTGTCTATGAAAAAAATTAAAAATGAAAGTAGGCAGTTTAAATAATTTTTTTAAACTTCAAATTGTATCTTCACGATAGAAAAAAATTCCATTATTAGCATTAAAAATGCAAGTTATGAGTAGGTTGCTTTAAAAATTATTGCAGAAGTTTTATACGAATTTCAATGTTGATTTTCTTTAAGGAATATTAAATTTTGTCTCACAAAAAGGAAATTTAAGATGATAATTAGTGAATGATTCTGTAATTGTATTTTATTATATTAACAAATTGTATTAGTTTTTAATAGTGTTGTAAATTAGATTACATTATTATGATTTAGTTTTATGGTGAGTAGAATATTACTGTTTAAAACACAATCAGTGAAATCATACAGAATGCTCATTTGTGCATACTCTTTATAAAACGAATGAAAAGCCACTTCAAATCTCAGACTAAAATATAAACACTATTCAATGCCACAAACAAGCTTCTTTTGTGGTAGGAAGGCATTGTAGACGTAATCTTTGATTTAAAAAGCAGAACCGTTGTGCTAAAAAATAAAAATGTATGGACTGTTTTTCTGCATGTGGTTGGAGGGGGGGGGGTGAACCCCTAATGCTTTGTGTAATCCACTGATAGTGTTTAAAATAAAAATTTATCGTAATATTTCCTTTTCACTCTAATCATTTTTCACATTCATTTTGACTTACCTAAAGATAAGCAAGTTATTTAACTGTAAGCACTTTCTTTATAATTAAACTAATAAATACATATATACAAATTTTCTAAACTTTTGTTTAATGAGTTTTATATCTTTATAGTATTATTTATTACGATTATTAAATCCAAGAGACAAAATTTTTCTCACAGAGTTCGTATAAATATTTCAAACGCTGTAAGTTATGTAATATATTAACCTTTTTCGCCAATAACCAAATCTGGTGGTATTAGAGCTGGAGGTCCAGCTTCTCCTTTAGCTCCATCACGTCCAGGTATACCGGGTCTTCCCTGGAAATATAGAGCTATGGCAGATAAAGACAATCTAAAAAACATTAAACTACAAAAGATATTTTAAAGCTTTCAAGACAATTAATGGTCTATATTTGAAGTATAATAAAGCATACATTGTATGTAATGAAATATAAAATTTCTAAAAGGTTCACAAATAAGTGGTACTGAGAGAGTTCACAAATATTTCTAAAAGGTTCATAAATAAGTGGCACTGAGATAGTTCAGTAAATTTGAATCATCTTGTAATATTTAATATATTTGATAAACAAGGATAACGCACACACAAAAAAGAAAAATTTAAATAAAAAGAAATCCATCGTGTTTATTCAGTAGTCGGGTCAATGTAAATTACATTACGTGGCTATCCGGCACCAGTAAAAACTTCTTTTCATTTCCGTTTTTACTTTGAGATCGAAAAGCTCTTCGTATGAACACTTAATTAAAACAAATCACTTAGCAATACTCGATGTATCAAAAATAGCTTAAAGAATAAAAATAAAGATGCCAAAGAGTTTTAAAGCACCACTCTAAAACATATTGATAGTTACAAATATGCATGAAAAAACTGAAGTTTGTTACTTCATTTTCAAAGAAGTATATTTATTTATTTAAAAAAAAATATATATATATATATTTACCACTACGTTAAATAAATAAAAATTTCCATTTGAGCCCAAGTCTTATAACCAGAAAGAATTTAGAGCTACACTTTCCGGATGCAATGCAGGGATGCAATTCTATTGAAAATATTAATTCATGCATGACGTATTTGACAAAAATGTCAAATTAGTGAGACTTATGTCTGACTAATTTGACATTTTGAAAATCATATTCTGCACACTTTATATGAGCATTTTACTTCTTTCACAATCAATATTAGTTTTTATGACAGGATCTATTTCTTTTAAAATTGGCTACTAAAGGCACATGAATCGTTTTCCTTAAATATAAACGCACATAGTCAACATTTTTACACATCCTGCGATTCTGTTAATTTGATAAGAAATTTAATTTTGCTTTTTCGTATTTTTATCGGACATGTGTTTTATTTATTCATTTTTTCACGAAAAAAAGGTCTTACTTCATCTCCAGGAGGTCCAGTTAGTCCAGGTAACCCATCGTCGCCTTTTTCTCCCGGTAATCCTGGAGGCCCTGATTCTCCTTTCAGGCCTTGAAATCCTGGTAAACCGTCAAGTCCTCTCTCGCCCTTTTCACCCTTCAGTCCAGCAGTGCATGCGATACAACTTCCTCCTTTTTCCCCTGATAAAAGCAAAACTCAAGTTTAGGACAAATAAGTACAAACATTGTAAATATTTAATCTTCTCTACTTCTCTTCTCTACTTATTATAAAAAAAGATGTCTGTGTGCGGGTCTGTGGGTCTGTGTGTCGGCGGCGTTACGGACAAACGGCTACACCTAGAAACACCAAATTTGGCATTCGGGAAGATCTAAACATGAAGTTGTGCACCTCGAAGCGATTTTTTCAAAATTCGACCTAAAATTTTTTTTATTTTATGTTTTATGCGATTTTTGGCATTTTTTCTGACCTAATTTGTAATAACGGCGGAAATTACGCTCGCAGCAAAACGGCATTTGTATCATCGGATAGAGGAGAAATTTTTCTTTTAAAAATAGTTTGTTCTGAATACGTAACATAATTTACCGATTTTTAGGAATTTTTTTACTAAGCATCGACTTCGGCGAATTTTTCGTAAAATAATTTTAAAATTGTCGCCATCTTGAATTCTATCCGTCATAACTTTTTGATATTTTGACAAATGGTGAAACATTCTTTTCTCCCTCTTTTAAAATAAAAACGAAAAAATTATGTAAATTAGATGATTTTTTACGAATTTTAATGTAGCCTAATGTTTAGAATTTAATAGCATCAACACGATATTACGCCATTCATTACATTGCGATCGCGGCACGAGAACTTATGTTCGGTTGTTGCCACAGAAAGGATTACAAAAAAAGGTTTTTTTTTTTTACCAATCGAGCTTTGAAATGGGATATCGGAATTTCAATTCGCAAGTGAGGCTCTATGACGTCAAATGCTTTAAGATACGTAAAAATTACGCCATAACTTTAACTCATTTATTCCAGCTCTATTTTCAACACAGGGAGACGATATTTTGATTAAAATTTACTGTAGAAATAAACTAAGAAATTCACGATTATTATTATTAGAAGTGGTATTTTAATCCGGTTCTTATTTAAAAATTGAAATGTCTTCTCGGTGCTGAAAATGTTCATTTTAAAAGTTACAAAGTTCGTTTCAAAGCGCTATATATTCAAATTTTTTTATTTACTATTTTTATTTTTGGCATTTAATTATGGCGCAGGCGTTGCCTAACATATGCATGCAGGTTGCGAGTATAGTTTTATTTTAACGTTGAATTACGTTCCTCCATAAAGGAGAGCTTACGGGATTAGATTAATTGATCATGGCACGTGATAATTTAATTGCGTTGCCACAAAAAGGATTAGAAAAAAATGTTCTTTTTTCAACCAATCGATTTTTTAAATGGGATATCGGAATTTCAATGCGCAAGTGAGGATCTATGACGTCAAATGCTTTAAAATACGTAAAAATTACGCCACAAATTTAACTCATTTATCCCTGTTCTTTTTTTAACACAAGGAGGCGATATTTTGATTGAAACTTACTTTAGAAATAAACAGAGAAATTCATGATGCCAACCGGGGTATCTTTTAGGGTAGTTAAACAGCGACGTCATAAATTTTTAAAAATGCGTGAAATTTGTAAACTCTGCAACTCTAACGTCCTGTCACAGTTTTAGCGATTCTAAATAGCTCCTCGAGATGACACAGTTTGATGTTTTCATTAGACAGAACTATGGGGGATTTATACGATACCTTTATATTGGATACATGCGGATATTTAAGTTGGCACCGCTTGAATATTTTTCACCACGGTGAGATTAAATGTTTTGCGGTGCTAAATACGCCAATCTTACAAAACTATGCATAAATTAAATTTGTATGGAGAGCTTCCTTAATAGCAACTATTATGGGAAATGAATAATGTTTATTGTAATGCGGAAATTGCTAAAGAATCGCCATAGAATATAAAGGTCCCATTTGTGCCAAATAATGTAAGCTGTTTCGTTAAATTGAGCATTAAAGAGGGAGAAGCGAAGATAGATAGTATTAATTTGCGTAATAGGTAGTATTGGTAGATTTGTAAGGATGATATGAATAAATCCCAATATACAACGTTAATAAATATTTCATGAAATTAAAAGAGTTCTGTTTATCCTTTTTCAAGGGTTGTTTTACAACCAACTGAACGATAAGTAATTCTAATTTGCGTTGATATATCCCGCAGTAATTCCAACAGAGGAGATTACTTGAACTTTTTAAAAATGAAATTCGCAGCTATTTTAAAATAAATAGTTGTCCATTTCATGTAGTGTCTGTCCATTTCATGTAATGCTACAACTTGAACCTCAAAACAGTATGATATAGAAATAACACATTTTGAAAGTCAGGAGTTCTCTGCAAAACGCTAAGCTTTTCACTTTTCTGATCGCGAATGACACAGATGTAGTTTTTTGAGTCATTATATTGCAATGATGCCAAGTTAGTACTCATGACGCAAACTTTACATTATAAGTCAAATAATTTCGCTTTTATTTTAGATTTCACATCACTGGAATTAAGTGGAATTACACATGTAAGGAACATTTTCGTTTCCTACCGTGCGTAGAACGGGCACGCAGCTAGTCATTAATAACTAGATGTGCAGAAAACCACTTATCGTAGAGTCTCATTGAAGGGGAAAAGAAGGCTCTAGATAATCTTCAGATTCTAATAAGTTTTCATGTTATTCTACTAAAATTTTTATGTAATTTATTCAAATAGGCTAAAAAGTTAAGACACAAAAATATATCATTTGCATATGGTTGCGCATAGTGAATTATACTCACAGTAAAAATTACTTACTTATAATATTTATTGCTTTTACTCATAAATTTAGTGTAATTTTTTTTTTTCTGTTATCCAGTTAAATGTTCTGATGCTCCGTAAAATGCAATTGCAAACTAAAATTGCATCTAAAAAATTCGATTTTTTTAAGCAGACGTTTAAATTTTTATTAATATACATTTCCTTATTTAGAAACACACGTAGAGATAGTTTAAAACAGAAAATAAAGCTGCAGATTATTTTCATGAATTTATGACACGGGAAGTTTAGAACATTTTTCTTATTTGATTTATTATCAGTTCCTGAAATACCACTTGAATCTTTATTAGAAATTGTCACTTGAAATATGTTTCTTATTCCTAAAATTACAAAATAATTTGGCAAATGCATTTTAGAAATTTGTTAAAATGTCTAAAATCCAAAATTTCAAATTTCTTTTGAGTATATCGTAGTAAATGTGTATGATTTTTTTTCTTTGGATAAGTTTTAGCTAGACGAGATAACAATATTATTAAAATATGTAGCATTTAGAAATTAGAATTGTTGGAGTTAATCGTTTCTAGTTCCAGGTAAAACTGAATTGGTGTACCTTTAGGTCCCATCAATCCAGGTAAGCCAGGTCGTCCAGGAATACCAGAAAATCCTCTTTCACCTTTTGGACCAGCTAATCCTGGGAGACCAGGAATGCCTTCCACTGTATCACCAGGTGCACCTATAAGAAGTTTACATATATAATTGGTTTTACACTGAATAGTGAAGTAAATGTTTTGGATAAAAAGAAAACACAAACAATGATTCGAAATCTTCAGCTCGGATGGGTAGACAATACAGTGCAACAAGCCGTCTCAGAGTGACACATATTCGTTAAGTACAAATAACCTCACTTATAAATTGGCCACACAGAGATAGACTAACATTTAAAAATTAAAACACCTCTCCTTTTGTGTACGTTGTTAAAAAGAAGTTTATCAATCTGGAAAGCTACAGAATGATTATGATCATTTAGAGACTCTATCGTATGTGGTGTATGCTCTAGTTTTGTGTGCCTAGGGAATAAGCAAAACGTTTTAAAAAACGCCAGAAATCAGTAAATTTTTGATTAAAAAATTACATAGACAGACAACGAAACAGAGATCTTCGGATTTTCTAAAAATCTTAAAAATTAATTCTAGTAGTTAGAATAAAATTTATCAATATTTGACACTATTTTATCCTTGCGGATCGGTGGAAATAAGAAAAATATCTCGCAAACTGGCATCAGACAAAAAAAAAAAAAATGTACATTTAGGTATTTTATTTACTAAATCAGAAACGGAAACATTTTTTTTTGTTAGCATAGGATTTGCTGTTGCTTATTTTTAAATAATTTCCTAGCAGATCAGGGGGTTATTAAACACTGATCTGACTGCACAAAAGTTGTAATTCAGCACTCTTTGTACCTCTTTCTCCTTTAGGTCCAGGTTCTCCTTTAGCACCAGTCAATCCATCCAATCCAGGGCTACCATCCAATCCTTTAGGGCCTTGAATAGAAAGACCAGGACTCCCTTTAGGTCCTGGTTCCCCCTTTGGTCCGGGGGGACCCGGCAATCCGGCTCCTCCCGGTAAACCTTCGAGTCCTGGTAAACCTCCTTCTCCTTTTTCTCCTTTCAAGCCAGGCGGTCCTTCCCTACCAGGTAATCCTGGAAGACCAGGGCCTCCTGGTGGTCCTTGGGGTCCTCTGGGTCCGATTTCCCCTAGAAATGTTTAAGGAAACATTAGATATGTCGGAGCTCTAATATTTCAATACGTGGATAACTCAACTGCACGGAAAGGTCGACATTTTAAAAATCTCATTTTTGAAACATCATGATGTCAAGAGTAAGTAAAAATCTTCCGACATACTCAGTTTAAATTTGATTTAATAGTCATATTTATGTAGAATGTGCATAAAACATAACGCATGATTTTACTTAGAGGAATATCAAATAGCTGAATGTTTTGCTTGAAAGAATTATATTTTAGTGCTTAATAATTGAATCCTTGGCTAATTGCAAACAAATCTTTGTTATTTCAGTACATGTCGATTATTTCATTTAATCATGAAAAGGTTTTCTTTAATTTGTTTATTTATTAAAGTTTAAATTTTAGAGTATGCTGACAAGAACAAAAAAATGAAAGTTATATCGTTAAAATGTTATAGTTTTAAAGGTCTTTATTCTTTTTTAATTGCTTGGGAAGTGAAAGTCTTTATCTCTCGTTTGACTATGTTCTTCTCAGTTTTTTCTCTGTAGTATAGCAATGCTGGTTAACATTGCCTTAGTACAGGCCAATTACAACATGCATCAATACATGCCGCTCATTTTTCTCGACCGTAGTCGATTTCGGACATTATTGTCCAGTGTTGGTATTGTGATATTGAAGATTTGAAAATTTTGTCCTCCCCGAAGGATAAGGTTATGAATCTTCCGTACCAATATTTAACCCACGTAAACACACAGAAAAAATAGGAACATGTAAGTAAATCAAAAATATCCTGGAATGCCGAAAGGAAAACCGATTGCTCAAAATTGTTCAAGCTGCAGCTGTTACAGACATAAAAACATTATGAGTTTTATGCAAGTCAGCTGCAATAATCATCTGTCATTTCCGTCGAATATCCACGTATTTAATAGGCCTTCCAAAGTTCTAGGCAATGTTCTGCGGCACATCTCACTATAAAACTTAATTAGAAATTCAGGCATACCTGGGATTCCGTCAGTTCCAGGAAAACCAGAGGGGCCCGATATTCCTCGAGGGCCAGGCGGACCAGGCGGTCCAGCTCTTCCTTCAATTCCCTGTAAACAAAAATAAAAATAAATATCACATCAAAAATACTCATAAAATTAATAAGTCAGGGTCGTGTACAAAACATCGACTTAGTAGAATAATCGCCCACTGTTATCTAACGCATGTATGCTTTTAAAAAGTCAAAGATAGAGGCTAAATTTGTGAATAATATATGTTTGAAGCAAATAAAATTACTTCTGAGCATTTCGTACATATAATTTTACATATTCGCATAGATATATTTTTTACTGTTTCTTTTTAAAAAACTAATCTTGTCGAAGTGTCTGAATGCATATATAAATGTGTGTGTGTGTGTTAAAAACATAATCTCTTACTGAACACGATCTTTCTTATGTTTCCTTCCAATTTTTGTATTTTCAGACTTTCCATTACGTAAATTTCCAATTTTCCCAATTATTTTTTAGTTATCAGTTTACATAGAATGAGCAGTATAGATCGAAAGTATAGACAGTCAGAGCATATATCAATACTTTATTTTACCTGACACAGGCATACATACAGTAATAGCTAAAATATCCACCCTCCTATTGAAATCACATCAGACAGATCTTTATTTTCTAGCGCGTTCATTCATTTGTATTAAACGCATAAAAAGGTGTTACAAATATTAACGAAATTTATTTATAATCACTTAAAACAAAATATTAATATGGCGTCGAAAATCAAAATCGTAGGTTAGCTTAACTAATTCAGTGCTTTTAAATCACTCGACAAATTCAATTTAGTACCGTTTTTTTTTAAAGTTGGAAATCGAATTTCTCCCATTGAAATACTTCACAAGAGGTTTGTATACGCCATGAAATGTAGATGCAATGGTCACTTTTATGTGTGACGAAATGCTCTTTTATGGTTTAGTTTTTCACCGGAATATTTTTAGCTTTATTCGCAAGTATATCTAGCACGTTTGGATATCTGTTCTGCCCAGGAATCCAAAGAGAAAAAGAATCCGTGAAATAATATCTCAAGATTAAGTATTTAAGCAATAATTCCTGAAGATAAAGTATAATTATAAAATACAAACATCCATTACCCCAGGGGGGCCAGGTGGTCCCGGCAAACCTCGAGGTCCAGGGGTTCCAGGCTCTCCCAAATCTCCCTTCATGCCGTCCAATCCAGATAATCCGGGCAATCCATCTTCTCCTCTGTCACCCTTAAATGAAGTAATAAATGACATTTAAATATTAACAAAAGAGCAACATTACTGCAGTATAAAAGTATATTAACATATAACTAAAAAAAATCGCGCACACACAGCTTAATTTCAAGTATTAAAGTTTCATCTTAAGTTAGGATTTAATCTGGAAAATTTAAAAGAGTTTTGGGTTAATACATCAAATTAAAATATTAAATTAAAAAGATTAATTAAAATAGAGAAAAATATATCACATTGATTAATCAAGGCGATTAAAAAAAAGATTTTTTATAAATTTAATTATAACTGAAATGCTTTTACAATGTATTCCGGTAAACGAATTTACTTTTCATTAATTTTATCATTTTTTTTTAAATCTCGCTGAATAAATGAGCTTTAATTCTGTCATTCTTTTTTCCATTAGTTATTGTTTAAGTAATTTAATATTGCGTTGAAATTCCATTAATTATTTTTTCTCTTTCTCAGTTAATATTTGTGCAAATAAAACTTTTGTACGTATGTAACACTGCTGGAAGTCTAGAAGCATCTTAGAAATATTTTAATTCCTTGATGAAAATGTAAGTGTCTGCAATGAAGAGTAGATCACCACTTACAAGAAGAGTAAGCAACAAGCACGGTTAAAAACAAAGCATCAAAAAATTTTATAACACAGAAATGTTACACTTATTTGCTGAGAAATTTCTAACGAAATCGCTAGTATAAAATTACGGATTTTGAAATAAATAATTTCTTAAATTTTATACTAAAAATATACATTCACATCCCCCCCCTCACCCCCCGAAAAAAAATTCTATCGTGATTCAATATGCATAATCGAGTATTTAAAAAAATAATTTCCCTGTTATTGATCGTTTAAAGTGTGGGGGTACTTATAAAATAACTGAAAATTTTCTGTTAGGTGTATATAATGCATGTGTACAAGTTATAAAATATGTATTATTTTTATCAAATAAAAAATGCGCTTTAAATGCATAAATTTTAAAAGAAGAATTAAAATGTCAATCAAAATTCCTCATAGTTATTGAAGTTAATAACTGATTGGTTTTATTGTGTATTAATGAATCATTAAACACTATCCAAAACTCACCAAAAACCCAAAAACTAAATCTTTTCTTGGGAATGACTATGTAAAAATAACGCTAAAAATATTTTTAATAATTCCCGCACCAAAATTTGTAAAATCAAAATCTCATATTCAGAAATCTAAACAAAAAACTTATTTTTCTATTTCGGATGTAAATGAAATTGAAAAAATAAATCAGTAAAATCTATGTATCCAAAAGTACATATACATAATTTTGAAATGATTAGAAATGAAATATTTATTCATGTTAAAAAGTATAGTGATAAATTCAAAAAGTATCTGATTCTAAAAATTAATGCATTCATTGAAACGCAATCTTTAAAAAATAATATTAGAAAGAAAAAATAACCTACTTACTTTAAATCCTTGAGACCCTGGCTGCCCTGGAAAACCGTCTTTCCCCTACAATAAATATCATTGTATTAAATTTTGTTTAGAACACTTTTCTTTTTTGGCTGTTACTGGCTAACAATGAAATAACACAAATTATGCAATTTTTATCTGAAAATTTAAAATATCTGAATTTAATATTCTTACTCTTGGTCCTGGGTATCCACGTAAACCCTTTTCTCCTTTCATTCCAATGTCACCAGGAGGACCCTATAAAAATTTAGTGATATTTTACTGTAATATATTGTCAATATCTTAATTTAAAAACATTATACTAATTTAAATGCGAAATGAAACAAAAATTCCATAAGCATTACCATGAAAGAAACATTTTCAATATTGTAAAATATTAAATTGAATTGACACTCATTAAAAATACTATACAACACATTTTAATAGTTTTAAGTTTTACAGTCAATATAAATTTCTTAGGAAAATTACATACCATGATGCCAGGTATACCATCGAAACCTCGGTCACCTCTTTCACCGGATTCACCCTAGAATAACATGACAGTTAAGAGCAAAAAAATTTCAGAATTTTGATAAATTATTTAAATTTCAAAAATATTGTTTCTAAATAACAGGTACAATGTTTTCAATAAACATTAAAAAAAGTATTATTATGCTTAGTTAACCATAAAGAACATTTCTGTTTTGTTCACCATTTAAGACAAAATACACGAAGATACTCTGTTAAGTTGTTCGAAAACTGATTTTTGAAGTATTATAAGTATGAATTAAAAAATACATGCAAACTCTTCGTAAAGTTCTACATTTTTAAGGCTCCAAACCTAATAAAGTAAAACAGAACTGCATAGAAACTAGCTTATTTTAGATTTATTTTGACATTGTTTTAAAATGGTATCAGCTAGACGTATTCCTTAGAAAAGAACTACTCTGATGTATTTTAAAATTTTCGTTTTAGAATAAATGTGTAAAAGCAATTAAAGAAAAAAATTATAAGAAAAAACTAAAAGTAGCTTACTGATGACAACACAAAGCAGTTTGTTTTATTTTAGCTGATCTTTTACTTCTTCACAATTTCAAACAAGAGACAGATATTCTGATTAGCTTACAAAACAAATGTACAATGTTACCTCTGTTTTACTAAAATACTTAAAAATAAAAAAAATCTCCGTTTCTTTTGTCTGTAGAAACAATTGATCTCATTAAAAATTTAAAGATGACGAAAACATTTTATGAGTGTAAAATGATAATTTCTTACCTTCTGTCCTTTTGTTCCTGGCTGTCCAGGCACACCAACGGTTAGGCCTTTGATTCCTCGGAAGTAATCATCACAAGTACCCGGAGGACCAGGAGGCCCCGTTAAACCCCGATCACCCTAGATAAAGAAATCAAAAGCAATCATTAATTAACAACAATTTAATTTGTGCAGTCGTAAGAAAGGAAACAACCCCCCCCCACACACACACACATTTTCATGAGTCAAATATGTCGCCAAGTTAGATGATCACTTAATGGAGATCACTTTAAACAAAAGTAAATCTAAAAGGTAGAAGTTACGGTGTTAGCGGTTAAAAAAATGTTTAAAATTAATTACCAACTTCACAGACGTTTATTAAAACCGTAATTAAATTCATTTTTTTTTTAACTGGCCAAATGTTTCTAGTCAATTGTGTGTTTTATTGTAATCTATTTAAAAATTAACTTCAAAAATTATATCATTCGTTTTCACACATAAGAATTTTTTAAGAATGTAATATTTACAATCTGCCAGTCATATCTTAAATTATGTGTTCAAACACGATTTCCTAATTTTGCTATGTTTTTAAACTACGTTATTATACTGAAAGATTCTATTTATTAACTTTAATTTGGTATTAATTGTAATAAAAACTCGCGTAATTGTATGCTAACCAGCAAATCAAAACTCTAAATTATCCTATCGATTGCCCTTCATATGAACTATCCAATAATATCTTTCACGGGATAATTCACTGGATACTTCTTATTTATCTTATAGTAAGATCATGTAATAAGTTACTATATGGAAATAGTTTGCAGGGGTCAATATATGTTTTTGCGGTTTGTTAAAATATCACTCAATAATTGATAAGGTCTTAACAATGTGTTATAAGATTTTTAAGCTACCCCTTGGGACTTTTAAACTGTTTGTTTTACGCAACAACATCGCCATGCATTAATTTTAAAAGTTCATTTGAAGCATAACGTTCCCTAATTCCACTGTTTCTACCAAGTTTTATACTTCAACGGTCTAGATGGTCTTTACGAAAATATAATGTCTATCTGTGAGCAAAGGCGACTGATGCATTATGGCATGCCTGTATCATATTCAAGAATCAAAATCGTGTTTGATTTTAAGGTTCCAGATCAACTGTCAAACTTCTGCGTTCCGTGTGGTTTATTATATATTTTTTAAATTCCCCCCAACAAAGCTGTATAAGAAATTTTAAATATATAATCTAATATATAAAATTCTACTGTCCCAGTGTTAGTCACCTAACTCCTCCGAAACCACTCGACCAATTTTAATGAAATTTTCTATATATATTCGTTAGGTCATAGAATAGGTTTTTAACTATGTCTCATACCCCTAAGTCATAAGGGCGGTCCACCCCAAAATGTTTAGCCCCCGAGTGCTATTAATTTCAATCAGGATTTCTGTGTAGACGTTAACGTGTCGAATCACTTTTCAAATGTGTTTGCCAGATAATAAGGAGAGGGGGGGGGGAAATTAATAAAATGTTGAAAGTCGCACAAGGTTGCAATTTTTGATAATTGATCGCTAAATGTGGTGCCAAAACGCCACAATTTATTATAAATATATTTCGCGTATAGTTAGAAAACGCCTCGCGTATATTGTAAAAGAGTTTTATTAGGCGATTTTAATATAGATTTCTATTCCGAAGAAGTTCTCTGTGGAACAAGAAAGGAAAACACGGTACACTCGTGGATTATGATGCCCATTCCAAACAGCATTTAAAATGTCTTTAAGGTATAATTGGAATATGCCTACAGGAAGAATATGCCTGGCGAAGATTGTAAAACAATTTCAGTAGGCGATTTTAAGATAGATTTCGATTCCAAAGATGCGTTTTATGGTACAAGAAAGAGTTGATTCCTATTTTAACATCCTCACTCAAGCCAACCTAAAAAATCCCCGTACTTTGGCGAGCTTTGCAGTCATGGGTCTCTGGGAGTTATGCACAAGTTTTAACGGTACTTACGTATTATCCCGGTGGTCCGGCAAGACAAGCAATTTTTCACCAAGATAAATGCCGGGCACATGAAATTGTTGATGGTTTGGAATACGATTGTACGATACGGTAAGTACAGTTTCAACGCTCCCAAAAGAACCAGATGAAAACTAAAGTATACAAACTAGCGATAAACGCACCAGTTAAGGAATCTGAAGACACTTAATTATTAAAACTACATTAATTGGCAATTCAAAATAAATAAAAATGTAACGGCTTGCTGTACTTACATGTTGTTCCAAATCGCCATTTTATTTCCAAATTACGATTGCCACATTAATGCAAAAAATCGTCATGGTAACTGCATATGTTTAATGATCGCCACCTTGGCGAGAGTCGAGGCGTTAAAGTAGGAATCAACCCAAGAAAGGCAAACCGGTACATTCATGGATTATGATGCACATTCGAAACAATATATAAAACGATGAAGTATATTTGTAATATACTTGGCGAAGATTGTAAAATAGTTTTAGTAGGCGATTTTAAGATAGATTTCGATTCAAAGATGGGTTTTACGAAACAAGCAAGAAAAATACAGCACAGTCATGAATAATGATACACTTTTGAAACTTAATGGAATAAGTAAGAAAAATAGGGACAACGTATAACTAATGATACGATTTTAATATATAGCACTATAGTGTGTATTTAAAACCTGAAAGTGTTTCAGATTTTCATCCTTTTTTCTTTCCGAACATGTACCCTGTAAGGAAAGTATTGTAATCATGAAAAAATTCGACTTCGAGATTTTGATGTATTAACACGTTTTGAGGTCTTCTGAATTCATTTATGCTATTTTTACGAGATGTATGTTTGTATGTGTGTGTGTGTGTGTGTGTGTGTGTGTGTGTGTGTGTGTGTGTGAGTGAACACGATAGCTCCTAAACGGGGAATTCGATTGAGCTCAAATTGGGTATATATGTTATAAACCACCATCGTAAGACCGACATTGATTTTAATGTGTATAGAACTTATAGTTTTTCTACTGGACTACTACAAAGATTTCTTTTACATTATGGCTTATGGGGGGGAAATTCTTGAAAGTGCTCTAGCGTTTAAATGGTACATTCGATTGAACTCATATTGGGTATATCTAATAAATAAAATTCTCATGTCACAGTGTTAGTTACCATACTCCTCCAAAACGGCTCGACCGATTTTAAAGAAATTTTATATGTATATTCGTTAGGTCTGCGAATATGATTTTGTCTCATACCCCTAAGTCACAAGGGCGGTCCACCTCAAAATTTTTAGCACCAGAGTGCTAATAAGTTCAATCAGGATTTTTGTCTATAGGCATTAGCGCATCGAGTCCCTTTTCAAATGTGTTTGATAGATAACGTGGGGAGGAGGGGGGGGGGGATTAATAAAATGTTGAAAGTCGCACAAGGATTTGCAATTTTTGATAATGGATCTCTAAATGGGGAGCTAAAACGTGACAATTTATTATAAATATATTTCGAGTATAGTTAGAAAACGCCTGGCGTATATTGTAACACAGTTTTATTAGGCGATTTTAATATTGATTTCTATTCTGAAGAAGTGCTTTGTGGAACAAGAAAGGAAAACACTGTACACTCATGGATTATGATTCCCATTTCATGTCTTTGCGGCATAGTTGGAATATGCCTATAGGACGAATATGCCTGGCGGAGATTGTAAAACAGTTTCAGTAGGCGATTTTAAGATAGATTTCGATTCCAAAGATGTGTTTTATGGTACAAGAAAGAGTTGATTCCTATTTTAACGCCCCCCACTCTCGCCAACCTAAAAAATCCCCGTACTTTGGTGAGCTTTGCAGTCATGGGTCTCTGGGAGTAATGCACAAGTTTCAACGGTACTTACGTATTATCCCGGCGGTCCTCCAAGACAAGCAATTTTCACCAAGATAAATGCCGGGCACATGAAATTGTTGATGGTTTGGAATACGATTGGCAATAGTTTGCCAGCAAATTTGACGAAAAAGTAGTTTGGCGGAAGTGACCGCCGGCATAATACGTACGTACCGTTTCGGCGCTCCCAAAAGAACTAGATGAAAACTAAAGTAAACAAATTAGCGATAAACTCACCAGTTAAGGAATTTGAAGACACTTTATTATTACAACTACATTAATTGGCAATCCAAAATAAATAAAAATGTAACGGCATGCTGTGCTTACATGTTGTTCCAAATCGCCATTTTAATTCTAAATTATGATTGCCACATAAATGCAAAAAATTGTCATTGTAACTGCATATGTTTAATGATCGCCACCTTGGCGAGAGTCGAGGCGTTAAAGTAGGAATCAACCCAAGAAAGACATACATGGTATACTCATGTATTATGATGCGCATTCGAAACAATATATAGAACGATGAAGTGTTGTAATATACTTGGCGAATATTGTAAAATAGTTTTAGTAGACGATTTTATGATAGATTTTGATTCCAAAGATGGGTTTTACGAAACAAGAAAAAAAAATACAGCACAGTCATGAATAATATACACTTTCCAACTTCTAGAGATCCTATGGAATATGAGAGAAAAATAGGGACGACGCATAAATTATGATACGATTTTAATATATAGCGCTATAGTGCGTATTTAAAATCTGAAAATGTTTCAGATTTTCATCCTTTTATTATTATTTTTTTTGGACAAAATTTTTTATGGAATGACTATGAATAAGTCTCAAGGCCAAACTATGTTTGTTTGTGGCTTAGATTTGAGCACGCCATGTTTTTCACACGGACAATTATACGTGGCATGGTCTCGAGTGGGCAAACCATGCAGTTTGTTTGTGTTAGCTAAATATATTGTTCACTCTATTCCGTTAAGGGATTGATATTATTTTTTAGTAAAATTATTGTAATTAGCGATATATATATAAATGTAAAGAATAAATTACAATGAATAAAAAATATAAATGTTTGGTATTGTGTTATTTTTATATTTCAGCATTGTTCACAGCGCTCCATGCCTCTTCCACTCATATACCACATCCTCACACACTTACAATAAGTTAGTCATTTCTTTCTACTAAAATAATCCTAGGAATAATTTATATGGCAAAACAACGTTTGCCGGGTCAGCTAGTACTGATATAAATTTTGGGACAGATTTCACGACATTTCAATGTGCCAAGTACTAATAATTCAAATAGTAAACTCCATTCACAGTTAATTTATTCTAAAGAATATAAAAACACTTTTAATTCGTATCAAAAACTAGTGGCTCTTAGAATAATTAACCTCTGTGTAATTAATCATGATTCCTCCACTGACAGTCTTTGAATTTTGTTACTGCTACTCCAGTTTTTATAGGCACTTTTTAATTGTTTCCTGCTTTGATTGAAAAATTTGTTTGTGTGGTTTTGCAATTTATTCAGCTCAGTTTCAATCAGAATCAATTGCAAAAAAGGTACTAAGGTCTAAGTTATAGTATCAGAGAAAAATGATGTAAAAATAAAATGACTTACTTGTTCTCCTTTCAAACCCTGAAATCCAACTCCCATGTTTCCCTTTTCGCCAAATGGTCCTCTTTCACCTTTTGGACCCTAACGAAGGCAGGAAAAAAAAATAAACTGATTTGGTTATATATAAGACATAATGATAATTCATTAAAGAAAATTTAGATTTAGGTAAATTTTGATTGGAAAATAACGAAAAATTCTTTTACACATCGCAGAATCAATCGTTTCCAATCTTATAACAAAATTACCTCTTGTACTTTGCTTAAAATAGGAAACGAGGATAATCAGCTTTTAGGCAGAAATTGAAGTAAGTAAATAACAGAAAAAGACACTTTAAAAAGACAAATGCTAATTACTATGAATAATTCAGAAAATAAAATATTAACTTACTAATGGTCCGGGAAGTCCTCTATCTCCTTTTGGTCCAGCTTTTCCATCTAATCCCGGCGGACCCTAAAAGATGTATACATGATAAATTAATTATTCTAATAACTCATTTTCAATTTTAAAGTGTTAAATTTCATTCAAGAATAAGCTGTAATTAGTTCATTCGCAAAGGTAACTAACAAATTTTAATGATCAATTCGTCTAATTAAAAAATGTAACATTGCATATGAAGAAGATACAGAAAACTTGTCAGCTAAGTGCAGTACGCCAAAGGAGCTCACAGTTACGAATCCTTTGTCTAATTTTGTATCAAACATCACGAAATTACTTTTACGAAAAAAGTACGTTTCTTTGAGCATTGCTAAGTTAAAAAAAATATTGACTATGATGTGAAGTGAAACTGATCTATAAAAATGTCTTATAGAGTATGATATACTTGTTAAAATTTTACTTTCCTCATTACTTCAAGCTGGAAAGGAAATAAATGTTTCGTAATAGTCATAAATATCTTAAAATGTAACTAACAATTGTTATCCACGACCACTGCATACTTTTAAATAACTATACTTGTAATGACATAAAGAATAAACAAAAAGGTCTAAAAAATGACTAATGATACAAAAATGGGAATTGTCCAGAACCGATCAACCTCCGAATAGTTAATTCTATTCTAATTATACTCTTTCGTATGTTTAAAGAGGAAGCATTAATCTAAGACCCTATAGACGATTTTTTTAAAGCTACAGTTGTTTTCCCTGTTAAAAAATACAATTCCAACTCTTTTAGTAGATATTGCCCATCTGTATCACAGTTCATTTTGCTTTTATGGATTTTTAAAGTGAATTTCTGCCCACACACAGCCAGTTTTTAATATTCAAGCAAATATACTTTAAAAAATTATTAGTTCCGAAAGTCCATTGTCCGCTTAAACAGCAGTAAAAGCCTTTGAACTTTCCAACAGTTATCTAGTCATCCATTCGAAGAAATGCAGCAGAAAATAATCGCAAGTGACGCATCTTCATTTCACATCTGAAAACAAATATCCAGGAGATCGTATCAGGATTTCAACATCACAAAAATAAACAGTTCTCCCAGAATAAGCATATACCCAGAGTTTATCTTTGACAGCATCCCTGTCCAGCAGATCTCCCCATCTGGCACGTCATAAAAATGCTTCCCAGAACGAAAAAGAAAAAGCATTCGCTGGTGACAATTTGTACTTGCAGATGCTGTAGAGACTTATGCGATATTGTTTACGTGGTCAGAAAACGCACACGACCGTAGGTGATGGACAAAGGGAAATGAATCGAGAGCTTAAGTAAATTAAACTTGTCTGGCTGTACATCTATGTAGATCGAAAACAATGATAGAAATATAGTTTTCTTAAATAAAATCTGATCCCATTAGGCTTAAGAAAACAAAATTTCTGCTCGTTCTCATACATTCAGAGCATTTGAAATGGCCTCTCTCGAGAGAGAGAAACGACAACCAGTAGGGAACAAGGATATTTTCGCACATTAATCAGCTGTTCCCGAGAAAAGTTAGAAATTGTCTTTTCTTGAGAGACAATCATTAACTTTTCTCGAGTTATCGCTGTAAATTTAATCGAAAGAACCAAATGCAACAAAGGTAGGTTTGGCGCAGAATGTTTTTTGGCATCACGAAGTCGGTTTTCAGTTTATCTCTCTGATTTAAGTTTAGAAACTCTAAGTCAAATGTACAAGAGATTTCTCATTAAAAGAACAAGCCACCCTTTATTTCTTTTTTTTGGGGGGGGGAAGGGGACACGTTCATTGCGAAATACGAGTATTTTCTTTCTTAGTCAACTTTCATTTTTCGAGCAAACATACCTGTGTATTTAATTGATCTGCTGTTTGGAAGCAGTTTAGTATTAAAATCTACTCTAGCCTTATGTGAGAAGTAATACATAAAAAAAGGCTTGGTGCTTTACAGTAAAACCATATTTTCTTTTTTAATACCACGAACTATATATATATCAGGAACTTTTTCTTCAAATGTAACGTATAAAGTGCTTGTTATCTTTTTGAACCTAACAAGATGCTTAAGGGAAAATAAAAAAAAACTGTTCTTTTTCAGCACTAGCACTGATTAGTAAACGATAACGCAATCCAGTTAGCTGTTATCGGACAGTGAGTGGTGAACCCAATTACCTGATAATCAGACTAATCAGCCTGATACAGGGTTCTTAAAAATAAATATTCACAAACTATTGGGATATATGTATTACATGAATGAGTTTTATGTATAAGCTCAAACTTATACCACAAGATATAGAGATCATTACGTTTTTCACTTGATGTTTGTTTAAAAAGTGACACATGATGAAGATCTGATAAATATATACTGAAAGGTTGCATATCATTCAAAGTTTCGTAATTAGCCAATAACGATCTTGTTATAATTAATTTTTGTATGTTTTGTAATTTCATTTTGCTATGCATATTGGCTGCTTCTAGTAAATATCAGGAATACTATTTTTTTATATGTTGTAAAACAATTTAATTATGATTTCCGCTAATCTTTATACCTGGGTTTACAGATATAATATTTGCGAAGTAGACGTTGATAATATGGTAGAAATGCCTAATAAATAACTTTTCTAAAAAATCAAAGCAGATATTTTTTGTCAGTCTATGCAAGATGAATCTTGTACATCCTTGCTAACAGCAGCGCTTTCTCCTTTATGCATACGTTTCTACGTCTTAAAATAGCTAAACGGTGGTCTTAGAATTAATTAATAATAAATTATAAAGAAATTCTGCTACAAATAATTCAAAATTAATCCTTACCGGTATTCCAGGAGGTCCATCTCTTCCAGGTTCTCCCTAAAATATTAAACAAGTTAAATAAGAACTACGCAAACTCTCAAATTAGGAAACAATTTCTAGTAAGAAAATAATAATGACCTTTTGTCCTCTCAGTCCAGGTGGTCCAATAGCAGGTTCGCCTTTTTCCCCTTTGTAACCAGGCTGGCCTGGATACCCACGAGGACCAGGATCTCCGGGATACCCATCAGCTCCTGGTAAACCCTGAACAATAGAAAAAAATATGATAAAACATACAAGTCCTTTTTAAAATAAAACATACTTTTATCCATTTTTATTTTTACCTGCAGGAAGTGACATGAAAGTTTCACATGAGTTTCATAATTTAATTATTGCTAAAATTAATGTTTAGTAAACTAAACTAAGTTTTGTTTAATCCAGACTATATTTGCTTTAAAATAGAAATTGGCTAAAAAATATTTTGGACGTTTGACCATTCTTAAAAGGAAGAGAAGTGATGTTATGAAATCATAGTCTGCTGACTTATTATTTTTATAAATTGTTTAATTGTGTGGTTTGAAATTGGTAATAAATTAGACAATCGAACTTGGGCCTTTAATTTATTCATAACTAATTTTATCATGATTTTGTTTTCAGAGGTTTGAAAATATTCCTTAACTTGGAACAATGAAATTAATAAGTATTCTTTTACAAAATGAGGACTAATTTTGAAAATACTTATAATTCTTTCTAATAATTTCTAAGAAATATATTTACTATCGTATTTTGCCTGATAAGTGAAGCTATTTTCATTTTGCCTTATTACTGAACTTTACCTTTCCATTAGACTCTAATAGTGCAATTTGCGATTATTAGGTTGCCTTTATTAGGCTAATATTAAAACCTTTGCCTGAATACGACTAAGTTAAAAAAATTGTAAACTCAATCAAAATAGAAATGAACAAAATATTTTCTTTATACTTTTCTCACAATGAGCTTCACTAAATTTGAGTTGCAACAAAAATTAAAGAAAATTTTAATATTAGATGTTAGTTTAATTAATGTGCATGCATTGAACATTGTTTTCTACACAGCTGAAAGCACATGAAATTATGTATTTTATATAGCGGTATTTTTCTCTTTGAAAATAAATTATGACAATTCCACAAAATTTTGATATTAGAAAAATTACTTGAAAATTTTGACGCATATTAAATTATGGACTGAATTTCAGCTCTAGATACATTCATCGTGATTTACAAAATATCATTTAACGCTTAAAGAATACAATAACAGGATAGATATATTTATTATTACGAGAACAGTTTTGTGATATTTTGTTTCATAGTTTTCAGCTTTCAGTTCAAAAAGTTTTCAAACAAGAAATCAGTTAAGTTGAGTATTGTGCTAACGCATAAAAAGGAATCATAGTGCAATCATGTTTCAGTTAAATCCAGTAAAGTTTGTCCCAAGTCTGATTCTTTGAAGTATGTATTTGAAGAATGTAAATATTTATTAAATACAGGGCGAATTGTAATCAAATTTGGTATATAGACTATACTTGAAATGAGACCAAGCAATTTTGAAAAAAAAAAATAAATAAAAAAAAAATAAATCAGAAATGTCTACTAGGTGGCGCTTTGCATGAAAAAATAGTAAATTTAACCATGGAAATGGCTAATTTGAAATGCACAGACACTTTTAACGTTTATTTAATGGTTTTTCAGCATTTATTAATTAATTTATGTCATTTTTGAGCTGATTTTAATATGTAAAACGCCACCTAGTCTAATATTTTAAAACTAAATTTTAAAATTCCTTTGAGGGCATCTCGTATACACTCCATATGCTAGTCTGTTCCCCCGTTTCAGCTGCCTGCTGCTTATAGGGAAAGTTTAAGGATAATCACCCAGTACATATTCATTATTAAAACACATTCGTCAAATCAAAAGGTCACTGTTATTCACACGAGTATTGCTTTATCCAATTTAAAGTGCATTATATAAAGCATTATTGCAAAATGATTTCTTTTAATTATAAAATATAGCAGAAACAATATCTCACGTCCGTTCCATTACATCCGTCAAGTCCGGGTGGTCCTCTAGGTCCCATGTTTCCGTGAAGGCCCTGTAAATTTTAAATCGAATTTATCAGCATAAATATAAGTAATACACCGCGGAAACAGAAAAAAATCACGCTTACATAAGATATAATGCAAATTTTTCAAAACCAGTACTTACAGGAATGCCGTTTGCTCCAGGAAACCCAGGAACGCCCATTTTACCCTGAATAATAAAATGAAACAAAGGAAAATAAATTGCTAAAGACACATAAAAAAGATAATAAAATAATTTAAACTTATTTACTTTAATTTAATAAATTACCACGAAGTTATTTTTATACAATAGTTTGAGTGACCACAAAATGGCAATGTTGATTTGATCATCAAAGCTTTACAATGATTCAATTTATAAAAGCGTATGTACTTCCTTGTAGTCTTAAAATTCTAAATGACCTTCTTAACCTTAAATAATGATTGCATACATTTTAAAATCTCAGTGCTCAGAATGTTGTTTAGCACCTCCTGCGTCACGCCTTCTTAGTGGTTGTGTAACATCTGAATGTAACATCTTCACATCTATTCTGGACCCATTCATTATACAGGGTGATCAATTTAAAAGAGTACCCTTGTTTTTTTTATTACCCTTCAATTTGACGGATGTGGCAACTATTCTAAAGCTGAATTATAATTGTTCAAACCTAGCGTGAATTATAATTGTTTGCACCTTAAGTGTCGAAGATAAATTTCAAGGCTGTTGGACAGCTACAACTTTATTTATGAGGTAAAACAGAAATGGAGGAGCACAATGCTACTTAATCCTCTGATAATTTTACTTTTAAAAAGCAAATAATTTAATTCAAATTTTTTTAACTTTAATATTCCTTCCAGAAAATGTTGAAATGTCGACACGTCGTTTTAATGAATGTAATGCATGTATAGTATAGTTTCGGGGGAGTTACTTACTCGATCACCTTTTGGTCCCCTAGGTCCCGAGACGCCTATGTCACCTTTTTCTCCTTTCTCACCGGGAAGTCCTTCGGGCCCTTCGAAACCTCTTAAGCCAGGTGCTCCTGGGGGTCCAGGTTGACCCGGGGAACCCTGAAAGTAAAATCATTACGCAAATAAATATAAAACTTCGGATAGTGATAGGGAACAAAAGCAGTACATAGTCTATATAATGTTTTCCAGCATCCACTTACTTATTAATTACATTTCCGATTTGAGAAAAGAATATCCGTAGAAATACTTTTTAAATACGTTATTTTGTCATTGCAAGTGCATGTATTTTTTGAATTTGTTATAGTAAGAGACAGTGGCACACACAGGAATCTCTCTTGCAGGGGGACCAGTTTATAAAACTGTAACAGCAACCAAGCACATGAAAAAATGCGGAACAAAATTTTTTCTCATGACCATGACCACATTTTATAAAGACACCTGCACTTGAATATACTTATACTTCGGTATGTTTCTGAATTATGCTTTATTTACTCATCTTAACTGCTAAAAATAAGATTTTGATAAAGTCTTTTAACGTATTAAAATGTTAAGAACTCTCTAGGTGGTTTTACAATGCAAAGTTGATAACTCTTTTGGAGGAGTTCAGACCCCCTTGTGTGTGCCAATGTTAAGAGGATCTTTAAAAACAGTAAAGTTTATTATGTTACATCAGTGATTACGTAAAAAAAAAGTGAAGTGATTTAATGAAAAACTGTACCTAAATAAACTGCAATGCTTATTGCGTATATAACGCTAGCTCTGTAGTAGAAGCAATTTGAACTCAAACTACATTGAAATGAATTTTCACTGTCGAATGACTCATCTAAAAAAACTTTTGCCAGGTAACTTTTTCAACCCAGAACAAACTTGCAGCTTATTCTAAATGAATCCATAAGTTCTAAACTATATATTTATTAAGATAAAATAAATGTTTCAACATTTTAATCATAATTCAGTTTATTATTTATTTGAAAATAGGCAATAATTTTGTTTGATTTAAAACTGTTGTTGTTGTTGTTTTTCCTAATTCCCTTGGTTTAGGCCCTTAAGCCAAGTCCAAAAGATCATTACTCATCGACAAGTCATAAACAGCCTCTCCCTCATTCAACAGTTGTTCTGCAGAAGCACCAATACATTCAATGATGTGAGAGGGAGAGTCGGTGGTTGAGAAATGACAATAGGCATACGTCTTCTCATTTCTGTTAAAGTTAAACGTGGCCAGTCCTAAGCTTAGACAAATTCATTTGAGTAGATCTAAGACAGGAGCTCTGAAGGCATAATCCAGGACACTTAGCCGAGTGCCACGCATGATTTGGCGAGATCTTTCAAGTGATATTAACATCCGTTAAAAACAGGGAGTGAACCTTACAAGCTTGTAATTTGAGGGAAGGGGAAGTGAGAAGTTCATAACCTTTCCAAGCAAGTAGATCAGCAGTTTCGTTTCCTTCAATACCCTTGTGGAAAAGAATTCACTGAAAGCACACATGGATTTAAAATTGTTATTTTATATATCAGGGGTTCCCAAACTTTTTTTACCTGCGGCACCCTTGTCAGGCTAAAAGCATTTCGCGGCACTCTTGTCAGGCTAAAAACATTTCGCGGCACCCTTTTCAGGCTAAAAGCATTTCGCGGCACCCTTGTCAGGCTAAAAACATTTCGCGGCACCCTTTTCAGGCTAAAAACTTTTGCGGCAGAATTCCTTTTAAGCAATATGAATATGAAGGTTAGAATGAAGCAGTTTGGATGCATTTTACGTTATTTTTTCTTTTTTTGTTTATAGTGCTAAAAATCAAGAAAGTACTCTCTTGGGAAAGGGATATAGAATTTTGACAATACCCCATTTGAGGGAGTTCCTATAAAAGAGAGGCTACAGGACAGTCTTGAACTTGACTGAAAATTTTTTGTTTGAGCCCACTTAGTGATTGGCTTGGCTCACTTTCTTGGGGATACCGGTTCAGAGGAAATTATTTGATTATACTCCACCAAAAGACTTTTCTTGATTATCTCCACGGCATCCCTGACATACGCTCGTGGCACCCTAGGGTGCCGCGGCACCCAGTTTGGGAACCTCTGCTATATATACTTATTGCTTATTATTTACTTTGAAACAACTTCTTTGGCAGCAATGAAATGAGATAATTTAGTGTACACTTTTATAAGCAGACATAAGCTGTATTTATATCAAAACCTTAGCCTGAAATCAGAAATTTCAAAAAAATATATTTATGACTGAGGAAATAATTTTTGTTTACAAAATGAAATTAATGAAGCTTCTAATTTTTGTTATTTTCGCTCGGAGGATTAAATATTATATACTTGCCCTTGATCCTTTTTCTCCTATACATTTGCATTTTCCACTAGCTAGACAGTCTCCGCACGGTCGTCCTTCTGGATCTCGTATCGTCTCATTTGCCCTCGGATAAGGATACCTCTGCTGGGATACGGATGGAGGATACTGATACTGATACTGTTGCTGTAATAAAAATAAAAATATAAACATTTATCACTTATAAGTCATAAATTTTCAGTTTACGCTTGTCTGAAGAGGCATGTGAAGTACAAGATTACAACTGAACTTACTAAATGCTGAGTTCGGAGCAAGTGTATTTTTAAGAAGAAGACAATTTTTGTAATAGAAATGTTTTTTTCTGATGTTTTCTTACACAAAAAATACGAAAATCACTAATGAAAGTACGTCCATTAAAATCCTTAATGAGGTGAGATATACTGATAAATTATTTATAAGAGGATGGTGCATTTTTTATGCTTTAGCTTGAATTTCATGATAAATTTTAAAGCTGAATTTTAACTTAGAGCTGAAAATTATACAATAATTTAACATAATTATGTATGAGTGAAGTAGTTACCGAGGCATTCTTTTAAGGTCTTTCTAGGCAAAACCTTCAAGTTTTAGAGATTAATTAATTAATTAATCTTTTTTAAGTGTTTATGGCATACTGTACGATAAACACTTTTTTTTCTGTTGATTTATGTATCTGCCACTCAATATTTATCTCCGTATGACTCAATTATTTCTTATTCCAAATTCCATGTAATTTATTTTGTTAGCCATTAGGTGTTTTGAGTAATAAAATACGAACTTGAAACAGTTCATACAAAAATAAAACGGGTGTTTCTGAATCATTCAATATAAAAAAAAAGTACTTCTACATCTGATAATAAAACTTGTTTGTGTGAATGACTCTGAAATATTGAAATTAAAACTTTTATTCATAACAAAATTATTGTGAAATGAATTTTATGAAAAAATATGATTTATTGTTGTAAACATCCAATTAATGCATTAAACTAAAATCAAAATAACAAATATACAAGAAAAGTGAGAGCAATTCACTAGTATTCGGTTTTTGTGAAAATTCTAAAAAGTACTTACGTAATAAATAGGTTTTCATTCTCAAGATATAACTATCAATATCAGTCACATGAATTATACACATGTATTATATAGGTGTACATAATGGTGTAAGTATTTGAAAGTTGTTAATGGTCAATACATTTTACCAAGTTACAATGAATGAAGTAAATATAATTTAAAACTTTAAGAGACAATCAGTTTACTAGCTATATATGTATATTTTGTATGTATATCAACATTTGCAGTAGTCTTGAGTGAAAACGTTTCTTTTTGATGAAAATACAACAAAATTTTTAAATGATTCTTTAAGTAGCGGCAACATACAAGATTGAAACACAAATGCTTCTTTGTTGATACAAGCATACTAAAAAGAAGCATCTCTCCATAAGCTTTTCATACGTATGCTTTGACCAACGAAGTTTCATAGCTAATAACGGTAGCCATTATTACGCATTTCAGTAACTAACGCTTTTTTATTTTGTAGATTTTGTTATAGAAGTAGGAATTACGACCACAAGATAGGGTAGTACTTTCGATAGCAAAAATGTTGATGAACGATTAGCAGTGAATTTTTTTAGATTTATAAACATAATTACAATATATTATAATGTATAATTCTGAAGAAAGGCCTGTTTATTTTAATTCAAAATATAACGAAGTTTATTTTAAAGAATTACCATTAATAATATAACAGCATTATGAAGTGTGCATCGTAAAAATATCTGTCCTTGTGAAATATAAGTAATTTCTATCAAATCACCAAATAATTGTTCGTCAATCCAGAGAAAAATTAAACAAGGTAAAAATAAAATAAAATAAAATAAAATTGCTTAATGGGAGATTTAGGAAATAACCAAACTTTTGAATTGGTTAAAAAGAAAAATGCCTATCGTAAAATTCCACCTAATACCTTTGGATGTCATTACGGATGCTGGACCGATGCTGTTCCAGCTTCAAGAAGTAGCATTAAAAGCAATTCACATAAACACCGGAGTTTGCATTGGTAGGAAAATAATTGATAATCTTAAAAAACGGTAAGGAGTGCAGGTCAAACGTCTCGGTGACTGCAACAAAGAAAAGACCTTGAAATGAAAATGAAAGGATTTTTTTCTTTTTTAACTTTCCTTGAGAAAAAAAAAAGTTTTTGTATGAAAGGATGACATTGGCCGATTTTAGCAAACTCTTTGGACACTCGATTGACTTATTTCGGTCAACAGTAGAGTTTTTTTTTGGTAACATTATCTACTCGGTTCCACAAAATGTCAAAATAAAAAAATCCATCTGCAGAGGTAATAAAGCAAGCCCAAACCTTCAGTTCTGCAACGGAAGGGGGAAAAAAAAGTCTTCAGCAACATAGAGTCATTGTTGAAAGAACTCTTGCAGTTATTATTATTTTTTTTTTAGTTACTTTCAGCTGAAATTATTTAGACAGGCTGATGAAATTATAACAAGTGATTTAAGTGTTTCAGCTGGTGTTAACGGATGAAGATAATTAAAAAATGCGCACGTGTGTATTCAAGTGAAGGCAGCGGTAGATTGCTCAGCATGCTAAACTTGTTCTTCATCTAGATGTGCATTAGAGATGAGTGCGGGCTCATTTTTTGAAGCCCGAGCCCGCCCGAGCCCGAAGACTTTTAATCCGAGCCCGCCCGAGCCCGAGCAATATTATTAAAGTTGGAGCCCGAGCCCGAAATTTCAGCTAAAGACAAATAAAATTAACTACTTCATTAATTGGATACAATAATTTTTGGAGCTTCACACACCTTCTAGTTCCCCGTGTCGCTATTTTTTGAAATAAGTACGTCTATTTATCCCATGAAACACTTTTTAAAATCTGTTTCAAGGAGTATGTTCAACAAAGGAGAAATTTTTCACGAGCCCGAGCCCGAACGCAATCGTTAATTGCAGAGCCCGAGCCCGAGTCGGGCCCGGGCTCGGGCTCGGGCTTTCGGGCTCGGGCTGAGCCCGTCTCATCTCTAATGTGCATGTGAATTACAAAGATCTTCGTATTATGTGTCTTTTCCACACTGATTTTGCTGAATAAATATGAAAATTGAACTTCATACTAAAAGAACTCCTTACTTTAGTTGCAAATTTCTATCAATACATACCTTGTGTTAATTCATAGTGAATTGGAAAATTTTTTGTTCTGGACAATTCTACACCACATGTAAATTCGCTCTCACTTGAATTCCTTTTTTTTTTAAGCTAATAGCTCCTATTTTGGTGTTGTTGTTATACATCAACATTATTTTTAATTTTAAAACTAATCAGATAATACTTTTAACTCACATTTAAATATTAAAAATGAGTAAATAGCATTGTCCACACACACAATTACGATAAATTATTATCTTCATTCTGTAACAAGTGTATTCATCTTTATGAAAATAAACACTCAAAAAACTGGTGTTATAAGATAAAATAAATAAAAACTTTGTGAAAAAAAACACACATAAATGGTTACGAATGGTTACGAATTTTCGGTCGAAACGATCGTTACGCCTTGATGTAACCTTTTATGTGTGTTTTTTTCACAAAGTTTTTATTTATTTTATTTATCTTTATATTATATTTATGTTTAACACATGGATTTTTGAATATAGACCGACTGCTGCAATTTGGGGATTTTTTTTTTAAATGTTGGATTCAAGAGAAGAGAAATGTAGAAAAATTAATTCATCAGAAGCAAGTTAAACTTCAGAAACAATATAACTATTTTTTGCATTTGGGTGTAAAGAAATGAAATGAGATAAATGTTAGCGTGAAAGTTTTTTATGTATAATTTTGGGGTCTTTTTGTAATATATATACTTAAATTACTTTGTTTTTCGGAAATTACAGTCAGGGATTTATTTACACCTATTTAACAGCTGCGTAATGTTAATGGAATGTATCCTTTCCATCCTTAAACAAGCCCCCCTCTCCTAATAAAAAACATTCTTTTGACACGCGAGCTCTGTGAAAAATTTCGAAATGACCCTCGATACAGAAAGTTTCTACATCCTTCTTGGTCAGTGGTTCCAAGCCTTTTTCTCTATACGAACCCCTTTGATAGTCCAAAAAAATTTTACGAACCTCTTGGGGTTGAGTACCCTTTAGAGCGTCGGTTGGGAACCCATGCTCTAAATCGTACTTCAACTGATACTTATTTTAATTATTTTAAGCTTCCTTGATTCATTAACAGATGAAGGAAATTTAATAATTTGCTTAAATAGAGACATTTCTCAAACCACAAAGAACTACAGGTTTGATCTCACTAAAGTACCGAAGATTCGTTGCTTGAAGTTTCGGTATTTTTCAGACGACGTCATGTGAATATACACCAATTATCCAAGGTCAGACAGTTCTATATGTATCTCACAGATAGGTCTGCATACCACGTAAACATAATTAGTCTTAATAAGGCAAAGCACAAAAACTAAATGTTTTTTATTTGAAAAAAATGCGCTCATAATTTCATAGTAACAACAATAACTGAATTCTCAGAAAACTTACAAGTGGTAGTGCATAACAGTAAAAATCGAAGTACGATTATTCAAATTAAATTTAATGACGGAAAATTATGGAAATGGTGAACTTTATGTCTAGTACCAGTATATATTATCAAAACTAAAATATACCTTTAGCATTCACAGGGTGTTTTTAATAATGCAGTATTAAAACCTTTCTTAGATTTTAGAAATTTTACTATATTTTCTGTTTAACACTAAAATTGTTTAAGAAATTAAGGAGATGGTGGACACCCAAATCATCAAAATTGGCCCAAAAAATGTGTTTTTTCTTTTTTACATACTAATATTCTACAGTTAAAGCTGAACCAAGGAGAAAAAACCGCGTATGTCTACGGCAATTTTTAAAAAAGATATTAGGGTTTGAAAAAATTAAAAGGGACAGTTAAATGTCCACAAAAATGCAAACAAACGCGTAAATAAACACGTCACAATTTTTATTGAACGTTTTACAAAATAAGCTAATATTCGAATGAAATTGTTTTAAAAATATGTTTTGTTAAGGTAAAATCATAAATAAAATTATTCAGAAGAGACGGTATTAAAGGTAAATGGAAAATTACACTTTAAACTGTATTTTCTCCAAATCAAGTTTTTTGTGATTTTCTTGCCTTCAAAATGCTCCATGCGACTTAATTTTGGTCGGAATTGTACAAAATTTACTACAAACATTCTTCTCATATATTACAATAAATCTGGGAATCCTTTTTAAATATGGTCAAAATTTCGATTATCAAATTTCACTTTTATTTCCGAAAACTGAAAAATTTCGGGAAAGTTTGGTATATATCCATGAAAATATTTCTAAAAAATTAACTACTCGGTCGAATCAAAAACCGATACACAGACTTTTTAAAAATATATTTTTATGCTATTATAAAACAAAATTACTAAAAAAAAGTTAAAATTAAAACGCATGGAGCATTTTTTCGAAACTAAAAAATTAATTTTTGATTAATTACTAATATTTTTAATTATTTTAAATTTTTTCAGTTGTTTATAATGCTTTTAGTTTAATATATTAAAATACAAAATTTCATAATCCTATCCTATTAAATAAAAAAAAAACCTTTTTAATGTCCACCATCCCCTTAATGTGTATTGTTTAATAAATTAATATGTTTTAAAGACATTCTTTCAAAAAGAATAGTTATACTTGTTTCCTGCAAAAATTGTTGATGGTAAGCTAAAATTTCTAATAACATTCTAATAATTTCTAATAATTATTTTTTTAGGTTGCCTTTTTTAGTTTACTTTAGTTATTTATTAAAATACTATTTAACAATAGAAGTTTGGAAACTTTACCACAATTAAACGTGAAGCCTTTAATCATTTTCTTTCAGTTCTTTTTGAAAAGACAAATGTTCGCGGTTTCCAAAGCATTGCTTGAAATAACATAAAATCCTCCAATATGAGTGATATTAGCAGGAATCAGAAAAAAAAATGCATTGAATAATATCTACCTCTTAAATGGTTTCTTTTTTTGAAATATGCATTATTAAGGTCAAATATTTCAGTTATTGTTTTGGGAGGGGAAACTATGAAAAAAAAAGGCCTTGGTGATACAGCTGAAAAATTTAAACTGCAATGGGAGTTGGAGATAATGCTTTCAAAAATTTGTAAACATGTTTCTTTGTATACAATAATATTGACACTATAATTGATGGCTTTTCATGGTGAACAAGTGCAAAAAGACCTTCATCACGCAGTAAATTCGGGTACTTTTCTCCTATATAAGGAAGCGAAGAATTATGGTTATCAATCCACAAGCAAGTCTTCGTTAGCGAATTCCTTTTCAAATCCAGCTATTCTTGTTTTTATTTCTGCCTGCAGCAGCTGAGTGAATTTGGAATCATGAGAGTTACGTTTATCCTTTTCGCTTTCTTCTACTTCATTGCAGCTTTAAGCAGTGCAGTTGGAATGCCTGATCATCATGATGCGGGAGAGGATCACCATTATCCTCATCAAAGACATCACCATGAACATCATGATGAACACCATGGAACGCATCACCATCATGGACATCGCCGCTGAAGGATTTTGATGAGTGAGGATGGCACTAGCTGAGGGTTAGCATCGTGAATAGTGAAATGTAAAGGAAAATATTTTTGTAATCCTTTGATCTAATTTTAATTAATGGTCTTTAATAAATATCATTGGCAAGTATAATCATTTGTATGCCTTTTTTGCTTTTATTTTTCAATTTACTATAAATATTTCTGCTGTAGAGGATTATTTTCTCTGAGAAAAGGAATAAGTAAGTCGGATAACGCTGTCGTAGTATAATTTTATGACTGCAATAATTAGTGCTAAATAAGCTCCTGCTGTTAAATAAGAAAATCATTTTTTGTTTTTCTTACTATACATTTGCAGAATTAATTGACTCATGAAATAAAAAATAGCAAACAATACTAGAACTATAAATATTTAAAAAACTATTGAAATGTTTCAAAAGTATTATCCTTAAAATTTTTGAAAGGTTCTAAAAACATATAGAACTAATTTTAGAAATAAGATAAACAACTTATGATATAAAAAGAAAATTTCACTAAAAGAGTAAATTCTAACACAGAAAAAATTTAATAATTCAATGGTTTGTCACTGAATAAACGTGTCTTATAGAAATGCGTTAACAATAATGCTGTTAATCTCAGGGATATTAAATACGTAAAACGATCTTCTTATGGAAAATTTATACACGATTAGGGTGGTTCATGAAATTAATTACAACGTAGTTAAATACAATATTCATTACATACAACTCGGTGTTTTGGTTTCACAAGCAAGAATAACTTCAGTGATAATATTTGATTTTACGACAATGGTGCATATTAAGTAAGAGTATATTCCTAATAAAATTTCCCCCTGCTATTTGTGAAAATAAATATAAGGAAACATAGTCGAAGAGAATGAAAGTATTTTAATATGTTAATATATTAAAAGAAGAAATGGGTGGATCATATTTTAAAAAAGCGAGATGAAAAATGGGGGCCTTGAAGAGGAAGGGAGCGGAAGAACTGGTTAAGACTCCTGAAGAGTTCCCGGAAGATGTTCCGTGACACCAAGAACCGAACTTGCATAAAATACATTAAAACTAATTAGGTGCTACGAAAAAATAGAGGGTGATTGTCTCAATAAAATTTTATTTTGAAGCAGAATATCTTTGATCTTAAAGTGTTAACACAATTCAAACTTAGTCGCAATATAGACAATAGGAAAGACGTTTATTATTTAATAAGTAAATTTATTTACACTTACAATGCGGCCTTTTTTACATATTCAGGGGCGGATCCAGAAAAATATTTTGCCGGGTACACTTTTTTTTGTACTTCCTTTTTCTTAAAAATTCATTTAAATTTACAAAATAAGTCAATCTTCTATCGTGTAAATTTAGTTTGTCTGGGGGAGGAGGTCATTTGCCTCTGGACCCCCCTTCTGTATTCGCCAATGGTAATATTCTACTGGAAAACATTTTAGAGGTGGCAAAAAAAAATGAAGTTGAAATTAGATTCTGTATTGCTGTTGTGGTGCATTCCTACTTTGTGATTTAAAATAATCGCATTTTGAATATGATTAAGTATTTGAAATGTATATTTAATTAGTAATTTATTTATAGGATTAATTAATTAAAAATGTGTATTATTTTAATTATGAAGGTAATATTACTTTTCTTGATAGTGTAAACTTAAAGATAAAGGACAGATCACAATTTGATGTCTGAAATTTTAATTAATTTTAGTCAAAAATACTTAAGTTGTTAGTTTGAAGGAAAGACTGTGAGTTAAAAGCTTTTACACGTGTCAGGGTTTGTTCATGTTTTGCATCTAAAAGTAAATCAGACTTTCAGAATTAAATCATCTGTTTGAGTCAAAACTGATTTTTCTGCATCTTTTTGCAAGTTTTTGGTTCATTAAATTACTGCTAATAGCAAGCTGGACCAAACATGTAATTAAATTTGAATTTATGTAATATCTGGAACTGAAGTGTGGTGAAAAATTGTAATACGCTTACACTAAACTTTTACTAATGAATTCAACAAACGCATACAATCTGCATCATTGAAAATATTGTGTGTTGTTTGAAACAATTTCCCTATTTATTCATTTTTTATTATTTTTAATTTTTTATTCGAGGGAGGGGGTCGATGGTTCTGTGAAACAGAACCGTATGATGTCTTACTAGCAGAAAATGATTTAGCAAATGATTGTACTGTAGCCCATTTTTAATGCGTTAAAATGGTACAATTATAGTATTTTTTCTTCTCTCACGCTTCCAATACTTATTAGCCTCAGGCGCTTCAAATCGGAATCGGATTTTAAAATTACTAATTGCCATCAAAGTATTTTCACGCAGCATATAATGTACTCTTTATTACATTAAAAAATTTAACTAAATATTCACAATAGTTGTGTCTTGAGTGAGAACTGAAAACGTTGTTCGTGGATGCCATTCAGGAAAAAAAAAAAGAAAATGAGCGAGAGTTGAAATATTTCTTAAAATGCTATTTCAATAACGAATATCTAAAGCTTCATTTAAATTCCTGAAACAGTAACGAGAGCGAAAGCAATTAACTTCTGGACTTAATATTACATTTTGTGAAACAGGAATTATTCGATCAATTCTGGGGTTTATTTAATTTATCAGAAATGCCATAATTATCGTAAAAGTACGATGAATTCTTAAACCAACTATATAGTTGTTACTTGTAGAGTACCTTTTGATTAAAGAATCTGTAAAAAATACAGTATTTCAGGCTCCCCTAAATGACCGATTTTCATCACGATAAAAATTATTTTATGATATTTATAGGAAATCAGTTGTATGGAAAAAAACTTCTAGGGTTAAGAAAAAAATCGAAAGATGAATTATGAAGAGAATATTGAAATAAGATTTTCTTATGCCAATTATAGTATACAACCAGAGAAATGATAAAAAAATATAAATCAAATGCACGAAAAAGAAAAAGCACCGGTGTTTATTCAAGCAGGTCGGACATACTTCACCGCATAAAACCTTGAAAACCGCGAGAAAGCTATCCCCAACTTTTTTATTAGTTTTCGAACACGTTACGATAAACAGGCGCATTTCTAGTTATTCAAGAAAGAATTTTAGCAGTTGGATGCGACCAGACACCGATTCAGTGATAACACGTTTCTGTCACTAAAACTGTTCTTGCGTTAACATGAATAATATATAAGATAGACGCTCAACTTCAAATCATCACACAATCTCAGTGCAAGGTTTCAGCTACAAACTCCTAGCAATCAAATAACATCCAGTATGAAGGTTTCAGTTTTCCTTTTGGCTACTCTTTGCATCGTGGCTCTCTGCACCATGGTAGAAAGCAAACCGTCTCCTGACGAAGCAGAAGCCAGGCATCACCACCACCATGACCACCATGGGCATCACCATCATGGCCACCATGGACATCACCATCATGACCACCATGATCATCACCACGATCACCATCATGGACATCATCACCACCATGGTCATCACCACCACCACGGACACCATCATCACCATGGACATGATCATCATCATGGACATGATCATCATCATGGACATCATCACGGACATCATCACCATCATGGACACCATCATTAAGGGAACATTTTGCAGAAACGCTATTCCTGCTTTTGTAACCCAGAAAAGTACTTAATAAAATAGTAGTTAATGAAAATATCAGATTCTTTTACTCTCTCTTTAACTCCAACTAGAATTGTGTACTGTGTTAAGGCAAACCCTTTAGTATCTGCCAAAGGGTGTGCCTTGGATAGAACATATTTTATGGGTTCTAACGTGTTCTCCAACAAGAAATTTAAACTTTTGAATTAAAGTTTATTTCTTAAGAAATGAATCGATAAATGCCATAAAAAATGTTTGTTTCAATCACAGACAAACCCATGAGAAAATAATAATGTTACATAAATTTAAATTTTGACTAAAATCAATGCAGTCTCTAATGTCTCAAATGCAGACCTCCGAAATTTAAAGTAATCCAAATCTGAAAAATTTGCTAACAATTTTTTAAAGTAAAATGTACCTGGAAGCTTTGTTAACTACATTAAAAAATATATATAACAAATAATAATTAATTTCCATCCATTAATCTTTTTGAGCCAGGTAAAATATTTAGCAGATGCAGCCCTCTTTGTTCAAATGTTTCGGGCTATCACAAATGAAATACTTTGAAATTTTCGTCATCAAATTTTGTTCTTAACCTTTTTTAGGTGCTCAGCTTCACTTAACTTTAACATCTGATATATGTGTTTTCCAAGCTTTTAGGAAACAAAGGTAAAAACAAACTTACAAGGAAGAAATTCTTAGATTAATTTTCTGCCTCTCCCTTCCCTTCCAAACGCGCATACACACATGAAAAAAACACATTGCAATGAGGGAAAACTTGGGAAAGTTTCAAATTTGGAATCGCCGAGGTCCGGATAATTCCAAATTTTGGACTTCTTACTGATATGATAAATTACATTAGAATTAAGACTAACATGCAATATAAATAAGTACAATCAAGCATAAGTTTCCGTAATTGAAAATTACAAATAATATTACGATGTATATTAAGTAAACTACACATTTGATTTATTACTGTGCATAATTAACAAAAATTTTAGTTAAACTAAATGTGTTAACAAAAAGAAAACTTCCATCGATAAATCTAAAATTTACAAAGAAGGAAGTCTCTCAAATCAAAATCAATTTTTAATTAGTAGTGAATTATATTATCATATTCGTTGAACACCGTAACAGCAATGCAGCTAATTATAATTTCTCAGATCAGTTCAGAATTAAAAATTTCATAAGAAACCTCTTTCATACAGGAATAAAAAACATAACTGCATAACTTAGGGTAGGGACAGGCTTTTTTAATGTAAAATAATAGATAATTTTTAAACGCTCGAGGCTCGTAAAACTACTTATTTCTATAGAAGGTCAAAATGTATTTCGATCAACAAAGGAACATTAACACTTCTTTTGCCCTCACATAAAAGTAGTTAAGAGCCTCTTTTAAAAATTATATATTATTTTTAAAAGAAGTGCTTAACCTAAAAGTGACGTTTAATGAATTTTCTATACAGTAGACAGTATAGTTTTTTTGGATATCACGATGAAAAAAAAAAATTCAGCGCAATAATTGACCATTATTCCAAAAAATTAATTAAAAGATCTAAAATTTAAACTACAGAATCGAAACTGATCAAGAAAATTCAATTAAAATTCATCCTTTTCAAAATCGAAAGAACTTTCTGACAATGCTAAGTTAAGAAGTGTCCTATTAATAATTAGGAAGATCCGAGATGATATGTGCAAAAAAACACGATTTTTGGAACAATATACGCATTTAATAATAAAAAAAAGAGTATTAAAAAAAACAACAGTAGTACTCAGTGTCATGAAAGTTACACGTGAATACAAAGCTTCAGCTCGATTCGTAGATAGGAAGTGGGTTAAAATTCGTATACAAATTTTGAATTGGAACGACATACTGAGACCAAGCAAATAAAAAGCTAGAAATAATTAAAACCTACAGGTAAATTAAAAGTGTAAAAGAGAAATAATAAATCCATGTATTTTATAAATATGATATCTATTATTAAAATAACGCAAATTATATAGTTAACGAACTGAAATAAAAGGGTTTATCGGATATTAAGTCAATAGTTGTTAATATATAACTGTTCACCTGTATTGTTAGGATATACATTGGTCGTTTTTCTTTTCCTTTACTTAAAAAGATTAGTTCTTTTGATATAATCCAAATACTTGATACCGTAAGCCTCACCATGGCACAGTGGTTGCGTCACTTAAAATGTGAAGGTCCCGGTGTGAAGTCCCGGTGTGAAGGCCGAAGTGTGAAGGTCCCGGGTCCGGTCCCACCGAGTGGCAGCCGATCTAACGGTCCGGAGTTTTGGTAGGTTTTCGTCAGATGTAACGTGAATACGCGTTAGATCCCCTTAGAAAGTCCTCCTGCCTAGGCATCCCCACCTTTAGCAGATCCCCCTAGTGCAGCGTTGCCACAATCACCTCACATGATACCGTAAAATGTAGAATTCTACGAATTATGGACAGGAACAAAATGTAAGCATTTAATCAAGTGTTCTACTCGTAAAATAATAAGTATTTGATACTGTGCGCATTTTTTTAGTAACTATAGAAAATCACTGATCAATTGATTCACATATTCGGTTTCTTATTTATTTAAGTTCTAAAATTAATCTTAAATAAACTTTCAAAGAATAGATGTCTTTTATGTGTAGCATAACAATCCTTTGACTAGCATCAACCTTTCAATGATCCAAAACCGGGGCATTCAGTTATTATTGCAGGGAAAAATAAAACTTAAGACAGAAAACAACTGTGCTTCGTTGCATCTTTAGATTTAGAATGATAAAAATATATTACAAAAAACTCATAACTTAATTCTTTCATAACTTAATTCTTAAAAATAAAAATTCGTTTGTGACTAAGAAGTGTAAGAACATGATAAACAAATTTACAGATATTTAGTTTTAAATTAAGATGATTGATTGTATTAGGATCTTAAAAAAATTATTTCTTAGCAATAAGAGATTTTCTTTTAGCTTGATTTAAAGTTTTTGTAAAAAATAAAAACTTTATCACAAAACTCACAAATTATGGAAAAAATTGATTTCGTGTAAATATAGGACAAAACCGAATTAATGCTAAATTCGTACAAAGCTAGTATTCTCAAGTAAAATTTTACAATTTTGTCACATAAGTTTAAAAAAATAAGAAGTAAAAATATCAGAATGCATTTATTTATATTTGAAAATGAATATTTTTGTTCACTCCATTTAAATTACCAAATTAAACGTTTTTATCAGTTGTGGCCGAAATATTTCCCCCAAAGCCTCCTGAGTTATGTAGCGGCTAGAGAACAATCCTACCACACTACGGGTCCGGGTTCGATTTCTGGCTAGGGTTTGTGTGTCATTTCGTCTGACCCATTAGGTGCTTCCTTTATAAAAGTGACCAGTATTTCCGGCCCAGTAGCGTAAATGCACATAAACGTCTATTAGCCCGCCATTAGAACAAAAAAAGGATATTTCTTCCAAAAATTTAAAGCGTAGAACACCGTAAATGTACTGTGTGTAATTTGCAGTTATTGAATGCACTTTTATTGAAAATACGCTTTGAAGTATTGCAGTTTCATATTTATAAAAAAATGTACAGAGTGATTATAATTAAAGTTCCACATTAAAACGATCAGAAAATGAAAACTGCAGGACCAAATGTCATCAACCTTAGTAATTGTGTAAAGGGGATCAGGGGATTTACCATCAGCGAAAAAAAAGTTCAAAAATTCAACAACAGGACTTATTTAAGGGGAGGGGTCCAAACCCCTCCCTCACGAAATTTTAATTTTTGTTACTAAAATGATAATGATACAGTGTCCTTTTGAGAAAAACACTGCCTTTTTTACCGTTTGGACCCCCTCCAAAATGTTTTTCACGGGGGGGGACTCCGGAAAACCCCCTCCCCACTTAAATACGTACTTTACCCTGGTGTTAAATTTTTGAGCTTTTTTTCTGAGGATAATAAATCCCCTGACCACCTTTACACAATAACCAAGTTTAATGACAGTTGGTCCAGTAGTTTTCCTTTTCTGATCGTTTTAAAGTGGAACTTTAATTGTAATTATCCTGTTCATAAAACAGACAATGAAAGATAATATTTAAACATAATTATTGAACACTATTATACTTATAAAAATTCCAAATTACATGGATTTTTACCCCCGTGTTAACTTATGATTTGTTCACTGCTTTGGAAGCATACAACCACCACCTTAACAAATGATGCATAGCAGCGAAATACATCAGATAGACATTCTTTTTTGAACTCATTTTTCGATATTGAAACTATTGCAAAATTTGATGACGCAGCTGAATGCATTACCGAGACAACAAAGTAAGAGAATGGATTTAAACGCAAATGATGCATTCAGTCACATGATACTGATTTTCTTTTTCAGAATAAAAGATGGTGAAAGACTATAGACAGTATATCTTCTTTTATTTTTTTTAATTGAAAAATATAGTGAGATGGCGTACGAAGTTTACTTAACTGCGTGTCAAATATATTTTGAAACTTCAAGTGACAATTGAAAATGTCAGCTGGTGGCATGAAGCGTTAATTTTTAGGGTATATAAAGAATACTCTCGCACAACGGAATCACAATCGTTCTTTGGATTTTTGGCTTTCCAGTGACTGCAAAGAAGAAATTTACCACAAAATGAAGTCTGTTCGTTTCACACTTGCAGCTTTATGTCTCTGCACAGTCTTACTAACAGTCTGTGAAGACACTGCCGCAATGAATCTAGAGCCAAGACATCATCATCATCATCATGGACATCATGATCATCATCACCATGGACATCATGACCACCATCACCATGATCATCATGACCACCATCATCACGATCATCATGACCATCACCACCATGATCATCATGACCATCATCATCATGGCCATCATCACCACCATCATGGGCATCATCATTAGAAACGTTATTTGTACTAGGATAATATAAATTTGTATTGTATGTTGCAATGTATTTGCTGAATCACAATGTTTGATTTAAAAAAATCTTTCATGTATACGCTTTACATTTCAGAAATAAAAACAATGATAAATTTTCAAATAGAGTGATATCTCAAATTAATGTTCATTAGAAACATAGTAGTGGATAACCTTTTCATTTCAAAGTTGAATCAAAATTCCTCAGTTGACACCTCATCGAGAATAAAAAGTTAACTACATAAACTAATTTTAAAATGTGAACTTCAGAATAATTTTTAAGCGTGTGAAAACTAATACATTTTAAGAGTTGCGCATGGATATTGAAAATTAAAAAACCCCTCAAAGAAACACTCTAATCAACCTCAAAGTTACAAAGTCGACAATTATCTGGAAGAAGTTAATATGGCGTGACCAACGAGATCTCCAGAACTCAATTTCAATAAACACTTGCCGAATGCTCTAGAAAGAGCCATTGCATGCCTACAACCCTCTCGAAGGATCCCCCATACATTAAAATTCAGAGCTTTTGGAAGAATGGGAATTACTGCCCCAGAAATTGATCAATAGCATCATTAACACTATGAGAGTTGGATATGACGCTTATATAGTTAGCTGTGACTTGTGGCTACACCTCTTGTAAGACTAAGCAATAAAATGTTATGATATAGGGGAAGTTGGGGTGAATTGAAACAAAATTTACAAATTTTACAAAATTACGTGTTTATGTGTTTACAAATCTTACAAAATTACGTGCTGAATTTTCCAAAAGCTTTGGAAAATTCAGCACATAATTGTAAACGACAATTATAAAACACAATTGTGCAAATTTGCATTTGGACAAAAGTAAAATTAATGGACACTTTTAATCAGTTCTTTTCCCCTTCTAAATGAATTTTTATGAGTTTGTAAATAGTTTTTTCCTATTTAAAAACCTACAAGAGGTAAATGTCTGTCAGTGTTTCATTGTACTCCATGTACCGGGGTACAATGAAACACGTAAAAACACTTCCCAAACACTGAAATAATATGAATCAAAACTCAAATTTCAGAATAAATCTGTTATGTAGAATTATAATAAGCATTAGTGATACATAAATATGAAATTTAAATTGAAAAAACAAATTTAATTAAACTGTTATCTCTTTAAGATAAAAACATAATACTTTTATTAGAGGCTTGCCTATAGTTTTTCATTTTGTATTAAATTCACTCAAATCAGATTCAAAAAATAGCATTTCTGCTTTAGTTTCTGATCCACCTGTAGGAACAGGAGGTGGTATTTTTGATACAATTTGAGTTTTTTCAAAGTGTGTTTCTGAAGAACGCATAAATTTGAAGCCTGGACTCAGTTGTTTGACGTACAGAACTTCGCATTCCGTTTAATTTATTATATCCCCAACAGAGTACATTTATTTACATTTAAGTTCATCTTCCTTGATTAAAACATAATCATTTAGAGTGATACTGCTTGTGTCATACAAGCTATGTGATAGTAGCGCAAAATCTGTACTGTCTGGATTTTTAGTTGAAAGACAATCTGGGTTGAGGAGGAAAGTCTGAGGAGGAAAAGAGTGCGATTTAAAAACAATTCCTTCATAACTTTATGTGCTCTGCGGAAATCTCAATCTAAATATTTAATAGTAACATTTGTATTTTAGGTGAATACATTCACCCGAGGTACAATGAAACATGTTTCACTGTATCCCCAAATTGAGGCTACACACTAAATAAATTTTTAATAATTCTTAATATTTATATCTTAAATTCTGCCTTTGAAAGTATGAAGACTACTCCATAGTGATCACAATATTTGAAAAATAAGTAATTATATTTATGAAAACAAGGAGGTAAAACAAAATTACTTTTAGTAACGAAATTTACTTTCAATGGGGAAAATCCAATAATTTTTTATATCTCTTGTAAAAATGCGATTGTCTCCAAATCACATTTGTATAATAGGTATGAGTTCCAACTTTCTGTGAAAAATACTATTGATTTTTGATAGCATTTTTCATTTTACCCCGAGTTTCATTGTACCCGAACTTCCCCTATACTTTATGCTTTAAATGGATGCCTGTCTCTAAACTGCCATTGACCGTACTGTATTGGAATTATTTTGAGTACCTCTGTAGATGAACTATTAACGATGCAGACACTATTTTCCATGGAAACATTCATCTAGTAATCCTTAAAAACATAATACCAATTTTGTTTCATTTCAAATAGCAGAACAAACCAGAAGTCAAAGCCCGTTGTGGAGGCAACTACAGCGGGCGCTAGTAAAAAGATTTGAGGAAAGCTGGTCTACACTCAATATATTTAATCTTCGTCTACCTAAATCCTAAAATAAATAAATTCATGTTCAATTTTTATTATAGACCCAAATCGAATTTCATACTCAATGAATCGAATTTCATAATCAATCGAATTTCATAATCAATCGAATTTCATTATGGAAACGCGCGGAAACTTTTCGTGCCTTTTTATTAATGTCATTCTTATATCAATGCTTCATTCAGACGATTGTTTTAATAAAAGCAATTAAACTATGTTATCTGGAAAAACTATTTTAAAAGAATTGGAATCCCAATTGTATGACGTCATTTTTACTTGAAAAACAGCTAATTTTCTCACGCAAATGATTCACTTTTTTTCACTCTCGGAAATAAAATGGAGCTGTAAAGAGCGAAAAGTCGCTTAAAAGTGAGCGAAAAGTCGCTTAAAAGTGAGCGAACTGGTGGATTTTCAGACTTTTAAAGTAGCACAGATTATTTTCTATATTTTTATTCATGATTATGAAAAATTTCAAGTAGATAGTAGAAACGGTGTGCATGTTATTACGCTTTTTGTACGTCTTAATGTTTCTGAACTTTTTAATCTTCTTGGTGTAATGGCGGTAAAAGTTTCATTTTCAAGTTGTTGCGCGGAACTGTTACAGAGTCAGTGAATCAGCGAGTCAGTGAGTCAGTGATCAGCGTAACTAGAATACTTAAATCGAATGTCATGCTCTTCTGGGAACGTGCAGAAACTTTTCGCATTCGAACGATTTTGTTTAGCTGGGAACATAAATATTAAATACGGAGGAAATAATTTTATTTGTGAAAAAAATTAAACTTTTATACCTGGGAAAGGCCTGATAACTATGACATCAATATGAAGTCATTTTCACTTGTTATAATTAATTTTTTCACGCAAATGAGTGACTTTTTTTTTTACTCCTAGAAATAAAATGGAGCTGAAATTAGCAAAAAAAAATAAGGAACGGATGGATTTTCAGATTTTTAAAGTAGAGCAAATTGTTTTCTTTATACATATTTATGAAAAATTTCAAGCGGATCGTACTAACGGTGTGGATGTATTATGCTTTTTCTGCTTAAATTTGTTATCTTTTTGCAGTAATGGCGGAAAAAAGTTTTATCTTGGAGTCAAGGATCAGCATAACTATAGTAGGCAGATACGCTTTAAATAATAATTTCCCACAGCGCAATGTATTGGGAATATTTTGATCTCTCCTGCAGAAAAACTATAAATATTACATAAGCCATTTTCAATAGGGTATATGGTACAGTAGAAAAGAATAACATATATAAATTACGTAGAAATCGATGCATATTTTAGGATGTCGACAGACAAACCGAAATCGTTCATTTTTCAATCTTGTTGGAAAGTTTTAAAAAGATGATCTTTTAAAACATGCATTATCACTTTCTCTTTGATGTTATTCTCGCGCCTCCCTGCGAACGCTGTGCGTGTAAAAATTTATGAAATGGCTATTTTTATGATTTTTTATCCAGTTTCCTATCAATGATGAAGTTACCTATCAATGAAAATATCAATGATCTATTTTGGAAAATCAAGTCATCTTTTAACTATATCTGCTAATATTTTCAAGTCAATATTGATACAATTTAATTTTTCAATAAATTTTTAATTTGATGTTCCCAGCTGGGAACACTCGTCGTAAAAGGCTAAATTATCGGGTTTTGGAGATTATTCCCGCAGTGGGAGCAGATTATCTGGATCTGGGTTTGAACGCAAAAAGATCACTGATAGATATCGTACAGTGATCACTGAAAGTGTGATCACTGTATGATCTCGGAAAACATACGCGTTAAAGTTATGGAGCTGCACATCTTAGGCTGGAAGATACGTAGACGAGGATAGAATGTGGAGTTAAGAACTGCATTCTTTGAAGCTCTCAATTGTAGAGAATATTAAATTTCTAAGATCTGGTGAACGTTTGACATCCAACGCTAACAGCTTTGAAGTAGTTCCGTACAGCTTAGCTGCCAGTCTTCTGAGTATCTTGGTAAAGATTAAAAATTCAAAGTTCTTTTCACTTTAAAGCAAGTTCAGGTGTGTTTTACGGGAGCAGGAGGTCATCATCGAGTTTAAAACTCATTGAAACAAGATTTAACCTAATCACTCTTATCGCTGTAAAAATGAAACGGCGAAAAATATTTGCTGCGCCAAGAGTTAGCACCATCCAAATCAGTCAAACGGTAGCAGTTCTTATTTGTGTGTGTTATTTTCAAAATTGTTTATTAATGTTAACTTCATTAAATTACTCGTTGCCAAATGCATTCTGGAATTTTAAGTTATACGTTTACACAGTTCACTTTTTACTATCGTTGAATTGGTATGTGATTAAGAAAAACGAGAATTACAAAAATGGGAATATACTTGTATGTAAGGCCACTCTGTAATATAATAGCAATGACCGCTAACTAATATATACCTATATACTTAATGACAGTTATATATATATATACATAACTGATGTAATATAAGAAATATAAAATATTTTTTATATTATCGTCCATTCTGATTACAAAAAATTCTACAATATTACACATCAAATATAGATAATGTTATCTACAACGTGGATATATATTGATTTACAATATTTGAGCGTTGATGCATTTGATATTTATACTAGTCATTTTCCTTTACTAGGATTTAATCGAATCGGAAATTCATTCGAATTACTTTCGTAAGAGCGCCGACATATTGATCCACCTACTAGGTGCCCACATAATAAAGAGACCAACAATTCCGGCCTGTTGTAGCCAAAGCCTTCAAGGTAGAGGCCGGCCATTGAAAAAAAAAACTTTCGTAAGAGCTCAATATTAAGAATGCATTAGAAATTAGAGATGTACCAAGTATTCGGCCACTGTAAAGAGTACTCGGTGTTCGGTTAAATTTAAACCCAAAACTCGGCTGATGCCGAGTAGTTATAAGATTTACAGCATTTTTAAACAGTATTGAACACATTTGTAAAAAATTATGAAAATATAAATAACATATGTAAATATAAATAAAAGCTTAAGTACATAATAGTAGATCTATACAAATGTATAAAAAAAGCAATGATAATTATAAAATAAAAATATTCTAATATGAAATTACTGAAAATTAAAATCTAGCTATATATTTATACAAATGAAAGTCTCTTTTATAAAGTCGTGTAAGAAAGGATTACGATTTTTGATGTAGGAAAAATTTATTCAAAAAAGAAATAAAAAATGCACTAAAATTCTAATATTTAAATTTGGTGTATCGCAAATTATGATGCGAAAACACCAATTTTATTACATGTTCTACATTGTTTCATTATAACCTGCATCTGGGAAAACAGGCTTGCTATAAACAGTGATAGAAAGTGGACAGAAGGATTTTATTTTTTTTGCAAATTTGCACAAATTGGAAGCTTTAAGTATCAAAGATAGCAATTAGCCGAATGTAGGCTAATTAGCCTAATGTGTATCATATATGTATGTATACGCATGTATGACGCACAAACAGAAACAAGTGGCTAAATTTCCGAAAACTTGATCTGAACGCATGCAGTTTGCACTCTATATGTGTTTTAAAAAGAAATGTTAATGATCAAGTTTATAAATAATACATCAATCTGATAATATTTTATTGGACAATTGAAATAGTAATAAAATTTAATATTTTTATTAATTAATATTATATTTTGTATATATATATATATAGATATTATTTTTATTTATATTATATTTAAACTTACAATTTTATTGAAGTTATGTAAATTACAATTACAAGTTTTCATTTGAAAAACTGCAGAAGTCTTTGTATGTGAGTCTACGTTTCTTTTTAGCAACTACTTCCTACTTGAGGGAGTACTCGGTTCTCAGTAACGCTTCCGAAATGTTCCTCGATATATATATATATATATATATATATATATATATATATATATATATATATATATATATATGAGACGTCAGATTTTTCAGTAAAGTTCCAGAGTTAAGGCAGGTAAAACGGTTTATTAAACATTATCTTTAAGTTACATAGTGTGAGAAGAGGAGAGGGGAGACGGGTACAGAAATCAGCGTGGACTAATTAAGCAGTTCCAGTGGTAGAAGTCTCTCGATTTTCGATGTGCGGGTGTATTTACGCTCACCACACCACGTGGTTTGCGAACACGTAACTCCGCCTCTCTCTTATCTGTGATCGAACCACACACATTTACCAACATGACCCGCATGCGGGGCTACAAAGGCGTGGGGACACGTGTACACTCTAAAGAACTCAGAATCGACGGCCTGATGTCTGGCAAATAACAAAATAAATAAAACATAGCTCCAGAGCGCGCGTGGCAAGTATGATAGAAAAACAAAACTTACAGTGAAAGTACCGCTTGAACAATACCAAAACTAGTAAAACCCAAATTACCTTTTTATACATTACAATGTCCCCCCCCCCGGCAAAAGAAGTCTGACGAGCAATATCATTGAGGTGGCCAGTCTCTCACTTGCGAGTCAGACGTCCTTGCAACCTAATCTTAAAACTGCGAACTAATCTAATTTTCAAGTTTAGACACCTTAAATTTTTCTGACTAGAATTCTGGAGATATGTTGTACAACACTTGAGGGGCAGTATGCAGTTTCTAAAATTTGACAAAACATAATGATGCAATAGTACGAAAATCTTACAATAAACAATAAAACAATGAGTGCGCACAATTTTTTTCAAAATATCACAAGTAAAATATTTACAACCTAGGTGGGATACAATAATACTGTACAACAATCTATATAAATAAAATTAGACTTTTGTCTGTACATTTCTTGAAATTCAAAAATTTTGCGATTTCTATCCGTTTCAAGCACTCGGGAATGCGATGCGACCCTCAAAAAAAGTTTGTCTGTCTGTCATTCTGTCGTTCTGTCATTCTGTCATTCTGTCCGTGACGCTTTTTTTGTTTAAGCATCACGTAAAAACGACTGAAGCAAATGATATGAAATTGGGTGTCAGGATAAGTGGTCACTCAACTTAAAACATAGGCGTCGAATTTTTAAAAATCTTGATTGGATTTTGAGATTTTGAGAAAATCCTTTCAAACTGCGTAAATTTGTGTTCAAGCATCACGTAAAAACGACTGAAGCGAATGATATGAAATTGAGTGTCATGATAGGTGGTCACTCAACTTAAAACATAGGCGTCGAATTTTTAAAAAAATCTTGATTGGATTTTGAGATTTTGCAAAAATCCTTTCAAACTGCGTAAATTTGTGTTCAAGCATCACGTAAATACGACTCAAACGAATGATATGAAATTGGGTGTCATGATAGGTGGTCACTCAACTTAAAATGTAGGCGTCCAATTTTTAAAAAATCTTGATTGTATTTTGAGATTTTGCGAATATCCTTTCAAACTGCGTAAATTTGTATTCAAGCATCACGTAAAAACGACTGAAGCGAATGATATGAAATTGGGTGTCATGATAGGTGCTCACTCAACTTAAAACATAGGCGTTGGATTTAAAAAAAAATCTTGATTAGATTTTGAGATTTTGCGAAATTCATTTCAAACTGAGTAAATTTGTGTTTGCACATCACGTAATAACTGCAAAGGTGAAAAACTGATGTTTGGTGAAATGATAGGTCGTCACTCACCTTAAACTATAAGCATCTAATTAAAAAAAAAAACGATCAGATTTCGAGATTTTGCGAAAATCGTTTAAAACTGAGTGAATCTTTGTTCCCGCATTACGTAATAACGACTAAAGCGAATGATATGAAATTTGGTAACATGATAGATGGTTGCTCAACATACACTATAGGTGTCCAATTTTTTAAACATTTTTATTAGATTTTGAGATTTTGTGAAAATTTTCTCAAAATACGTTTATATTTCTTCAAACATCATGTAATAACGACTAATACGAATGATACGAAATTTAGTGATATGATAGGTAGTTGCTAATCTTAATTTATAGGTGTTGAATTTTTAAAATATTTTGATTACATTTTGAGATTTTGCAAAAATGATTTCAAAATGCTGAAATTTTGTTCCAGTATCACGAAATAAAGACTGCATGGAATGAAACGAAATTGGGTGACATGATAGGTTGTCACTCAACTTAAAATCTAAGCTTTAAAATTTTCAAAAATGTTGATTAGATTTTGAGACTTTGATCGAAAATTATTTCAATATTCGTAAATATTCGTTCGCGCATCACATAATTACGACTAAAGCGAATGAAATGATATTACTTAGTTACTCTCTAACCTGTAATATTTTAACAATACATAAAAATTATAACTTCGCTTTCTTTACTTTGGCAACATACTACATCTATTCTGTGTACTCCTACAATACTGACGAAACTTCTTGCTTTTTGGAAATTTGCATTCACTAACCGTCAAGGACGGGTACTTCAGCTAGTATAGTAATATAATTAAACAAAACGGAATAAACATGGCTGACATTCATTTCCTTTGGCAAATACTTATAGCTTTGGCTTGAATGGCATAAAGTGAATGGAATGAAAAGAACTTGGCAAAATGGTTGGCAAAATAGTTGGCAAAATGGAGTAAATTTATTTAGTGTAAAGGCAATGTAAAAAAAAAAAAATGTAAAAATGTGCGTACTGTGTAGAAAATTTCGAAAACCATAGCTGTGAAACAGCAGTATTAACAGGAACGCTTGCTAGAAGAATTTTTCAAGGTAATACAATAAATGATAGCCTGCATGAGGTACTGCATTTATGTGACCTGACATTTTTTTTATTTCTAGCAATGTACTTTTCTTATTTAGTTATTACTAGTACTTCTTAACAATCTGAGGGCGAATGCTCTCCTCAGAGGTTTTATTACTAGTTAACCGTCTAGGCAAATTTAAATTTTATTACATAAAAAAAAATGGTTGGCATCATTATTCAATAAAGGAAATAATATACGATCATTTTGGCACACAAATATTTTACACAGTAAATATTCAAAATAAAACATCTACATAAGCAAACCTAAAATAAGGCAAGAAAATTTTTTATTTACACTGACACAATATATATATATATATATCACTATTAGAAATACTAACCAAACAAAATCAGTGAAACTTAAATACACAAAATATTAGTGCAACAAGTGTGTAGGGTATTTATACCATAGTAGTCTGGTGTTTTGGTGTATCTATAACCATACTACTGTAGGGGATTGTGTCTGGGTTTTATCTGCCATTAAACTTGAATGCTATTATTTCAGCTCCTTTCTTTCTAAACTGTTCATAAAATGCATAACTGAAAATGTGGACTTAAATGTTAAGAAATGTATAAAACGATAAAATTGCATACATTTATGACTTAAAATTTCAACAACAACAGAACAAAAATGACTGAATTTTTTTCTTAAATTAAATTTTAAGAAAATGCAAAAACAAAAACAATTAATGAATGAATAATTTGACAACAGAATGCAGAAATTTCGTTCAAAGCATTCATTAGTGTAGATTTTCATATTTGTTTAGAATAGTACAAAATTTCACTTTGCATTTAAATATTTCTTATGAAAAGTTATATTAAATTTTAATATTTTACTGAATGGGGTTATGACGCATGCTTTCCCCAATATCGGTCTGTTAAAGTTGTTATATGAACTAAAAATTTTTTTCTATTCACTAACTTTCCATAAATAAACTATAGTAATATATTAGTTCAGACAGTGGCGTAGCGAGAAATTTCCCATGGGGGGGTTACAACTACTACAACTCATATATATGTAAACATGAGTGTAATTATAGAGTGAAGAAAATACATTTCGTCAGACGAAAAATTCCTAATTCGGGGGTTGTAACCCCTAACCCCCCACCGTGGATACGCCACTGAGTTGAGAGATTTCTGATATAACCAATCATTAAAAGTTATCGTAAATTCAATTTTTATGAGAGATATACGTAATATTTTCTTCAATAAAAGAAAAATTTACTCAAAAGAAAAAAAGTCTTGTATACGGTGAGTGAAACAGGATATTTCTATCGCAAGCCGTGCGTTCATTTGCATCCGGCATTTTTTTTTCTGAAAAAAACCAATCAGAATGCTTTTTTTACTCACTTACTCTTCAGTTTACTTTTTTTCACAAATGATGACACAAATGATTGCAGTAGAAATCTTTACATAATTTTAACATTGACTTAATGTTTTGAAACTTGTTTCCTAAACTACTGATCTAAATTAAATGTTGCACCAATATATGTTAATCATGCATTTAAATTAAGAGTATATAAGGCAGCTTCATCGTACTGAATTCAAACTGGAGTCAATCAGTTCACTTATTTTTATTTGAACAGTATCATTAAAAACAACCAACCGAAGATGAAGATAGCTGCTTTAATAATTGCTGTATTTTTCATTTGCATTTTCACAGTTAATGCCAGAAATCTCACTAAAATGATTTTAGAAGCTAGACATCATCATCACCATCATGGGCATCACGATCATCATCATGGCCATCATGATCATCATCACCATGACCATCACGACCATCATCACCATGACCACCATGACCACCACCACGACCATCATGATCATCATCATCATGATCACCACGACCACCATCACCACGGCCATCATGATCATCATCATCATGGTCATCACGATCATCATCATCACCATTAAAAATGTTTTAAAATTTGTAAAATAATTACATTTGAAAATAAAATTTTAAAGTTTAAAATGCTGTGTCTGTAAATTTAATTTTTATTTCTCCTTAGAGTATATTTAAGAAAAAACTAGTTTCATTGAAGGAAAAGGTTTTTCACATTTATCCATTATCCTAATGGTAAGAAAATAAGAATACATGTTTTTCTCTCCAAAATACAGTTAGTTCTAATGACACAAGAATGATTTTATACTACAATTTAAAATTTTATGAGGAAAGTATAATTATAAAGTAATATGTTTAAAAAAAGTGTAGGAAAATCTAGTTTTCTGAAGTAAGCATTTTCTTTCGGAAGGGGAATTGCGCATAGCAGACAGCGATTAAAAATTCAAATTATTGAATATGTAAAACAAAAACAAAGAAGTCTTTATTTATCAATTGTCCACTAAAGCGGGATAAACTAAAAAAAGAAAAAAAAAACTAATCAGAAGTGGTGAAAGGAGACAGAGATATTAATGGGTGGAAGCTCACGAAACCTAGCCAGACGGGAAATAAGATCGCTCCCTGCCCTCTATCAACGCTTCCTACACCTAGAAAGCCTAACATCTCAAGCCGCTTTGACGTCATCATAAGGTCTACGAAAATGACGTCATCACAATTTTATTTGCACAAAGAAAACTATTTAAAATTTCTGGTGAATGCTACAAATTTTAGAAAATATCTTAAACTAAACATTAAAATTAAAATACCTTTATCATACAAAATTATTCATTATGATCTATTTCCTTATCATATTATCTAATTAGCCATGGTTAAAAACTGCCACACATTTGTCGTAGATTTAAACTTTTACCACAAATTATTAAAATTTGTTATTCGTGAGTAAATTCACCAGAAATTTTTAATAGTTTTATTTTTTTTAAATAAAACTCATAACTGTAGGCCTAGTGATGACGACAAAGCTTGGTGACGTAGCAGTTGTTAGGCTTTCTTTTTTAGGAGGTGTTGGCTCTACATACAGTTCAATACCATTTTTCTCGAAAAATTCAAAAATTCCTGAACATTTAAAGAGGCTCAGATCACGGTTCCATAAAGGACAGAATATAAGACTTTATATTTCTACAAGTCTTTCAAATTGTTCTTTTTTAAACTGAGTTTCATAAGCAAAGTGCTTAACGAGAATTAAAAATAATTTTTTGAACTATCCATATTTTATTAAATGCTTCCAGAGAAAAATCCATTATTTATTGACGATGGTAGGAAATTTTTTATTATTTCAACACTTCTTACAAAGTCATAATTATATAGTCCACGAAGACGACATTAGCGACCCCACATTCCTATGAAATTCTGATTTGACTTTGAGTAACTTACTCCCTCAAGAAGTTTGTCCCTTGATCGTAGAATCACGCAGCATGTGCACACTTCTTGTATTACGTATGCACATAGATGGATATGGGACATTCTCAAAAAAGTTACAAATCATATCCCTTCAATTCAGTAGATCTTTTTTATGTTACAACTTTAGCATAAAGCTTTTGAAAAAGAGGATAATCTTATTGCCTAATCATATTATTTGGTTCTTAATAAAAAAATAATTAAATAACGCCAAAATACGTAGGGGAAAGTGGCCAAAAATGATCCCTTCAACGGAAAAATTCCATGAAATATCAAAAATGTTAAATAAAACTTTGGCCGTTTGCCAAAATATTTTACACTATAAACACATTTTAATAATAGTTGAAACCCAAATTGAGTAACGATAAAAATAGAACTTTGAAAAATAGTCCTAAGGATCAAAATGATCCTTCATTTGAAAATAGTTGTAAATTGTTTTTATCGGCAAAATAAAAGATGCATAAGTAATAATGACTCTACAAAATGAAATAAAATAAGTCTTTCAATTATGTAGTATGCATAATTTATTTTATGAAAATTTTAAAATAAAAAGTGTCACGAACAATAAAACGAAATATTTCAAAATTATAAGTCAAAAATTATGGCTTACAATAAATGCAGAACTAAATTAAATAATGTGATGGAGAGTCACGCAAATTGAGAACGTTTGAAGGGCTGCCATGATGACTAGGACCCGGTACTGAAGTTTCTTCAGTCGATGGATCATTTTACCTGGCAATATAGCTTCCCATTTTAAGTCATATTACCAGAACACGCCGAGAAACATAAAAAGCTAAACAAGTTTAATTCACATCTAAAAACATACTCTATTCAGTAAACCAAGTCATATATCTGCGCATCAAAGACTGTGTTTCTAAATAAATAGGAAATTTAATGTTTAACTTATAAGAGAGAGGATAAAATCCGGTTTTCTGAAAATTTTACACAGACACGTAAAATACCAATTGCTTAAATATCGCCGTTGCTTCTTCTTGACTTGGCACAACTAGTTTATGTGTTACCTAGAAGATAGCGCTGTCTGTCTGGAAGGAAACATAGATGGATCGTTTTGCAAGCTAGGATCCCTTTGAGCTACCTGTCCGACATAACATTTAATACTTTACGAAATAAGTACGAATACTTTACGAAATCCCGTGTCCCTCTATGTAATTAAAAAAAATAGCAAACGCTGTTATATTAATTTTTTTTTATTAATGAGACACATGAAACATTGTGTTTCTGCCTCTTCTATACGCTATAAATAACTAAATTTATTGAGAATTTTTTTTTTCTGCTACTAATATTTTGTACCCCAAAGTTTTGGGGTTTCTGATGTTCACTATGTTACCAATTTTTTCATAGCTGAATTTCCGAACATATGGCTATGCCTTATTAAATAGTTACCTTGTGATGACATTAATTTCTTCCATGGCTGCCAACTGAATTTGAATGGCTCTTTCTTATAAGAAATATTATTGATGAAAATATTAAGATGAATACATTTATTCAATGCCCGCTAAGTTAAACAGTTTTTTCTGTTAAACTGTTATGTAATCGAGATTAAAATTTCTTTTTAAAGCTTGATGATAATGAGATAAAAGTTAAGTCAAAAAAGAATAAAGGAAATGAGTTAACCCAAAGTGAAGAGTTTTTGTTAACCGTGTTACCAAGAGTTTAACTTAAATGCATTATTTTTTATATTGAGGTGCTTAAGGCATGCTTAAATTATTAAAATATGATAAACAGGGATGTTGAAATAGAAATTAAATTTTGGAACAATTTGCGGAGCAAGCAAAAAGACCAAGAGTTTTGCAGCACAAAAAATCACTTTGGAGCACAAGAATGTTGGTTTTTGAAAACAAAATAGATTTTTGGAAGTATAGAGAAGTCATTAAAGAATGCCAAACTGAAAAACGAAAATTAGGTACTTTCTTTAAACTCAGCCTGCAACAAAAACAACACATGCACACACAATTCCTACAAAAAAATCATATTTAACTGTATCATATCCACATTTTCTAGACTTTCTTACTTTCTTTTCGAAAAATTTGTTTAAATTTCAAATCTTTATAAAAATATAAATTTTTCTTTTTTTCGTTCTTTTTTTTAAGGGGCTCACTTTAAGACGTCTGAAGGTAATCTATTATTTAGCTGTTAAACTTAAACAAATTTCTTCGTTGTTCTTTAATGTTTATTTGTTTTTATAGATTTTCTGAAAATTGTGAATTTTTTTTTTAGGCATAATATTAAATTACGTACAGTGGGTGAAACTCTTCACTTTGGGTTGACTCATTTCCTTTATTCTTTTTAGGCTTAACTTTTATCTCATTATCATCAAGCTTTAAAAAGAAATTTAGTTACTGGCGAGGAATGACTTTTTGACTTTAAAAGCTCATTCCAGTAAAATAAAACTTTAATTTTGAAAGTAAAATGTTTCTCTATTGAAAATTACACACAGCACTTTATTACCCTCCCTCTAATAGTAATGTTTTAACAACACATGGAAGTTATAACTTTGATTTTTATAATTTTGCCAGAAAGCTAATTTCATTCTTTGTACTCGCACAATGCTGACAAAAATTCAGGCTTTTGGGAAATCTGCCCTACATACTAACCCGTCAACGGCGAGTGCTTTAGCTAGTGTTACATAAATGTACAAAATATTAGTTCGCTATTGTAATAATGGCAAGAAATTGTCTCGCTCCATTCTTTGCAAGTTTAAAGGTTAGTAAATGATTGCAAACTAGAGAAAAAAGAATATCGGGAATAAAAAGCGGTGCGGTTGACTGATTTAAAAAAAAAAAAACACACTCTCCTGTTTAATCAGAAGATTGGACTCGAATACGCATTACCGGATTTCGCTTAGCATCTATTTCATCACAAAAGTGAAGACATTACAGATGTTACAGAATAATTATTGCATAATTTTAGGTTGTTTAATGACTGAAAATTATTAAATAAATTTTCTTATATAGGTTATAGGAAACTGTTTCCAATGAAGCGATTATTTCGATAGTATAAAAAGCACTTTTGACTTCGATAGTAGCAAAATAGTGAGTGTTTATTTCTCTAAACATTGCGGAAGAAAAGTTTAAGAAACATGAAGTTCACAGCTATTTCACTGTTCTGCATTTGCTTTTGTTTGGTTCTAGTCTATGGTGTACCAACAGAAATGAATATTGCAGCAAAGCATCATCATCATGGTCATCACGACCACCACCATCATGATCATCACGACCACCACCATCACGATCATCACGATCATCATCATCATGATCACCATGACCACCACCATCATCATGGTCACCACCATCATGATCATCATGATCACCACCACCATGGTCACCATTACTAAAAGTGGCTAATTTTACTTACATCGTACATTTTTATATTTTGTAATTAGAACATGTTTTCGAAATAAATGTTTATTTACGAAATAAAAGTCTTAGAAATTTATTATTTTATTGCATAATAATTAATTGTATTTTCACGTAATAAATCATAAATGAAGCTTAGAAGAAATATTTAATTTTTAAAGTCAATCATTACTTACAAACTGGCATACAGTGTTATATGTACTAATATGATTCTAGAACAATTTCTTTTACAGTTATTTTAAATTACATCATTACAACTCTTATATGAAGATCATTGCACTTACAATTTAAACAATAAAATACTTTGTATTAAACACAGATAATAACAAAAACAACTTTCTTAACATTCTGACAAATATAAAAGTAATATCTTTTTTAGAAGTAAAATAGTGACCACCCATGTGATAAATATAAAGTCGTAAAACAAATCGAAAAAGATTTTTGGTGCCTGTCAAGTGCAACTGTATTTTGTTTTTCACTGAAAAAAAAAGAAAAAGAAAAAAAGTCACATTTACCCTCACGCTCTCTCGTAGTTATAAGTAATTACAGAATAAAGTAACTTGTAACTGCGGCTCTTTGTGCTGTAATAGCGTGGAACTACAACTACAACACACTGTGGGAATATAAGTAACGCCGTTTTTTTAGTGCTTCTATAACCAAGTCAGTATACGGAGAATTGAAATACTCTTCTGAGATGCGTCATAACTCAAATTGGAATGTGGTTTATGTCACGTAAAAATATTCACTTTTTAATAAATGAAAGTTATTTATGACTAGGAGGGCAATGGGTTTCGTTCATACATCGAGCCTGGAGAAGAGTGAATCTCTGTATCACATGAAACTTTCAAATAATTATTTAAATGGTTAGTTTACAAAACTGACTATATTTTAACACGAAGAGTTTATTTTGATGTAAGCTAAAAGTAAAATCTATGTGCTTTTTAATTTGCTAACGGAACCGCTTAGGTGAGGTACTGGCTAAAAAGATTTACAGATTTCTAAAGAGCAGGCAACCGACCTATTGGTTGCCTGCGGTTACAGTTTACACAAGGCCTGCTGTCCAATTAACCTGTGAAATTACAGCCGTAGGCCAGAAAAAGACGAACCCACGGGGATTGACTCAATATGATTATTACATTACAAGATTAATTTTTTAGATAATTAACATACAAACAAACCACAAATAAATCAGAAAAAGAATGCTGGTGCACAAAGTCCAATGTTACCAGTTCAGTGAAGAGGCAAGAAGAATTTGGACTTCCAGAATAGCCCAGTTTAATGTAATTGTACCTTCGCTAATATAGGTGGAGGGAGCAATTGTAACCCTAAACTGAAGCGTGCACACGAGTCACGTGACTTGTGGTCAAGCGAGGTGGAATTTCTCCATCTCCTTTGCTGTTCTCCATTCCATAGCTTTGTGTGAGGTCGATGGTTCTAATCCAAAAAAAGGGTGCATTATTTCTCTGCATATGGATGCAATGAAAAATTCTTGAAAGGAGGACAACTGGCATTTCACAGGAAAGCTATATTTTGCAATTTAAGCCGTTTAAAATGTATGAATGTTCTTTAAAACACTAGATTGACAATTTGGCGATTATATTAACTCGCCAAGTATTGCAGATCTGAAAGTCACGTAATTTAACTTTTAATTTCAAATTAAAATTAAAAATCAGAGCAAAATAAAATTTACTCTTTATTTTCTCAGTTAATATAACAGGTTATTGTTTTAGAATGTCTATTGGCGCTGTAGTGCCTCACCCATGTTTCTTTCTTAAACATTCTATTTTTTCAAAATGTCCTTATTGTTAAAGTAATTTTTTCCGACTATTAGTAACAAATTGAACTTTTTAAGCTGATCCACTGAAGCTATATTTCTCTGTTTTTGGACAAAGAATATCAGAAATCATGAGGGGAGGGGGAAATACCATTTCATTATGTTAACAGAACATGAATTTCAATTAACGAATTCACTATATATGTGTATATAAATGTAAAGATATTGCTAAAAAAATCAGCTGTTTAATACGTTCATATTAACTCTAGTAACAATATGGTTTAAAATACTAGATCACACCTCGCCTCCCGAAATGGAAACCTATATGCGCTGCTGAATACAAACTTTGAATTTTAAATTGCTTAATATTCTTCTTAATGTTCTGAAAAAAAGGTTGTCGATGTATGCATTATTTTATTCTACATAAACATGTTTCTAGTTTTTTCTGCGTGACCAGCATTTAAAAAAAAAGATGTTTTATTGAAATTTCGGACCTTTTTTTAAAAATAAAAATTGCTATTTTGATAAATTATAACAATTCTGAAAAAAGTAGTGTTTTGTTATACGAAATGCAAAGCCATGCTGTATCCTACAAATTTTTTTTTCATCAAGAATTACTTTTTTTTAAGCTTTCCTAAAGATCTACAGAGAAGACTTCTTTGGGAAACACAGTTAAAAAGAGGAGGATTTAAAGCTTTAGATTATTTCAAGCTGCGTTCAAAGCATTTTACAGAAGATTGCTTTGAGAAAGCAAAATTTGGAGGAACGTGGTTGAAGAAGGATGCAATACCAACCATCTACAATTTTCCTCATCATCTCCACCGAAAATATATTCTCATCAAGCTTGATAATGTACATTACTAGATTAACTCATTTAATAATGTACATTACTAGATTTTATTACAATGTTTCATAACAAAATCAAAATAATACAAAAAATACAACAAAATAAAATGTTTCAAAAGCCAATACTTCAAAGTAATTCTGCAAAACAAAATTTAAGACTAAATAATTTCAAAATAACTAGAGAGGGAGAAAATAAAAATTGCTGCAAAAACCATTTCCCCCCATTCCCTTTCTAGAAAAATAAAATGCTTGAGTTTGCGAACCAAAGGGCGATAAGCAGCCAAATCCGTTTCTTCTTCTTCTCCTACTACGCTCTTATCTTAGCTTCAAGTCCGTGGCTTCAACTTTCCCGGGAAAATACAATAGGAGGCTCCCTCCACCTATATCCCTTCTCTATGGTTAAACAATCATTAATCCTATTTGAAACGCATTTTGGCTGGTAATAGAGATTCCCTTGTTTATATTTTTTTCTTCTCCTGGACAATATATCTTTTTTTCTTGATTAATATAAGATTACAGAATAGTGAATAGTAAAGGCTTTACTTTAAAAATTTTGTTTTTTCTCTTTTATTTGAGAGGTTTCTATTTTTGACTAACTTAATTTTAAAAATCAAAGGTCCGATAAAATTGCCTTATTTTTTTTTATTTCCTTCTTTTCTACAGTACTTATGAATTTTTTTAGCACTTCTGATCCATTCTACCAAACCTTGGGTCCGGGTTCAACTTCCGGCATGAGATAGGGCGTTTTCGTGGTGTCTGTCAAACGCTAGCAAACATGGCTGACCAGTGGGTGACCCTTAACAAGTGCCTATCACATTCTATGATTCCCTAGCCAAGGCTTGATGTGCCAGTGCCGCAAAGTTATAAAAAAAAAACTTTGTTCAATGAAATATTATTTTAACTGCGGTTTTGAAAAATCCAGTTAGCTTTACCACATTTTAAATCTAACTAATTATATCAAGGATTTAAACACATTTGAATTCTTTCTTCACCAACTGTAACAAAGGATAAACCTATGTTAATTACGAAACTCACAAAGAATTAAAAAAAATGTAATCCATCTTTTTTTCAAAATTTATTATAGTCATTTTTATTCTATACTTTCTTAAAATTTTATCAGAAAATTTAACAATTGTCATAGGTTTATCGTTTATAACAGTGTGTGACGTAATTTGTGAAAAGACATTATTTACTTTTTCGAATCAATGAGTTTAATTAAATTTAAGATGAAATATCTTAAATATTATATAGAGCTTTAGAACAACACATTTCATCTGAAAGAATCGGCGTAGACACTAACGTACGTATAAATTTTCTCTAATCAAACTACTTTACTTATATTTACTTAGAATAAATAAACCTTAAAGAAATAACTTTTATCAGAGATCTAAAAAGTTACTTTTTATATAATTCAAAAAGATTTATTTCTTTTTTGACAATTTCACTTCTTCTTCTTCTTCTTCTTGCTTTTTTTTTTTAAAGAAAAGAATTCAAACACAAAAAATTGTTCCCTTATAGATATGAAAAATCTTAAGTTTAAAAATGCCCACTTAAAACACTGTTAAACTTAACATTCTCACACCTCAAAATAATTTCAATCTCACCATAATGTGCCGGAAACAGCCTATCCGTTAGTTATATTCAGCGATTCTATATCAATAATGATTTCGCACCAATCGAATGAGATAATATTGAAGATGTCCGGCAATCTATCTTTAAATGGTTTCTTTAGCACAGTAATAGAATTTGTTTTTATCTGAACGTAAATTGTTTTATGCAAATTAGCAAAAATTTAATTGCGCACTTTTTCAGAAAGAGAACATTTATTTTTGAAAGCTAGGTATTGAGATTTGATTTGATTTTAAATGTTTCTTTGGAGAAAGGATTTTTTTTGTGGGACAACCACATGTAGCAAGGTTGAGAGCAAATTGGGGATCGCGTTCATGCATTCTTCCATATGGGCAACACTTATATAGAATATAACTGAAATTTTTTGCATAATTTTAATATTAAAGAGTTTGAAAACCCGGGTTGAGCCTCACATTTTCGAAATGTGAAAGTAATCGTGTAGCATTTATTTTGTATGTCTAAGTATTCATACTGCCAGAACTGTGACAGTAGAATTATGTTTTTGCTAAAGCCAATCTAAGCAGAGGGAAACCTTCTTCTGTGACGCTACCAGTTTCGTCCATTGAAATTTCTTATCTTTTTATAAACGCTTCTCTCTAAATCGGGGATGTCATAATAAATACAATTTCTGTCTAACTTGTTGGAAGTCAAAGAATACTACGAACGAATGTATCATTTATATAAATTTCATATAATATTTCATTCTAAAGAAGACTTCAAACTCTAAAAAAAAAAACGTATCTTTATAAAGATAGATCTTTCTAAGTTCAAAATTTTCCACAGCCAAAAATTATATAATCAAAAATCAGCCATGACGTCTTATAGCGGTTAATAAAGAATTGACAGTCAGTCCGGTAAAAAGTGAAAAGTTCTAAGGTATGTAACGAAATATTATGCTGCTTTAAGCAGGGTTTTCACAAGGAATGAATGCACATAAAGTCAGACTTCTTTAATATAGTTTTTTAAAATAAAATTATGAATAATAAACATTTATTTTTACTAAGCATACTAAGCAATTACTGAAAGATAGAAATTTGACTATATCTTTAAAAATTCACGATTGCGTATATTGAAAAGTATTTCCTTTAAAAAAATCACAACTGTCACATATTAACATAACGTTACAAGCCTGGTCTGCACTGCATGCAAGAAAATTATGTCACAAACTATTGAATCAACTAAGCAAGAAACTAATAACGAACAGAAAAATACTATAACATCATAATTCAACCGTGCAGTTGACAGAAAAAAGTGAGCATTTTCTCTGAAAAGTTATTCAAAATAGAATGGCAGAAGAAACAATAGCTTACGCCATAATCATATGATGGACGCAATGTCATCATTCTATACTCCTCACGTTGATGTAATAACGAAGCAGGAGACAGTACCAACATTTCTGAGCAATATTTTATTGAAGAACCAACAGTATATAAACTTCAGGAAACTTCATACAATCAGTACTTCACTTCAGTTTTCCCAAAACATATCGTTTCGATAGTTAAGCCATTTAATTCGAATTCGAGAATGAAGGTCGCTATTGTTCTTTTGATTACTGCTTGCCTCTTTGCCTCCATGTCTTTATTAGAAGCAGGGCCTGATAGTGATTTGCAAGCTCGGCACCACCACCATCATCATCATGGGCATCACGACCACCATCATCATGATCATCATGGCCATCATCACCACGATCACCATGATCATCATCACCATGGTCACCACCATCATCATGGGCATCATCATTGAAGAAGGTTATCACCCCACATAATTATTCTTATAGAATGAATCTTTAAGAATGCCAATCCGGAAATAAATACATATTAAAAAAAAGTACAGTTGTGGTTTATTTTAGTTTCATGTGTTTTGAATTCTGTTTTAAACCAATGGAAATTTGTTTTCTCACTTCTGTTAAAAACAAAAACCATTGTTTCATAGTCAAGGAAGTTCAACTATAGTATGTAAGGATTTTAACGGCAGTATTTTATAATCGACATGATCTCACATCTTGTCGTTTCAAAGAATTTATCAGGCAATGTGACAACAGTTTAGCTTCTTAACATTGCTTCCACTACATAGATGTTCCCCACATTCAAAATTGTCCAAATTAATAATTTTTAAAAATTCATTTCCTTTTTTTAAAGAGAGAAATGTCTCATTATAGACAATCAGGAACAGGTGATTCCTGAGAGAGAAATGTATTTCCATTTCTGTTTGCTATAAAGTTTCTTAAGTTGGTTATAAAGTCATCTTTAAAATTATACAACAATACTCTTATTCCCATTATGAAAAATTCCCAAGCAAGAAAATATTTTTTGTTGAAATGGTCTTCTTTTAAGTAAACGTAAATATAATAAAATTTTCTGCAAAAAGTTACTTTTATATATTTTTTCAGTGGTAGCTCTGTGATTTTAAAATTCTTCTAAACATTGTGAATGGGATATTTCGATACAGATTTAAGTTTATGGTATATATTTTAACCACCAACTTGTCAAATGTTGAATTACCTCTTATTATTAATGAGCTTTTTAAAAATTTATTGGGCTGAAACTTTGTGAATTTTTTGCTCTTTGTGATTTACTAGAATTCTTTAGGTTTTTCTAGTATTTCTACCCAACGTTTTCTTTCGTATTTCATGACAAAAACTAAAGTTTTTAAAAATTTTCAAACTATATATAAGAAAAAATCAGGCTTTCTGCACAGATTATACCCTTGAATATTTCATTCGGTTAAAAAAATCATTTTGTTTTAATATTTTTATTTAAAAATAATTCTTTTTCACCACAAATAACTGTTAAACAAATTCTATTTTATTAGTTAAAATAAAACGAATATAAACCAGAAATGGAATTATTTCCTTTTAATATTGTACAATGTTAAATTTTTTGTTCGTACAGCTCGATTTTTTTTTTTTTTTTGGTAAGATACCAAAGGAAGTTAATGCATTTGTGAAAACAGTTTTACTGGTATTGTGAAGTGGTAGTTAAATTAGTACAATTTAAAAGAATAACTAAATATAGTAACTCTACTACATTCTACTATATTTAATTATTTGAAAGAATAACTAGCGTAGAAGCTGCTAAGTATTATTTTAAATGGTAAAACAGAGGGTAAAGACTCTATAACGGTGAGGATTCCCTTTATGAGTTCAGTGTTTCTTTTTATAATTGATCTTTGAATCCTTTGGCATAGAATCCAGGTTTTGAACCCACTGGCATAGATCCAGACTTGACCATGACGGGATTCAGGAGATTTAACGAGAAAATAATTTCTAAATACAATTCTCATATTTTAGAGCAGAAAAATAGGTAACAAAAAACATCGATGTTAGGATGAAGAATTGAAGTTTGTGAACGAAACTTCACCAGTCAGTTGCTTAGTTAAGCGTTTTTTTTTTCGAACGGGTGGGCATTTTTCCTCATCAATCATCTTGCCACATCTAAGGCCCGAAATTACTGGCCATTTTATTAAAGGGGCACCTAGTGGGGGGCCAGCGTTTCCCCTTTTGAAGGGACTGGCAAGTAATAGGGATCGACCGATACCACATTTTCGCCGATGACCGATACCGATACTTTACCTATAAATTCATTTTCAGAAATAGCCGATACCGATACTTTTAAGTTATGGTATCGGCCGATACCGATACTTAACCGATACCGATACTTTACATAATTTAATATCATTTAAACCTACATCTGTATTCTGTGCAGTTTTTGTAACGAGTGTGTAGTTCTCGTTAAAATGAATAACAGTGGGATGAAATTTGAGCCCAGTAGAAAGCATTATGGAACTCAAATATTTCCGGCTGACTAATACTGAAATGTCTGTATCTGAAGTTTTATAAGCTAAATAGAAACAAATTCCTCAAACGCATTTCGAAGGATGAAATACGTTTGAATTAAAAAGAAAAAGCAGTAGATACATTGAAGTGTGAATTTACAGTAGTTATAGTCTTTCTTTTCTATTCAATCATGACGACGAATGGCCGAATTTATAAAAAGCTGAGCACTGGGGAAGCGTCTTAGTGTGCAGGTTCGGAATTCTTTCTCCTCGCGTGGCTGTCGAGTTTTGGGCAATTTTTCTCCGGATGTTACGCGAATATGCGTTAGACTCCCTTAAAAAGCCCTCCGCCGAAGCCACCCCCCTACAGGGAGATGCCCCTCATTTAGGCTTGACAGCCACACACAAATACGGGGGGGGGGAGTTAAAGGGATATATTAATAAGAGAATCCATTTCGAGTGCCGAATGGTGCAAATATTTAAATCAATTTTTCTCAACCTCTATTTTGTCGCCTAATTGGTACTATGAACCAAATAAAAAGTTTCCATATTAGACCCAAAACAGATTCCTGCTTGCTCTTACTATATGTGTCTTTGTTTTTGGTTCATGCCTCGATTTTGTGCTTACAAAAGTAAACACGTGAAATTTATTCAACTTCAAAGCTTGCAAGTTTTGTTTAGATTTTCTTTAATTATAATTCTTTCACATATTAAAATATTTTTTAGATTACTTAAACTGCATTAAATTGTGATAATGTATAAACTGTTCAATATTATGTAAGTACTATGTATTTGTTCATTAAATACGTATGCAAATTCTTCCCTTAAAATGCATAATAAGTTCACATTAATTAATGGTTTTATTTATCTACCTCAATTATTTAACCACTAAGGGAATTATTAAATGTTTTAGCAAGATTTCTTTTTAATATGAACTCATATGATCATTTTAAAGTTTTTTTTGAAAATCCGAATATTTTGATTCTCCGGACAAGGTTAAGTCACCGGTTACACACCGATTATTCCTGTGTTTTCATTATATATAAACCAAATACTATTCACAAGAACTATGTTTTTTACCCCAAAATTTGAAATAAATTAAATAATAATTAGTATTACTAATTATAATAATACAGCTTCAATTTTTTAAACTAACAGTATAAATAATTATTAGATATTGATAATTATTGCACTTCTCAAAACAGAAATGATACACAAATCCTACGTTCTCTCGTTAATCTGATAGATAATAAAATCATTAAATGTTGGATAATTCGTACTTTGATAGTGTGTAATGTTTTAAAAATGAATAATTTAATTTCTGGACATACATAATTAAAGTTCACGGGAGTCGCCAGTTTTCAAGTCACTGCCAAAAAGTTAACTTCTTTGCGACACAAAAAAGGAATAAATTGATTTTTCATATAGGTTTCGATTATAATTTTAGTATCTTTAATTTTGTCATTGAAACAGCTACAATATAAAGAAAAATATTTTTGCTCGTTTTCAAGCTACGCCTTGGAGGGTCTAAATAAAAGATGCTTAAAAATAACGAGATTAAATGAAGGTTAAAGAAAAATCTAAAAATGATAAATTCAATTTTCAAGTCTTAAAAAAAAAGTTGCCTTAAAAGTACTTAAAAGTATCCATATTTAATGAAATTGACCTTCAGTGTTTTTGTTTTTATGATCATTGTTAACATGTTTTTCTGTGATTGATATGAACAAATTTTATCTGTTTTAATCTAAGCTCTGAGCAGGGGAGGCGTGGCACGGTAAGCAAGGTCTGGGTGCCATCTCGAAATGGTCCCCTTTTCGAACTAAAACTGAGAAAATCTTGATCTAGAGCAGTGGTTCCCAAACTTTTTTGTCCTTCTCTTCAAAAAATCTTGAAGTACATTTTTTTTTCTCGACCCACTACTACATAACAATAACCAATATAGGCTATATAAAATAGTATAGTTTACTATATATATATATATAATACTAAAGTTTAATTTTTGCCACCCTTTTCGACCCACCGAAATTGCTCCCGTGACCCAACAATGGGTCGTGGGCCACAGTTCCCACTGATCTAGAACACTATATGATCTAGGGGCGCCTTTTTTTACGTTTGCAGAGGACACCAATTGGGGGGGGGGGTATGTCCGACAAACGTCATCCGGTTCAAACCCTATCCCACCCCTTTGCATGCGCAGAAATACCATTCACTTACGATAGCAGAATGCTACTTTCGGTTTCAAATATTTCCGGCTGACTAATATTGACATGTCTGTATCTGAAGTTCTATAAGCTAAATAGGAACAAATTCCTCAAACGTATTTCGAAGGCTGAAATATTACACTTTAACACATATATGGGCAACCGCCGGCCCGCGTGCCGGATATGGCCGCCACGGCTTTTGATCCGGCCCGCGGAACATTTGAAAACTCCTTATAAACCATTCAATATCCCATATAAATCCCAATTATACGGCCCGCCACTTCGCTAAAATCCGCAAGTTTGGCCCGCGATTTCGCTAACATGCTAAAGTTTGGCCCACAACTTTTCAAAGGTTGCCCCTACCTGCTTTAACACTTTAAAGGTCGTCATCCCCTGAAATATCAAACAATGTCAAGGACCGTCTCCCCCATCAATTTTTATATCTATATCATACCCAAGCAGAATCAGAAGTCCTTGCACCAATTTTTTAAATAAAAATTTAAAGCATCAGTGCCGTATGCAGACTTCCTTCAAGGAGGGGGGGGGGGTCGTTACGTCATTACTTTGTGTTAAAATGCGTAATATTGACGCTAAAAATTGGAAATTTATGGACATTTTGTGAAAAAAATTTTGACAAGGGAGGTTGAACCCCCAAACCCCCCCTTGCGTACATCACTGTGTCTCTTAAGCGTGAAATCTATATCAAGAGCTAGACTTTCTCGAACGATATCAAAAGCATATACATACAGTAGACTCTCCCTATAACGAAGTCTCCTTACAACGAATGTCTACGCCTCACCATGGCACAGTGGTTATATCACTGAAAATGGTAGACGGCCGAAGTGTGAAGGTCCCGGGTTCGGGTCCCATCGCGCGGTCTTCGATCTAACGGTCTGGAGTTTTGGTAGGTTTTCTCCAGATGTAACGTGAATACGCGTTAGAACCCCTTAGAAAGTCCTCCTACCAAGGCATCCTTCATCTTAGGCAGATACCCCTCGCGCAGGTTTGCCTTAGTCACACACACACAACGAATTTCTCCCTATAAGGAAATTTTTCACGGAAACGTAACTTTAAGGCTTAAATAACACTATAAACATTCTCCATGTAAGGAAGAGCTTATCTTCCCATAGCGAATATTTCAGATTCACCTTTGATTTTTTTTGTTAGTTTTGAAGAAAATTTTAATTTTTGAACAGACCACTTAATGGAAGAGTAACAGATGATAAAAATGGAGGCCAGGAAAGTGAAACTGACTCCGATAATGAAGACACTTCGGCTTCACGACCAAAACCACATCAAACTTTAATGCTTCAACCTTTCATAACCATTAAAAACAGGTTTCCAAATGGAAGAAAATGTGCCTCACTCTATTTTCAGCGGACTTTTTAATTTTATAATATTTAAATATTTAAAATTTAAAATCACAGAATACAAAAAAATGTAAAATAACGGAATTTTGAAGTAAAATAAACGTAAGTGCATTACATATTTTAGTCTCTAAATTCGTGGATTGTCTTTACTTTGAACATTTCATTTATGCAATGAAAAGGTAGAAACTGACTCCGATAATGAAGACACTTCACCAGCGCCCGATTACGACCAACATGGGCAACGGACATTTATAGATTTGGGGGCCCCCAATCTATGAAATTTGTTATATTTTCATAAAAATTTTGATATAAAAAAGAATATTTCAGAAAAAACATTTAAAATTGGGAGCCCTGGGCAAAGTCCCGATTTGCCCATATAATAATAAGGCCCTGCGCTTCACGAAGAAAACCACATCAAACTTTAATGCTTCAACCTTTAAAACCATTATAAAGAGGTTTACAAATGGAAGAAAATGTGCCTCACTCTATTTTCAGCGGACTTTTAAAATGTTAATATTTTTATGAAAATTTAAAATCACAGAATGCTAAACAATGTAAAGTAACGGAATTTTGAAGTAAAATAAACGTAAGTGCATTACATATTTTATTCTCTAAATTCGTGGATTGTCTTTACTTTTGAACATTTCATTTATACAATGAAAAGTAAGAAACCGTAAGTTTAACAAATTTATAATAAATACCAATTTACTTTTAATTGAAAGTCATAATTTAATACTTTTAATTATCGAATTAACTAAAAAGTTTGTAATATTTGCTGAAATAACTGCAAAAATCTCAATCTCTGTACAACGAAATTTTCTCTATAGCAAATTTTTAAACTGGAACCGAGAGAGTTCGTTATAGGGAGATTCAACTGTGTGTGTGTAATATTTATTTATATGAATGAACTCTTTTCCGAGTCCACACAGTGTGAGAAAATAAACGTTTATAAAACTGAAGTAAAATTATAGCCTACCTCTCGACATTTGTTCTTTTGCAATCCTTACAGATAGCGTATTTAGTGTTGGAGACCAATTCAAAATAATTTAGAAGAATAGACGATTGTCCTGTTAAACTATCATCTAACGATTCTTCCTCCATAATTTCGACCACACTTGGTGATACGACATCCATTTAGCGATGGTTAGAATTTAAAAAAAAAGCAAGTTCGAAAACACTCGCGCAAACAAATGCGCCAATGAAACGACTCCTCTCATCTCATTACCAAAATAAAGATTCTAGAATGGTGTTGTGCCTGCGTGGTTTCTTCTGAAAAGCGAAGTATCGGTTGAAAAGTATCGGTGAAAATGGATGAAAGCAACAGGAACCGATACTTTCAGAATCGGAAGAACCGATACCGATACCTAAAAAAGTAGAAGGTATCGGCGCCGATACTATCGGTCGATCGCTAGCAAGTAAACATCCAAGCTCAAGCCGGGAACCGAACCCGGAAGAGAGTTAAAAATAAGATCATTTAAGCGTGCTCTGTTGATTTTGTTCAAATATATAACAAACATGAAATGTATGATAGCACCTTTGGTATTATCATAATGGTGTCATAGGGAATGGGACGAATGATAAATCGTTATAATGTCTCTGAGAGTTCTTCCAATATTTCGTATTTTATTCCCCTTTAGAACTAAAATTCTTTTTTGTTTTTTGTCAAGTACAAAAAGAGTGCATTAACTGAATATCTATTCACAAGTAGAGTAATTTAGTTAGTTTGCCTATTCTTTAATATGAAACTGCAGAGTATTATGCCTGAACAGTATTAGATTGCACAGATAATATGCCATAAAATTTAATCAGATAGATGCACTTCCTACTGCGCAATATGGAAATGCGTATAAGCTATAAAGTAAATTTTGTTCTAAGTAGAACCGCACAGATGGCCCTTGAATGGTGTAGATTTCATCTGTCGTTTGGAAAAAGATAAAATCAAGTGCATTATCATTAAGATTCTTAAAGAAATGTAGATTCGTAAAGAAATGAAAAAATAAAATGAAATTAATCGAAAGGATACACAGAAAGGGAAGAGAAATGGATGAAATGCAAAAAGAATGTTGAGTCTCATGATAAACAGTTATCAGCTTCTAAGCTAATAATTTAATTACTATTTGCAAAACATTTATTAGTCATATAATCTTTCGGGAAAATATAGCTGAAATATATTTGAAAAATAGTTAAATTATAAACAGGAAACAAATCATCTTATTTACTACATTTTTTTCTGAGATTAAAGATAAGATAATCTCACCAGAACAGCCAAGAGATTGCTGGTTTTAACTAATGTGAGTTCTCCGATTTTCTATTTATCAGATGAGATATTTTAAAGAGTATTATTATGAAATTTAAAAAAAAATCATCCCCCCCCAAAAAAAAACGCATACAACACATTGGTTATATTTTTTTACATATTACAGTACAATCTTCATAAGCCAACATATATGGGATAAGACAACCCAGACAAAAATTCCAGATTATAGGGAGTATAGAAAATTTACAGATATAATGCGCATTTTTTAAAGGAAAAGTTTTATAGTTTTTCGATTTCATTTTTTATCGCCATTTTCTTGCGGTGTCATCATGAGCGCAGAATGCAATCAGAAAACGTGTTTCCTGAGGACATTACCAAACGTTCGGACTAACCACCCGCCGCTCACGATTGTACTGTACTGCAAAATGTAATTCTTAACATATTGTCCTCACCATTGCAAAGGCAAAAAACAAAAAGTGTCCTTCTGTGAAATCTTTTGAAAGCATCTTGGTGAGATTCAAAGGCCACTGCGACGCAGCAATACTGAGAAAAGGAGATCTCCACAATCTACAGTAACGGAAGTGGTGAACACATTAAAGCAAATAAATGAACTTAATTACGGTATTTATTTCCATTGCAACATAATATATGAGAATTATTTTGTAAGATCTAGCACATGCAAACAGCAAATCTATATTTTTGTTAATAGTTAAAGCTGTTATAGCACAGATAAGTTATCCAAAATTACAAAAATTATTTAACTGAGTTGAAATTGAGTTAAAACATGAGCAACAAGAATCCAAAGAGCATAGTAATCCTTTCCAAAGAAATCACTTTTCGTATCTCGATACCTCCTCTCATTAAATAAAAGGAAAATACTAATTACATTAGGGATAATTGCGTAGCCGTGATTACTTCTATTAAACTGAAATAATATCGACTTACATGCATCAATTTTTATCCCAAACAACTTAATGGTAAGCAAAAATAAAAGCAATAACAAAACAAACAGTCTTAATATTAAACTTTATTTATAAATATATAATTTTAAACGCATGAAATACTTGCAAATAAACATGCAAAACAGCAGTATCAACCATGCGTAAGATTAAAAAAATGAAGCTCAGTGTATTACAAATGAGCAAAAAAGAAAAAAAACCTGTCTCTTGAATGCACTTTTCTTTTGTTTGTTTACATGAAACTATTGTTAATCTGAAATTTATCCGTAGAAAGATGCGGTGCAATAATTTAGCGATTACATCAAAATCAGAAGTTAAACGACAATAGCTTACTTCATTATGACCTAATTGTGGTTAGATGGTAGTACAAGAAAACAAAAATTCCCATTTTTCACGTTATATTGGAGATGACGTATTTAAAAAGAAACGAGATTGCACTGGCATTTTTATTTGCAACATTTACATCAATTGCGACTATATATACAGATGATGATTCTCCTCTAGATTCACAGCAAGCATTTACAAAGATTCGATCATTTCGATTGATCTGAGCAATTCGAAACCTTTTAATCATGAAGGTCATGGCTGCATTCTTTTACATCAGCTGCTTGGTTGCATTACTGCTGGCAGCTCAAGGAAAACCTGACACTGTAGAAGCAAGGCATCATCATGGACATCACCACCATGGCCATCACCATCATGATCATCACGATCACCATCATCATGGCCACCACCATCATCACCATGGTCACCACCATCACCATGGACATCACCACTGAGGAGGCTACCATTTTGTAAATTTACAACGAATATTAGTTTATTTGTGAAAATACTAAATAAAAAAGTTTAAAAATTGATTTTTCTATTTTCTGTTTGAATTAAGCTGGATTTGAATAGTTTTTAATGTTAAGCACTTCCGAAATAATATCTATTTAAAAACCAAGCATTTAATTTCATTATGCTTATATAATAATGATTAATGTATTTGTTCCCACCATTGCTAAGGTGCAAAAAGAGAAATTATCCTTCTATATCCTCCTTCGAATGCATCTTCGTAGCATTCAAGACCATTGCGATATAGCAATTCTGAAAACAGAAAGAGAGTCTCCACAATCTGCAGTGATGGGAGTGATGAACAGGTTTAAGCAAATGAATGAACTACATTAAAGTATTTCCTTTATTGTAACGTAGTCTACGATAGTTATTTTGTAAGATCTAATACATTTGGACAACATATCTAAATTTCTAACTAATAATGACTTAATAATAACTTAAATTCGTATTTCGATTCAGGTTAAAATAAATATATTTAATTTAATGAAAACAACGGCTATTACTTACTGAAGTAGTACGAAAACATTGTAAGCGAGCGAACTATTTCTTAGGGACAATTTTTAAAACATTGTTTTAAAGAAGTGTGGATAAGAAAATACAGATTTTTTTTAAAGAACAATACAGAATTCTTTGACAAAGCTTTGACAGCTTTGACAGTAAGAAGCTTTGACAAAGAAATTTTACTGGTAACCAAATATTTTCTTGATAGAAACATCACGAAGACGTTGTTTTTGTAATGTTCGGTATTTGAAAATTAAATTAATTAGGGAATTGCTTTTATTATCCATTAAGGAAACTAATATGATTACATAACTAAGATAACTAATAAATTACGGTGAGTGATATATATAAAAAATCATAAATAATCATAAATAAATCATAAATAAGTGAAATATATAAAAAAAAACATAACACCTGCAATAAACACATAAAATGTACACTTTTTTTTTGCAAATATTTAAATTATTTGAATATGAATTATAAAATCGACATATAACAACAATTAATAGAAAATGGCTGCTACCCTAAATTTACTGGCATTCAAAAAACGTTTTGGCGCTAAGTTCTAACAAAGTATTGTTACGGGGATCCCTGCCTCAGATAATATCAAATATTATAAAATATTCAAAGAAAAAATTATCCAGCCGCAGAGAGGATTTTTGCGTATTCACATTGTATCTGGAAAGAACCGACCCACATCCCAGACCGTTAGCTTAACAGTCGCGCGAGGAGGCTCGAACCCGTGAACTTCACACTTCAGCTGTGTACCATTTTGAGTGTGACATCCACCCGGCCATGGTGACACCCAAAATTTCTTTACTGGAATTATTTTTCCGCACAGCCGTGACTCTATCAAAGAAGTTTTTTTTAAATCTCTGTGGCATGCAATTAGTGATTCGATTGACGTCATATTGCTGGTAGTTAAATCGATCGATGGCAAAGTCTGCACTTTATCAGCGTTGGGCTGTATAACCAGCTATTCTTCTATATCGATGAATATTTATCACATTATCCAGTTTTCAGCAGATGCCAGTACTGATAAAAATAATTCTGACATCGATTTTACAAATAATTGATAATTTTTATTGAAAAATTATGTGCTAAAAGTAAATGATTCTCGTATAACTGTGTCTTAAGTATTTTAGTTAAATTTATTCTTTTGGGAAAAAAAAATCCAAGTGTTTTCAAAACTTTGAAAACTGACTTATGCTTGAGTATTTTTGTAACCAGCACTCAAAATGTCTGAGTTTTGTGTCCTCACAGCGAGTTCAAGGTGCACTGAAGTACTAAGCCTAGGTTCTCAATCTTTTTCGAACTGGTGCCCCCTTTTCTAGTGAATATTTCAATACCGCCCCCCCTCCCACTCCAGAGAAATAAGAGCGTACATAATGCATGGTGAAAACAAGAAGTAAATAAAAAAAATTACTAGTAGACAGAATATTGTTGGAATTGAAACTCTACTGAATTTCTTCTTCATTTAAAAAATAGGAATAAAAGTTTTAGAGAGGTATCACTTTCTCTGTACAGCGAAGTCTCATATCGAAATATGTGAATTTTCGAATACGTGATAAAAATGAATTATCAGAGTGATTTTTAAGTCTTGTTTAGACTATATTTGGTTAATCTCCCCACGCCCCTCCGTGCCATATCAACGCCTCCTAATTTTCTCTGGGTCTTGCCCCCTGGGACCGCCCCCCTGAAAGCACCAAACGCCCACAAGGGGGCGTTATCGCCCACGTTGGGAACCTGTGTACTAAAGACTATAAGCGGGCATTCGAATGATTCACTATTTTAGTCAGCACAGATAGTAGTACTGACTAAAACAGTGAATCTTTATCTTCAGTAATAGTAGTAAGCTTAAATATAAATATAGCATATGGAAATAGGTATATTATTCCTATTTATAGTACAAACCTGCTACGTTGCTTTAAATCACACCAGACTAAGTGTCATAAGTAGGTAATCTTGAGAATTCCATAAAAACATTTCAAACGCACTGTTCAATTTCATAAAAAAGACGCAAATTTAGATTTTTAAAAAATTTAAAATCTGTGTGGTTCAGCAGAAGAAAATAGTTTAATTATTTTAATCTAGTGAAAAATGTTAAACTGGGTAATCTCGACATGTTTGGAATCCCACAATGTGCGAATTTATTTTCATATATTGCATAAATGTTGTGACGGTTTTTATGAATCTCACTGCATATTTAATTGATTAAAAAAAAGGTGTGTGCGTGTAATCTTTACGCGCGATTGAAGTAAAACTTCTTTGACATTTACGACACATATCACTGAAATAATTAAACTTTAACTTAAAATAAATATCATATTATAATTTAATTATATTTATTATTCATGTACTTTACAAATATCATATAAATGTTATATTCATATTATTCATTGGAATTAGGTACTTGAATGTCATCGTAATTTTTTATGTATGAAATTATAGGTTTATGGTAACTATAATGTGAAACATAAATTTTACTCTCTAAATTTGCTAATTTTCTTGAAAATACAGCATCTATCGTTGTACCGAAATGCGTTGTTGATTGAAGTCGAGAAGTATTCATAGTTAGATCAAATTTTTCTTTTAAAAAATCAACTAACAGCTGAGGTTCTTGTGAGCGAAAATTAACATTAGAGTCTCCAGTAAGAGTCGTCGGTAATTCAGGATAATTACTTAGAATCCAGGAAGTGTCCATGTTGTAGTATTATTCTTTAACTGTTTTCTTATACCATTGCTCCGTCTGGAGGTTGGGTTTGAATGGGGGAATGTCCATAGTCTAGTATTATACTTTAACTGTGTTCTTTAACTGATGTTTTCTCTGTTTGTTGGGTTCGAATGCAAGTAGTGTAATTTTTTTGTGTGTGTTTTTCTATCACAGTGTTCTTAAGCGTTGATTTCTTCTGCTGGTAGGTTTCTAATTATTATTCTGTATCCGTGTTTTTAAACTGCAGGTTCTGTCTATTGTTTGGGGCTGATTGCAGCCAGGGTCCGTTTCTTTGTGCTTTTTCAAAACCATGTATATTATTCATGTAAAAATAAGGATTATCGAGAACCTCCTGTGAGGTTGGGATTACATGTAAAATATTGTGTTGGATGTACCTTCACAACGCTTATTGATATACAAAATAAAGATTGATGTCTCAAAGATACGGCACTTGACTGTTTTTTTTTTTTTTTTGGCCGTTTCTTTCTCTAACAGGTTCCGTGTACTTTTACAGGATGAAGTCGGCGAAAGCAGCAGAGCGGTCGAAAAGGTAGGTTTTTCTGTGGTTCTTCTTTTTCAGGGTCAGCGTGGAGTATATGACATATACGTCACTTCCTTTACTAAGCGTTACTTCCGTCAGAAAAGAAATCTGAGTTACTCCCTAGTTGCGCCTAAAGAAGTTTTACTTCAAAAATTCATTTAGATAGGAATGTTATGAAGCAATTTAATCCTGCGTTATTAAAATAAATAAATAAAGACACTGGTTACAGAAACTGTAAATATTCCGTTCCACGCTTTTCTATCACCTTTTGCAGAGGCATGTGAATAACAGTTTCGAACTTTCGTGATATTCACATAATAATACACCATGAGAGTGACTAGAGTGAATTTCATTCAGGATGAAAATATATATACATACATTTGTATATATATATTCATAAGTTCCTCTTAATGCAATCTATTCGATTTGAACAAAAAGTAGAATCACAGATAGATTACGTAATAAAAATGCACCGAAACACTCTTATTATTTTAAGCTAAAGAATTAAACAAAAATAATCTTCCTGTAGATTCATAGAGTTCTTCCCTTGAAAATACTACATGATGTGGATATTTATTTGAAGAACATATTTGTATATTTATTTATTTATTCACTATTTAACTAAAAGAGAAAATAATAGCTGTATATTTATTATACAGCGTTTATAATATAGCGCTTGATTTTACTAATTAAAGACTAGTGCAAAAAATGTTAAATACGAATTGTAAGCACCAGAGAACCGCAAAAGAATTTATCTGATTACAAGGAAAATACAGACAACATTCTACACAAAACTGCTTCTGGAGAATTTAAAAGTTTCAATCTTCATGCTGCTGCAATGATAAAGAAGATAAAAAGGTTAAAATGGAAATGCAAATATTGAAACTTTTTGAAAGTAAAGTTGCACTTCATTCGCAGCTATGAATCCATTTTTTAAAAACCCAGAGAAAAACAATGCAATTCGCCGTTAGATTTTTTATTTCAGCAGGAAGACACGAATTGCTCTTGCGTATTGATGAAACAACTGAAGCAAAATGACAATGGATAACTTCGTCATGACCTAATTGTAGAAAGACTGTTGCATTTTAAAAGTTATTACCACACTTTTTATTCAATTGACAAGTATATAACAAGAAAGAATAGAGATGGCACGGACATTTTTTTTTGGTAGCACAGTAGCTGTTTTCAAGTATATATACAACTGTTTATTCTCCTTGGGCATTACGACAAGCTTTCTCAAAGATTAGATTTAGCCGGATCTGAGCATTAACAATCAATTCTATCATGAAGGCTATAGTTGTATTTTTAGTTCTTAGCTGCTTGGTTGCAGTATTTCTACCAACTCAAGGAAAACCTGAGGATTCTGTGGATGCAAGACATCATCACCACCATCATGGGCACCATCATCATGATCATCACCATCATGATCACCACCATCATGGCCACCATGATCATCATCACCATGGTCACCACCATCACCATGGACATCACCACTGAATAAGATTTGACTTTGTAAATTTCCAAATCATATAAGCTAAATCTGTTGTAAAAAAATAAATAAATAAACCTGAAAGCTTGAGAATTTTGTGCTCTATTTAGCTCTATATAAATTAATATAATTAGCTCTATATAATTTAAGTGAGATTCTAGAGATGAATATATACATATTACATAGTTTTTGAAAAGAATTTTAATTTAATCAGTTTTTACCAAAAAAGTTTGGTATTAATTAAATTTATTAAGAGAGTAACATAAATATTCTTTGTGAATTTCCAAAATCAAAATTTTATTGAATTATTTTTTAATTTAATGGATCTAAAAACTAAAAACAAATTTTTAGACTTGCATAATAATCTATAGATCGATGCCTGCAATTTACTTGATCGGTTGCATTTTACGGAACAGTGTTTCCCCAATAGAGCTAATTACATAAAATTTTTGTTGAAGGCAATTTACAGCTAATGCAAAAACAGTCTTTTTAGAGCATTTTGCTCACTTTTTTTAATATATTTTTTTGTTTTAATTAAAAATCCAAGACAGGGCAAAATAAAAATAAGTAAATAATAATAAATAGAAATAAATAGACGAAATGAAAAATAAAGGATAAATTAAAAATCCATTAAATTTAAATAAACATAATTCTATGATACGTTAAAAATGCATAACCAGTACATTTATCAAACTAAAACTGCTTAAAAATTAAAATATTTACGCATTATTTCTAATCTAATTAGCATAATCGGGGAAAGATCAATTGTATTATGTCAATTAATTGCAGGGTATACTATGCGGTAAAATCCATTAAATTGCACAAAATGTAAAATAAATTACAGTGGAACCTGTCTAATGTGACCACCAAGGGGAAGAACAAAACTGGTCACTTTATAAAGATGGTCACCTTACGCAGGTGGTAAAACGCAGTGGTTGTAAAGAGACATTGTGCAAAACTGGTCACTATAAAGAGCTGTCTCTTTAACAAGATGGTCTTTTTAGCAGGTTCCACTGTATTTGTTCAATATTTATTATATTATTACATGGTATCTGTAACAAAAATATATTTCTTTCACAAATAAGTTTTTATGAACTCCATGGCAACCTAATAACACTAATGATTCCACAATTATACTTTTCAAATCCATTATACTTCTGAATACTTCACTACAGTTGACGATTTTTGTTTCACCTTCATTTGAAAGCCTGTCTCATTCTGTATACTAAAACAACTTTTCTCAACAGAACCACAATAAAAACAATTTAAACTTAACCTTTCATTTGAAAACGAATCCCATATTACCTATGCAAAGATAACAAGTTTTGATAGAAAACTGAATCAGAATACTTAGAAAAATTGAAAACTTTATCAATAATTAAAAATCTGAATTTAAAAAATGACAAGAGATCAAATTGGACGAAATGAACAAAATGATATTTTATCTAAATGATTTTTGTCGATGATTTTCTTTTCTGTTTCAGGCATAGTACAACCATGCTTTTTCATGCATTTAACCCAACTTCACAGTTTATTTAATGAAAATTAAAAAATATCTTTTCACAGGGAAAAGATAGAATTACAGAGCTAGAGGTATAATGCAAATTAAAACTATCTTTTATAAGGTTTTTCATTGCATAACTAAATATAAGGATCTGCAACTGAAATGATATTAGAATCATAATCAGATGTAGCAAATAAGATTTTTGGATGGGCTATAGATTTCTGGTGATTTTTAAGTATTAATAAGACATAAAAAAGCTTATTTGTTAAAAATATCAATCTTGAAAAATTAGCTGTTTTACTTAATTATTTGATTTAGCTTAGAATAGAAAAATTGTTCCAAGTGCTTCAGGTAAAGTATTTAAATTATTGTACATTATGCATTGATTTTTAGTATTTTTTTTAAATTTCAAAACAAAAAAAGTTATTCTCATAGAATAAAAGATTGAAAAAGGTATGATATTCCTTTTTCTTTTTTTTATTCTTCATAGCAATAAGCTTGATGTCACAAATTTAAAAATGTGAATTTGATAAAGTTTGTCACAAACATTACGACACGATCAATATAAATTCGCAATTTGTCCGATTCTAATGCACTCGGAATATCTACTGGAGATTACCCATATTAGTTTTTGTTAGGAAAGTAAAATAAATTGTAAATATTTTAATTTTTCTTCCTTGATGAAACAATGAATAGAAGACTGATCTTCCTGAGCATTTCATGAGCAACACACAAAGCTCAACTTTTTAATCGAATATTAATTTTATGCTTTTAAAATGACTACTTACTTCAACATTTAATAATTTTTTTACTATTTAGCTACAAACAGTGATTTTAGTTAAAATATTTTGTCAAATTAGTCTGACATATCAGTAAAGTGTTGAGTGCGTTAGTTTTATTGCAAAGAACTTTTACATACAACGTAAAAATTCCAAATTATAAGTAAATATCGAATTTTATAAATGCTTATTTCTAGTAAGTATGTTTCTGTGCGTTTGTTGGATAAAAAAGCTTTTATAGTTTTGAAACCTTGTGTAATAGGGTTTTAATAAGAATGATTTTTCTTTATTTCAATCGTTAATCACGGCTTTTTTTAAGTAGCAAAAAGTGCTTCCACGCTTACGAAAAATCGAATTAAAAAATGAATTATTAGATTTTGATGGCTTTTACTAAACCGAATTCACATCAAACGAATTTTGCATCCAAAGTACTCAGCACTAAGCCAAAGGACGCAATTATAAGTTGTCAAGCGATAAAATAACAAAAAGCGCAACAACATTTACAAAACTATTTGCTAAATTTTTATTAAGACCGTGATAATTATTCAGTTAAAATGAAAAGACACAACACAAGAAAAGTGTCTGGAAGGTACCAAAGAAAATCAAAAGGTAATTGAAAGAAAACTTTCAGCCTTTATTTATTAATAAACATTGCCTAATATATATGGACATATCGATACTTTAGTTTCAGATCTCTCAGCTTTAAATAAGTTAATTTTAGTTTAAACACGCTTACTTGTGTCATGTGCGGAAGCAGAGATTACTTGTTGGCAGGTGTTTGATTGTGGTGTGTCAGATTACAAGTGTTGGCAAGGTGGATTAATTAGCATCTTAAACATGTCGGCACAGGTGTTATGAGATGGTTTGCCTGTGTGAGCAATTATGAAAAGAAAGAGCACTCTATTGACTTGGTTTAGAGAAATGAAATAAAAATTAATATAATAATAATAGGATAATAATTAAAAATTTGAGCTATGTTTCATATAAATATATACAGTAGAATCTCACTTATCCAACATAAAGGGGCAATCACAATGTCGAATAAGCAAAAATGTCGGATAATAGGGACGAATCAAGAAAAACTTCTTAAACATTAGATTAAATTGTATCCTGGAACACACATACATACGTTATATTGCAATTACTATTTTGCATCATAATCATGCTCTTGAAATACGAGAAAACAATGGGAAAAATGAACTTACAGTTACATAATTATCTATTGTCTGAATTTACGAGTGCTGTATGTTACACTTAACCTATTCGTGCCTGGATATTTTTGCGACTTTCTTCGATTTTTGCTAACACGAGAAGTAATTGATAAATTTCTGATGTCAACTTTTTGAACAAGGGATGATTTCATTTAAAATCGTTATGTATAAAAATTGAAATGTCAACATCCTACTTGCCATATTAAAATATTTTGTGGAATTGAGGTTCCATACTCGCGAATAAAGGCTAGGAAAAATAAATAATGTTTTCGAATGATATCGATAATGCCGTCCCAAAAAAGGGACGCTAGGCATAAATGGGTTAAAGTTCAGTCTTGTGACGATTTAAAGAAATTTTTTTTGGGGTAGTCTGTTTTCCTGATGAGTGCCATTTCTTCGCTGCTAAATCTTGTCATCTTTGCAGCATCAATATATCAATTCCTGTGGCTTCTTCTAATTGCTCGATGTATTGAATTGCAGTCTCTAGAGCTTTAACTCCATCGTTATATGAAATTCTGCGAGATTCAACAGTCGGTGTCTGATCTTCACTTTCGTTGTCACCACAGTTGACAAGAGCGGCAATTTCTCCATCAGTTATTTCATGCTGATCATCAGCCCCCCATCCAATTTTCGATTTCCTCCAAAGATACATCTTCACATACAGGAATTCGTTGCACTAAAGGTAGAAAGCGTTTCTTCAGCTTCATCTACACTATCCGTGTCCATATTTTCATCATTATTGAGCAGATTTTCCCATGATGTGCCAACTGTTTGAGCCTTTACTTCAGCCTAGTCCCGTGTAACCCGATGTCGGATAATACGGAATGTCGGATAAGCAAAGGTCCGATAAACGAGACTCTACTGAATATTATTGGAAGGTACCAGAGATAATCAAAAGCTAATTAAAAGAACACTTTCAGCCTTTATTTATTAATAAACATTGCCAAATACATATGGGCATATCGATACTTTAGTTTCAATATCAATATCAATAAAATAATTTCAGGTTTCTAAGATTACTTATCCATGAACTAGAATACAATAAATTGATTAATAGTAAAACAATAAGAAAACAGTTAGGAGAGCTGTTTTAGAAACTACCATCTATAATTTGAGGAAAATTTCACTGAAATATTCAAAGAAAAATATAACGCATCACGTGGCAAATAAAGCAAATATATTAATTTAAAACTCCAATCAAACCGAGGATAACGTATAGTATGTATACAGTTAATCTGTAATTTTCTTCATTGTAAACGTGTTTTATTTAACTTAAAGGATCACTGATTTCTTTGACAAGTTATCAGTTTATAACTAGGATGCGTTTCAAATATTATCAATGTAATAACTATATTAAATAATGCTGTTTCCTACAGGCCCGTTTGTGAAATGAAAATGTGAAGGGTAAATTCCAAAATCAGAGCTGGCAAATAAATTGCTATTGATCACAGTTTCAGCGACTTTTACAACATTACTTCGACAGCTTCTGGTACTGTAATGAACGAGTTAGTCTGTGATAAATTAAGTTAATACTAAAAGCCATAAACATTTAAAATTATTTATGAATAAAAAATTCACAACTTTCTCTTAAACTTTCTTAATTATCAGATTTTGTTTCTTCTTCTAAATTTAAAAAACGGATGTTGATTATGAACTGTGGGGTATGATGTATTTTTTCCATTTCGAAATGTTTTCGGACTCTTCATTTGCGTATTACCCGTATTAATTAATAAAATTTAAAATGTTTTCTTAACCTTTTTATGAAACTTAAATAATTTTAATTAGATAGCACAAAATTTGAAATAAAAATAACGCACACATATATATGCGTATATATATATATATATATATATATATATATATATATATATATATATATATATATATATATATATATATATATATATATATATATATATATATATAGAGTATAAAATAGCTTAACTTACATAATATGGGATCCCAATTTAAATATTAATTGATAGCACATAATAACAACAAATATAATACGTAAACATGAAATCAGATATATAGATACATGTATAATTTAATATGCTTTTTTCCAATTATACAAAGTTACAATAAAATATTATAAAGCAAAAAAGATAAATGAAAAGAAGAAGAAGAATAGGTATTTAAATGTATCACAGAGAAATGCGTGAAAACGTCTCTTTTGAAACGCTTCCTTTTTTCCGGCAGAAAACTAAACTCAAGAGCCAGTTAGCATTTCAATTGTTTGAAAAGATGCTGCGTAACAGTTGTCAAATTACAATAATATTCTAGGCAAGACGATAGAGGGTTACTTCATAATGACCTAATTGTAGCCTGACTGAACCACTTATTTTTTTTTTATTTCCGAATGTGACAAATTATTTAGAATAAAAAAATAAATAAGATGACAACAAAATTTGTGTCTGCAACAAACAAGATATTTACAAGTATATATAGAACCGTTGATTCTCTTTCAGCATCACAATAACCTCGACCAATATTAAATTATTTATCTGAGCGTTTAAAAACAGATCTACAATGAAAGTATTAGTTGCATGTTTATTTCTCAGCTGCTTGGTTGCAGTGCTTTTGCCAAGTCAAGGGAAACCTGATGATGTAGATGCAAGGCACCATCACCATCATCATGGGCATCACCACCATGGCCATCACCACCATGATCATCACCATCATGATCACCATCATCATGGCCACCACCATCACCATGGTCACCACCATCACCACTAAAGATCTTATTTTGTAATTTTTTTAACGATGGATGTTATAACATATATAAAAATAAATAATCTGTCAAAAGTTTAAATCTGTGTATTTATTCTTTTAGAAAGAGTTTGAATTTAAAAATGAATACTTTATTTATTTATGCTAAACATGAACACAGCGTAGTTTGATATTCATTAAAAGGAGCAATGAATTTTATTTAAATAATTTTCAAAAATTTGCGATTAAAAATAAGATGTAATGCTCAAGAGTTTTCTTTCATAAACACATCTTTTAGTGACAGAGATTGCTTTTTCATTACTTGGGCAGGTACTTTTGAAAAAATATTTCTTACAAAAACTTTTTTTTGGAATTCTTTCGATTGTGACTACAAAAACTATGACTACAAAACCTATGACTAACAAAAAACTATGCAAAAAAATAGACTATACAAAAACCATGACTAACAAAAAACTATGAATACAATAATAATGGTAGCCTGACTAAAAAAAAAAAAAACTATGCAATGCTAACATAGTTTTTTTTTAGTCAGGTAAGGTGTTAAACTTCGAATAATTTTGATACTAAAATTTCAACTTTTTCAATTGTAATTTGCACAGGTTGTAAGCTTACGGGAAAAAATCTGGCATTTACTTCATAAGTACTAGACTTACTAGAAATGTAGTTGGTTGGTGTTTAATGACACAAGGTCTACTAGAAATGTAAGACACATACATGGAATGAAGCATAATATACATAATTATGTATTTGCAATTCAAAACATAAATTAATACTAGCTATAACGAAATTATGACATTTGATATAAAAAAGTAGAATAATGACCAAAAAATATAATCAAAATTTATGAAATTAATTTAAAAGCCAAGTCTTTATAACATGAGAAAGTATTTTTGTAGAAAAGCATACTGACAAATTAAAAAACTAAAGGTACTCTGTGACTTCTGAAAAACTAACCCACTTATAAAACTTTTAATTAATTAAATATTTAGCGTAAATATTCTTTATAATAATACCAAAAACTGTGATGAAACAACAGTAAAATATATTTAAATTAAAGAGTTTTAACTGCTTTAAAGTTCATTGATTTAGAATGTAAGGGACTCATTGGAATCAATTTCAGAGCCAGTATTTCTAAAACAATATCACCCTTTTCAGTGACATAATAATGCTAACATTAAGAAGTTACATCATCAAAAATCTATTACATTATATTATCCACCCCATGTATAAAAATATTAAACTTATTTGCTTGAATAAAAATACTTCAAACACATACCGGATGATTCAAAATAGATGTTAAGGAGATTATCCTTTAAACCTTAAGTGATCGAAACATACTTTCAATGAGAAAAATTCGTCAAATTAAGAGTACTATTCAGATATGGCAATTTTTTTACTAGGGGCTGTATACACATTAAAATCAGAAATTTAAATTTTATACGCTCCCACCTTTCCTATCTCTTACATTTAGAAAATTGTTATTCTTTATCCAAGAGAATTAATTAAAAAATTCCATGACTCTAAGTGAAATAGCCAGCGAGAAATTTAATGTTAAAAATGAAGATTTGTACCACTACATATTGCGATTTGATCCGTATTGCGTGATGAAATTAACGATAATTTAGTCTTTTAGAGGAGTCATTCACTAATTACGTGGCTCTTCTAGAGAAGGAATTTTAAAGTGTAAAATAGAACAAATTATGGTGTGGCTTACTATGGAGTGGTAACTTTTACTAGAAACTGCCAAACTTGTGTTATAGGAAAATTGTAGCTAAATTAGGATTTGAGAAGTCAACTCTGCCTGTCAAGTAGCTATTAACGCAAATTAACGTCATTTGAAAGGTAATTACATGTTTCTCACTTTTGATACATCCCGTTAGTGTTTGGCGACAAATGCCAAAATTTTCAAATTGCAATATTTCGGAAACTATTCCACTCAGAGACATGGGATTTTTGAACATACCTTCTTAGACACAGACCAGCATTTTTCAAAATATAAGTGATAGGAAAGAAGGAACCGTATAAAAATTAAATTTTGTATTTTAATATGTATACAGACCCCAGTAAAAGAGCCATTTCTGAATCTTCATTTGATGACCTTTTTTTAAATAAAAGTGTGTTTCGATCACATACGGTTTAAAAGATAAATGCTTTAACATCTATTTTGAATCACCTGGTATACTCTTCGCATCACTACTAAGAGACATTTTGCAATTAATTTCAGAACCAGTACTTATAAACACCATCACCATTTTTAATGATATAATAATCGTCTCGTATCATCAAATATCACAAATATAAACATAGAAAACTTTTGTGTTAGCAAAGTACTTCAAGCACATACAATCTTCGTACCACTACTATGAGATATATTTTCTATTGTTTGGCATTTTCTCATAGATTTTCAAATATTTAAAGTGTTTGAATGTTGTGTTGTGTTATTGCGAAGCTACGCAAGGGCTGTCTACCAAAGATGGGGGGGGGTTGCCTTGGTCATAGGACTTTTTGAGGGGTTCTATGGCGTATTCACATTAAAGTGCTTTACAATAAGATCATTTGCAGTAAACTCATAAAATACAGCTAATTTGCTGTCAAGGGCATGAAACTGTAACAAGATTACTTGTGAATGACAAAATAATAACAGTTAAAAAACGACTGAATCGCGTAATTTTAGTAGCACTGAAAATGAATATTAGGGCCGAATTCCGACAAAGTAATTTACTGAACCATGGAAACAAAAAAGCAATAATCACTCATATATAAACTGGTGATTATCTAAAACGTTTAAAAGAGTATAAAAAATATTCTGGAGAGTATAGGACTGTTTTTGCCACAATCATTTAGATCATAAGAATAACAGCAATTTTCCTTTTAATCTTGACATTCAAACATTTTAAGTGACCTTCGCTCATGTGTTTTTCTATAGATGCATACAACGCCTCTAAAAATCTTAGTTGTGTAGAACGGTTGTAAAAAATGTTTTGTTAACCCTTTAACGCGCAGTGTTCCCTCTCTGGGAACACTAAACTCTGAGATTTGACTGTTGCCAGTCACGAAGAATAGATTTGATTTCTATAAAAATAGTTGCGGGTGACATAGCTCCACGAGAATCCTTTACTTTTTAACACGTCATTTCCCGTCAAAAAATTGACACGATTATTTTTAACAGCACTGGCATCTGCTGAAAAATGGAAGAATGCGAGAACAGCTGGATAGATTGCCCAATGCTAAGAAGGGCAACCGTTGCCATCGCTCGACTTAACTACCAGCAACAGCCAGCTGCCGTCAAAAAAGGGTCTCTAGTTCTGTGGCACGCGATGAACGTTTCGATCGTCCGCCATCTTGCTGGTAGTTAAGTCGAGCGATGGCAACGGCTGCCCTTTTTTTCAGCATTGGGAAAGGGTAGCGCCTCAAAGGGTTAATGGAATGTTTAGGAAAATTTGGTACTTACGCATTGTACCTCAATTTTTTCGCAAATATTTCAATCAATCTGTAAGATTAAGCACTAATAACGTAAAAAATTACGCAAATTTCCTTTTACTAGAATTGATAAACTTACTTTATAATGTTAGATAGCCATTTACATATTTAATACATCATCAATTTTTAATTTTGCCATCTATGATTGATTTGACCGCCAAAAAGAGTAAAGTCAATTTGGTGAGATCGACGGAATAATACATAAGTACCGTAAATTTCAACAAAGTTTTTTTTCAAATGAAAATTGAAATGAATTAATGCAATTTACACCCATTCTCTTAAAAAGCAAATAAATCCCATTATGAAAATATGAAAAGCCATGCCTAAATATGTCTGGATATGTGCCTACTTCTAAATCTGTTTTAGATTTAATCATTTTGAAAATAATGGAGATGTTTTGTGAGAATCTAAATTTAGGCATTTTAGCATCGATTAACAAATGAACGAAACATGGTTTCCTATAACGTAGGAAGCAGTTTCTTTATTAAATTTAGGGTGAAGCTTTAAAAGATTGAATTCTATATTTTTGCCTGAAGATTTAGATGTTTACACGAAAAGCATATTTGAATTTCAAAACAATAGATAATGCAAAAGAACTATGTATCGGAATACAGAAAACTGTCTGTTTGTATCTATAATGGCTTCTTTGACATGAAATAATAAATTCATCTAAATGCTTTATAAAAGTCGTTTCACAGTAACTTTTCAAAGAGATCCGAATTATAAAAATATATTTTATTTCGATAAACTTTCAGAGCTTTCCTTTTCAAATACTACTTTCCAAGCATGTACCATACCTGTACCAAGCATGTACCATACATATACCAAGCATGTACCAATACTTGTAGGTAAAGTATTGTAGCCATGAAAAAATTCGACTTGAGATTTTGGTGTATTTCCACGTTTTAAGGTCTCCTGAATTCATTTATACAATTTGTACGAAATGTATGTATGTATGTATGGTAGTGTGTGTGAACACGGTAGTTCCTAAAAGGTGCACTTAATTGTGATCAAATTTGGTACATATGTTACAAATCAACTTCGCATGTCCGGTATTGATTTTGGTGGGTATAGAATTTATAGTTTTTTTTTTACGGGGCTAAGAAAAGATTTCTTTTACTTTATGGCCTATGGTCGGAAATTCTTGAAATTGCGCTAGCGCTTAAACAGTACATTCGATTGAGCACAAATTCGACATGTATATGAAAGGCCATAGTTACGTGATCTGCATATATTTTTGTGTGTGAAGTTGATTGTTTGTTCACCGTGCAAAAAATAATTCTTATACATTACAGCCTGTGGACGCAACCTATAGCTTTTTGACATGGCAACAAATGAATGTTCCTTTACAATATGGCCTATGGACGGGAATTCCTGAAAATATGCTAGTGTCTACAGGGTGCATTCGATTGAGCTCAACTTGGGTATGTATATTATAGGTTACAGTCTCATGACCTGCACAGATTTCGGTGTTTGTAGATCTGAAAGCTTGTTCATTGGCTGGCATAAAGTAATTCTTGTATATTACTGCCAAAGGACACAAATCAAGTGAGCTAGTGTCAAAATGGTGCATTCGATTAACATCAAATTAGGTACGTATGCTATAGGTCACTATTTTGCATACTGCATAAATTTTAGCGAGTGTAAGAAATTTTTTTACAAGGGATACAAAAAAGTGTTCTTACACTTGCAGTCTATACACTCGATTCATTATAAATGCACTAATACCTTAGCACTAGATCCAATTCAGCTAAGTGAAATTTATTTATACACTTGGTAAATATCAAATGATCCGAAAGTCGAGTGGAGTCACTCCAGATTCTTTTATTTGCATCGAGAAAACCGCAAATGAAAAGAAAGTTTTCCTCATAAACTATTACATGCATAATCACAAAAATATAAAAATTAATTGATCATTAATTTTTATACTTTGTCGCTGATGTACATGTGCAGTTTGATAAAATAATTCATCTCTCTTTTAATATATGAAAAGATAACAGTGATTAAAAATTAAAGCACTTCATAATATTTTAGTTACATCGTTAGTGTGAAATTTATAGTCTCATTTGAATCGAAAAATTTCGCACTTATTTTAAGCGTTCTACCTTTACTAAGGCGATATTATATACTCACAAAGAGATACAGCATACGATTTAAATGAGTATGCGTTGCGATATTACACGTTCGATGTTTATAGAGGTAATGTATGCAGCTTCAATTTACCAATGTGTGCATCAATGTAGTATAGCGTAATTTTATATATATTCAAACTGTTACATAAAATAACACCACTAGACTATTCTAAGCATACGCCCTAATAAAAATGTTGAAATAAATTTAAGAAAAATCAGAAATGTTCTTATTTCTTTATCTTAAAAGTGAATCTGTAATTCGATCCTCAGTTCCACTCACGAGAAGATAGATATAAAAAACTGAGGGGTAACTATAATATCCGAAACAAACAAAAAAATATGTTACTTCACGCTGACCTAATTGTTGCAAATGTTATTGCAGTCGACAAGTAATTTCGTCTTCAGATTATTCATGCGGAAACTTGTTAAAAGGAAATGCAAAGGGGATAGCACGGAAAATTTTCATAACACTAGGCATTTGATTTTCAGCTATAAATACAGGCAGTAATTCATTTTGTGCTACAAGAAAGGAGTAGCAAAGATAACATCTCGTGCGTTCATTCGATCTATCAATATCAATATCATCATGAAGATTATAGCTGCATTTTTAATTTTCAGCTCTTTGCTTGCTGCTCTTTTGCCGGCTGAAGGAAAGCCTAACGATGTAGATGCAAGGCACCATCACCATCATCATGGACATCATCACCATGACCACCACCACCATGATCATCACCACCATGGTCACCACCACCATGATCATCATCACGGCCACCACCACCATCACGGTCATCACCACTAAAATTATTTATTTTTTGTGTGTGTGTATGTATGTATGCTTCAAAAGATATTGTTAAGCACATGCAAATAAATACGTTAAATGAATGATTTGTGTTGTTTGTGATTCTTTAACTAAGTTTGAAAACAAGTAACTTATATGGGTAACTTTTAGAATATCGTAAAATGTTTTAATTGGAATTATGAAGTGCTCAGGTGTAACTGAGTAATGCAACAGAAAACTTAAAATTGAGAGATTTTACTAAGGCAACGGTAGATTTTTATTCCAGCACATGCGATTTTGAACGGATGAAACGATAGTTTTCAGTATTAAGAATGATAAAAAGAAAGACTAGGTAGATCATTTTGATACGCACGTTAGCCCAATGAAGTGTAAAATTCAGCCCCTTTCGAACTTGACAGTAAAACTATTTAAACAATAAGATTTTATCTGTGCAAGAAAAAGTATTAAAGTAATTTGTAATTTCTCTAAAGATTACGTTAATTTTTAATTATTCTCATAAGAATTAATAATGGTAATTAAAATGAAAAGTAATATATTCTGCCAAAGATTATTTTGTAGAGTTCAGTTCATTGTGCTGTCAGTTCATTGAAATATCTTCATGATTTCAAATATAGAAGAGTTAGATGTATGTATTATATCACGCATCTGAATATTTTTTTCACACTTGTATTCTATCAAATAATGCCTGTTAATACATTAAAAAGATTAAAAAGAACTCAACGAAGATAATAGCAATATTTATTTTTCTTCCACGGAGTTCTCAGAGAAACAAACAAGACCGCTTTATGCACTGGTTATCATTAATTCAAGAAAATTTTCAGAAAAATTCGATTATTCAAAAAGTTAAAGAAGAATTAAATGAAACTGACCTACAGTATCCAACAGATAGTAAGCTATAAAATAGTATGAAAAAAAATTACCTGACGGATATAATATTATAGAATTTAGCATATGTGTAAAATCAACAAATTGGATGTGCCAGTTTGGTAGAGGAAAAGTACCGTCAATATGGAATATGATCCGCGCTAGAAGCAATACAGCACCTACAGCTATGTATCTGAGGCTGTCAATTATGCAGTCTATAAGTTCCATTAGAAGCGAGAGTCATTCCCTTGTAAAGATGCTAAGCTGATGTTCATGGGTTCTAGGAGGGGATTGATATCAGCTGTACGGATCCTTAAATTAACTACAGACATCCTAGATAGTATTTAGGTAATCGAGCTTGCCACTAAATGAGCTGAATTGTTTGCTGCTGTAGATAATCATCTACGATGCAAAACCTGTGCGGTCTAGCACTGTCATCCTGAAGCACGAAATCAACACCTACTGCCCTAGCATATGTCTCAAGGATGTCCTTTCTACATGTCTGAGTATTGACCGTTCTACGAGGAAAGGTATGGGCGTTTGTGGGTCTATCCAAAAAATTCCACCCCAAACACAGACACGACCGCTTGTGTAGCATTTTTTTCAAATATGTTTTATATGCATGTAAACGATTTCCAAGTTCTTTCCAAATCAAACAACTCCTACTACCTGTTATGTACTAATCCAAAAAGAGAACATCTCTATATTAAATAGCCTTCTAGTGGCCATGATGAGCCTACCTCAAATATACGAGCATTTATAAGAGGGTACGTCAAACAAATCTCACAAATCCGAAGATACATGTTCCAATTACAACAACAACAAAGGCCTCATCATGGCACAGTGGTTATGTCACTGGAAATGGTAGAGGGGCGAAGTGTGAACTTCCCATGTTCGCGGGTCCCATCGCGTGTCCGTCGACCTAACCGTTTGGAGCGTAAATACGGGTTGGGACCCCTTAGAAAGACCTCCAAGGTGGACATCTCTCCTTGTGTTGTCCTATTGAAGAGGATTTATAAGCGGAATTCGGGAGAAGCACACAAATCCGATATACGTGTTCACAACAACAAAGAAAATCTATTTTGCCCTCTTTGCCAAGGCAACGACTAAACATCCAGATTTAAAAAGTGAATCCCTGAAATCGAACGAAAGCGAGTTATAATCAAGGCATGCAACCATATGCCATAGGACTGAACGGGAATATTCAGATATCTATCACTATCTGTAGTCCACGGACGTTTGAAGAGTGGAAAATGAAGTTGGTTGAAATAAACAGAGGTGAAAAGATATATGAAAGAATTTCAATGACCATTCTCTGTGATCTTTTATTTAAGTCCTGTATTACACATTTTAGAGCAAACGTTGAACAATTTTTGTGCATATCATTCACGAATCATAGCAATATTAGCCCTAAAATGCATGCATTTTTTAAATAGGCTGAAAATAAAACTGTAACTTCATTTAAGCTTGCCTATGATAGGAAAAATATTTTAAAGAAATTTCAGCTATTATTTTCACAGAAAAATCACTAAAAGATCCAAATTCTAAAAATCAGAATGTACATCCTATAGCTCTCACAAAAAAGAAATTAATATAGCCTAATTCTACTTTATTTAGTATTAATACTACTATTTTCAATAGTTTTGAATTTTTATTTTCATTTAGCAATAAAATTTGCAGCAATAAAAAATTGGGGCAAAAATGTTTTCAGCGAACTGGATGCACAAGCTATGAATTCATTCTTGTTTGCTCAACAAATAATGCTGCCATACATTTTTAAAAATTGAAAACCATTTACATAATGGTCTTATATTTCTTTTAAATACATATTTTATACAAAACTACAAAAAATATATATTGCGGAAAAATGAGAGTGTGTCAATTGGCTACATTTTCACGGGTATGCATTGTATGGTTAAAAACAAACAAGTAACTTTTTGAGGGGGCATTTTGAAATTATATTTACAGTTTTAAGAAATGGCATACTGGGAAAACTTGATGAAAAAAGCTTGTTTTTAAAGTTACTTCTGCATTACTTCTGAATTTTAAGGAGATGCCGGAATATTTTAAGATTCGCTCGGTGATTCACGGAAAACAAATTAGTGTTCAAAGGTAAGTTATCTTCACTAGCGCATCGACTTTATCTTAAAGGTAGAGCTTAAACTACCGGAACTCAGCTCCTGCACTACATTTTTTCAGAGTGACTTTTTACATATTAGGAAAAACCCAGCGCAGCTCATGAATATTGCGCTCTGGAGCCCACCAGTAGATTAACTCGAAGTTTCCTCCCTTTTCACACACAAACCAATTTTAGCAGATACACTAATCAGGACTCGTTTTTCCTCTAATCGATCAGACAGCCCTGAGACCAACGGATTTTAAGTCTTCTATTGTGTATTGTTTAGATTTTTTTCAGGCTTTATTATTAGTCTAAGAGCCAGCTTAAATCTGACAACACATTTTGTACGGTATCTGAAATTTCGTCCAGTGAGACTTCTATACCCAGTAAACAAGCAATGGGTACTAGAGATGAGACGGGCTCAGCCCGAGCCCGAAAGCCCGAGCCCGAGCCCGGGCGCGAACCGGGCTCGGGCTCTGTAACTCACAATTGCGTTCGGGCTCGGGCTCGTGAAAAATTTCTATTTTATTGAACATACTCCTTGAAACAGATTTTTAAAAAACAGATTTTTAAAAAGTGATTCATATGGAAAGTAAAAGTACTTATAAAAAAAATAGCGGCACGGGTGCCTAGAAGGCGCGTGAAGCTCTTTGGGTATTTCAGAACGGCGGCTTATATTGCTTAGTTAATCATGAGATCGGACATTATTTCATAAACATAGATATAAAGAATTAGAAAGTGCATTAAAAATTTGCAAGTATATTTGTCTTCAATTTGCACAAACGGCAAAATTTATTGTATTCTATCAAGGAATTACTTCTTTGAATTTTATTTATCTTTAACTGAAATTTCGGGCTCGGGCGGGCTCGGGCTCCGACTTAAATAATATTGCTCGGGCTCGAGCGGGCTCGGATTAAAAGTCTTCGGGCTCGGGCGGGCTCGGGCTTCAAAAAATGAGCCCGAACTCATCTCTAATTGGTACTAGCTAAGCCCGGCCGCGGTAGGTTTGGGGTCCCTCAGGTGAGTCAGGTATGAAAATTAAGTAAATTTTTAAAGTATTTTACGGCGTCTGCCGTTTTAATATGTTCCCTACTAGCAATTTTGCTCGGGCTACCACCGGCCACGCAGCCAGCCGATGATGGCCCGAGCAAAATTGCTAGTAGGGTTATAATATACCTCTAGAAAAATTGAAAAATAACTATGGCTGCTGATTTTAAAGGTTGCAACATCCTGGCAGCCACTTTCCAAAATTCGAAAAAAAAATTTTTTTAAGTATTTTACGGCGTCTGTCATTTTAATATATTATTTATTGAACTATTTTAAGCTAATATTGAAAATGGCTGACATTTTTTCCGGTTGTAACTATCCGGTTTACAGCGAAACATTACCTGCAGTCCGTGCATACGTATGTCCGTGCGTACGTATGTCAGTTGTAATTTTGTCATTCGTAAAATTTATATAACATTAAAATTATATTAGTAAATGTAAAAAATTTTATAAATATACAATTAAACGAATACATCTACTACTTTAAATGTGCATAATAAGGAAAAAAAGGTCCATTATAAGGCTGTAACAAATATAAAATTATTATAAAGATGTAAAAAAACTTAAACATTAATTAGATGTATTCATTATTCATATCAGAATATATTTATTTTTGGAAATAATCTATAATGATGAAATAATGATGAAATATTTTATAATTAATTTTCATCTTCGGAATCATCTCTAGAAAGTGACAAGTCATATTCATCCACAAAGTCAGATTATGTAAAAATAAAATACAAATTTTTAAAAAAGGTTATGATAATTAAAATGCTGTTACAATAAATGTTACAATGCTGTCATTACCTTCAGGATTTAGAATTAAGTCGCTGACAAAGCAAGGAAGTTGGTCCCCTTCGAACCACTTAAATACGTAACGGTTTTCCATCTCCATCCAGCCATATTCAAGGGGATTTACTGATGTGGGCTCTTTCGCATGAGCATTTTTCCAAATGCTGGAAATATAATGCGTCCTTAAAACTTGTTGGTACAGTTCAGGTTTACACGGAGGGATCAAGCTTGCATCAAAGCTCCGGACTTTTTTATTAAAATTTTCGTTCATATCTACAGCCTTGTAGGAATTAACGAACAGTTGAAATCTCCCATCATCAACATCGATGGATTTTTTAGCATTGTACATACTGCAAGTGTACTTCTGGATAACATTAAACAGTTCACGTAAGGTATCCTCAGTCAGGCCAATGTCACCGAAAGCAGCGAATGCTTTTTGAAATTCAACGTTATTTTTTAGTAACGTGAAAGGTTTTTTTTTTGCCCCGATTATAAAAAGCTGGATTGAAATCACAACCAGTGAAAGCGTTGAAGCCAATTAAGCTTTTATCTAGAAGTGGACCAAGTTGTTTATATATTTTGCTGACATCAATAAACCTTTCGTTGTTTCCTGTCCCGGTTAGCATCCAAATGTGAGAAGAAGGATTTTTCAAGTTAACCATATTGCCCAGCATGATTATTAAAATATCAGTATCTGAACCTCTAATAACAATATTAGACTGATCAATAATGCTACAAGCATGGAAAACAATTTTACTGTCTGCTTCTTCATGAGATTCACAACGCAAATCTTCGACGATACTTCACTCGACTTTGCCGTCATTGGATCTATATGAATAACAATTTTTGAAACTCAAATGGATCAGTTTATTTCCAATAAACGGCGCAACATCATCCGTTGCCCAATGTACAGTGAAAAATTCAATAAGAGCTTCCTTGAATTTGGTATTTCACATTTCTTTCGTAAAGTCACTTGGTCTGATTTGGTCTGGTCCAGAAATCGAGTAATCAATTAGTGATGCTTCATGCCGAAGACTCCGCTCGTTGTCTTTGATGGAAGGGTACCAATATTGATCAAAGATAACATCTATTCTGGATGCTGAAAATTTAGTAATCATTTGCAAAAATTTCTTTGAAATATTACCAAAAGTCCTGGGTATTTCTTTCATAGCATGTAGAATAAAGAAACCGTCAATCAAATATATATCAGCGTGACTTGGAGGATCATGGTCGATTTTTGCCTCAAGAGATTTAGAAAGCGCTGACTTATCTGTTTTATGAATTCCTCCGTCCAAATGGCATAGAGAAAGAGGCACAGGAGTTATCGGATATGATAAAATTCTGAGGACATCGATCTTATAGTCCATTGATAGCCCCAACATGCGTCCAAATAAATCCCGCTGTATTTTGATTTCTTGATTTTTTCCACCAACTTTCACGTTTTTTTTTTTTCTATCTGACTTGAAAAATTGCGAATTGGTATTTTCTTGATTGTTTTATCAAACCGGTTAATATCTGATGAACATTCAGAAATGAATGCTTTGCGTAGATCATCACCAATCTTTTCAACGTTCAGAAGAAAGTCTTCTACTTGAACTGAAGCAGCTTTACCAGATGATATGTTAAACAATTGATTCGGAGGTAACTGGGCACTAAATGGATTGATATATTGATCAAAAGATTTTACAAACTTTTCCAGTTGCTCGCAACTTTTTTTGATGTTCGATGGCTGTAACTCTGCTGAAAAATCTTGTTTTTTATTAATGCCTGTCTCTTCCAAAACGTGGGTGATAATAGTTGATCGAATATCATGACTGCGAGTCCAACGTTGACGAGCTGCGGTGGAATCTGTCAAATGAGTGATTCCAGTTAGTCAAGAAAATATTTGACTAAAGAGATAGAGAGAGAGAGAGCATGTGGCGGATGTCAGTCCGTAGAGTTTTATATTTTCGTGAGGCGGTTCAGTGGTTTTCCAATAATAATCAAATCAGGTCTAATACAATCACATATAATTTATTTACATAATTCCTATATACAATTTATACGTTCAAAATAATTAACAGATTCAATCTAATGCCCTTTTTGGGCCCCCAAGCAGAAATAGGTCTGCTCATCTACGAATCTATTCTCGAAGTGTCGAAGTTTTTCACGGTCACCCAGGGGGGAAAGAACCGCGTGACGTCATCCAGCGCACGTGGTGCTACATGGGAAGCAAATTGCGTCAAGTATAAACTACTACTCTTACTTTACCACATGTTTTCTAAGCATAGACTGCAGGTAATGTTTCGCTGTAAACCGGATAGTTACAACCGGACAAAATGTCAGCCATTTTCAATATTAGTTTAAAATAGTTCAATAAATAATATATTAAAATGGCAGACGCCGTAAAATACTTTAAAAAATTTTTTTTTTTTCGAATTTTGAAAAGTGGCTGCCAGGATGTTGCAACCTTTAAAATCAGCAGCCATAGTTATTTTTCAATTTTTCTAGAGGTATATTATAACATATTAAAACGGCAGACGCCGTAAAATACTTTAAAAATTTACTTAATTTTCATACCTGACTCACCTGAGGGACCCCAAACCTACCGCGGCCGGGCTTAGCTAGTACCCATTGCTTGTTTACTGGGTATAGAAGTCTCACTGGACGAAATTTCAGATACCGCAAAAAATGTGTTGTCAGATTTAAGCTGGCTCTTAGACTATATTTCATTACATTGTTCTGTGAAATGAAAATATGTCCAATACTATTACATGGAAAAGTCTTTGAATTATCATTATTTTAATAGAATGCACTACCGACTCCCGTATTGCAGAGGTCGCGGGGTTTACAGTACGTCACTGTGTATGAGCATGAGCTCTAGATGATATTAGGGATCCGGCACTTTTCTTGCTAGAAATTAAGCCCTGCTTAAAGGTGACACAATAAATGACTCTGTGGTACAGTCGTCTAAAAAACTTGAAGACGATTGCAGAAGCATATGTAATCCCTTTGAATCTAGATACAGCAAGGTATTTGAAGAAGGTTTTCTTTAATACAAATGCGATATGAGTTGGGATTTTTAAAAAAATGTTTTGACACAACATATTCAATCATATTAATGTATGCCTTTTATGAGAGTTGTAAATAATAAAATATACAGTAAATCGAAAAAATAAACTCTTATTAAATAGATGACAGTACAAAACAGAGATAATTACTAAATAAATTTTAAAATATTTATACGGAAAATATTAGTACAAAATGAAAGTTGAAAGAATTTTTTTCCTAATTAGAACTACTGCACTACACTATACATCTCACTTAGGTCTTAACTAAAGACCTCAAAGATATTATGAGTGATATTTGTGGGAAAGACCACCGCAGCCAGAGATTGTAAAAATTATATTCCTCTGTATATTAAAAAAAATGTGAGCAAGAAAGGAATGCCCTCTTATAGTTATCTGTTTCTTTTTAGTGACAAAATACATCAAGCGTAATGGCTGAACTTTAGAAGGAGATAAAATGGTATTCGTTGCAATAGCCAAAGTCAAAGAAACAATGGATTACACCATGATGACAAAACGGCTATGATCACCGTCGTTTGCGAAGGCTTTCAATTTTTTTTTTCAGGATAACATCTTTAGTAATATCTTGTTCTCAGATTCTTATGATTTTATTAGATGGTGCAGATGGCTCCAGTTCCAGTATGTAGGCTGCGTACCAAGTATATAAAGATTTTTATCAACGAAAATCGCGATAAATGGATAAAATGTCTAACAAACAGCAACCTCTTTTACAGGAAATATAAATCTTCCAAAGGTGGGTCTTTTTATTTTGATTATTTTAATTTTACGTAAAATATTAGTAAATGTTAACATGTGATTAACACACGTATACATAATACAGGGTGTCCAAAATGTGGTAACACGCTACAATTCTTTATCTAATAGAAATTGTTGCCACTGAAAATCGAAAAAATATTCAAAATAAGGTATGAAAAAAAGATTATTTTCGGAAAAAAAATCCTCTTGTTGATTTTTAAAAAATTACGCTTTTTAAATTTGTACACTAACCCCGAATCCAGTTAGTAAAATGTGCCTCATACTATAATGTGGAGATGTACAAATTCTCAGACTTTCATCATAAAACATCTCAGAGCTTTCTTTAACCCATTCGTGCCTGGATATTTTTGCGACTTTCTTCGATTTTTGCTAACACCAGAAGTAATTGATAAATTTCTGATGTCAACTTTTTGAACAAGGGATGATTTCATTTAAAATCGTTATGTATAAAAATTGAAATGTCAACATCCTACTTGCCATATTAAAATATTTTGTGGAATTGAGGTTCAATACTCGCGAATAAAGGCTAGGAAAAATAAATAACGTTTTCGAATGATAGCGATAATGCCGTCCCAAAAAAGGGACGCTAGGCATAAATGGGTTAAACAAATATAGTCAGGGGCTATACAGGAACTTGAATGTAAACGTTTATTAGAAGCAAAACATTGTTTTCTTTCAAAATTTTTGTACAACCCCTGAAATGCGATCATCCGAACTGATATTTTTTCTTTCGAGGGCCATTGAAGAGTGATTAAGTCAGCGTATATTCTCTTCATATTTCTGACACTTTTTAGGCTATAATTATCAAATCTTGTACGTCCACTGATAAGTAAGTGTATTTGGCACATTTTATTAACTGAGAAATTTTTGGTACCGAGGTAGTATACAAATTTAAAAAGCGTATTTTATAAAAAATTAATGAGAGGACGTTCTTTTCCGAACTTAGGGGGAGATTCAAGTGAAACGCGCGCGATCGAGTTCGAATCGAATTCTTTTAGCCCCCAGTTCCCAGTTCAGTCCCCAGAATGCTTCCAATGAACAAACTTATCGCGTTGTCACGTGATCAAAACACGATTGTTTTGTTTCAGTTGAATAAGAAACATTGATATATTTCGAATTTTACCCTGTTCAACGCGGAAAACGTTCGAATTGTGTTTCACTTGAATCTCGCCCTTAATCTTTTTCCATACCTTATTTTAAGCGTCTTTTCAATTTACGTTGCCCACTTGTCTCTACTAGATAAAGAATTAAAGCGTGTTACCGCCTTTTGGGGACATCTTTATACAGGGTGAATCTAAACTCTTGGTCAAAACTTTAGGAGGTGATAGGGCACATAATAAGGAATCAAAACCACATAGCAATGTATGGCTGGCAACATCGTCTTCAAGTAGCTGTTAATAATCACTTTGGAAAAAGTGCTGAAACAACAGTGCAGTTTCCTACCATTGTTCGTCAGAAACTAATGTATTTTTCTCCGAAAACAGAAGACTAAAATTCATAGTTTAAAAATTCTATTTTATTTCACGGATGGAGACGAGCCTATTGTTTATGAAACTTGGTTAAGAAATTAGACGAACACTTCAATACTTTTCACAAAGTGATTATTACCGGTTAAGTGGAAACTGCGTTTTTGACCCCACATTGCAATGCCATTCTGATTCCTTATTACGTGCCCTATCACCCCTTACAGTTTTGCCCAAGAGTTTAGATTTACCTTGTATACCGCAAAATTAAAATAAACTGACGACCTAAACATACCATCATACCACCAAAAATCAGTGAAACAGTGGCTAGTCACATGGATTTAAACCAAATCACAAGAAAAGTATAATTTAAGTTTATAGATTGGGAAAAGAAAATAGTTACAATTGCTGCGGCTCTCCCCAAGGGGCCATAAACAGCATACTGTAAATATAAAACAAAAATAACATGATTACAGATAATCGTTTAACAAAAAGCTCAATATTCCATTTGGGGCCCAATCCTACCACAGAAGACATGGCAAAGAGAAAGATGCGACCTCAAATGAAGCACTCCAAACGATGCCAGTTTGTGAAAAATAATACTTTAACGTATAATGCTGCCGAATTAAGAAAAAAATTCAGACATTAGTTTTAAACATCAATTAACTAAAGATCAATAAATTAATAAGCAACTTTAATTATTAAAAAATACGTTTGCTGTAATATTCAGAAGTATAATTTAAACCATACTATGCTGACTTTGGATATTAAGAGTAATAATAATTGGATACTATAAATTAACAAAGTAATATCACGAACAACTAGAACTATAATAAAAAATTTATGCGCAAACTACCACAGTACAGTTATTCTTAAGTGTACCAATAATTATATATTTAGACTAATTATTCTTGTTTGTGATACATGTTAATGTTATTTGCTATAACATATGATACAAAAAATATTAACATATACAACAGCCAAGAATAATTAATCTAAATATGCAATTATTGATCCATATTTGTAACCAAAATATGGATCAACATAATACCAACACATATTGCTAATATTATAGCATATTTGCCAATCATATTTAATTCAAAATATCTGCTGATCTAACACATTGATTCTTGGTTGTGATATACATTAATATTATTTGAGATAACGATGAAGTCATGTTCCCTATTATAAAAGTCATCATTTTTCTTTTAAAAAATAAGATAAGAAAAGATTATTTATTCGGTCACAGGGGACTCGCACTTTAATGTAAGAAAATTGTTCGGTGAATCACGATTCCCTCCCCAACATGAATTTATAATAAAGCATTTAATTCAAGCACGTACACGTACAGCCTGAAAAATAAAATGAGTTACGGAATATTATGTCATCATGAAGCTATTTAAAACAATATTTGTCGTTACAATTAAGAAAATCATTATAATCTTCTGATTTAAGCATTTTTTAATGCTTAGTTTTTGAACACACCATTGTTGTAAAATTGTGACAAAGTGTAATGTATTATTTTTTAAAGTTTGTAGCAATTTAAAACATCTTTCAAAAATATAAAAATAATTTATATGTTGATGGAAAAATATTCATGTAGTTAAAATGGATGCAAAAAATATTGAAAATTATAGCTAAAAAGCTTTTCAAAATGTCAAAAAAAATACTGTATCCCTCATTCTTAATTTTTTTTATTAATAATACTCTATGAAAATATTTTTAATATATGTATCATGTTTAATTTAGCATTTTCGTATATAACACAATCGGTTATTTAAGAATAGATTTCGCATTCTATTTTCAAACTTGTGCGTGCGAGTGGAATTTAAATCAGCAGTGGCAGCTTGTGACATGATTCAGTGGTGGGCCCTGATCATACCTTAAAATTCTATTACGGTGTCAATAATTTGGTCTTTTTCGCTGAAAATAATTAAATAGGCATGTCAATAATTTATTCATCTCCATGTACTTATCTAGTTCATTCATGTCAATAATATGGTAAAAAATTGCAGCTGAATTTCCCGCTTATAAAATGGGAAAATGTATTCAATTGACCGAAATAATGGGCGGAATATGAAGTGTAGACCTTGTCTATAAAGAAAAACGTAAGAATCAAGATTGATTTATAAATAAGAAAGTTATTAAGAAAATAACGAAAAATTCTCATTGAAGTGTCGATAGTTGGTGTTATTACCCCATGTATCCAAATTATGATAAAAGTAAAGAAAAAATCTTTTCATCATTTAATAAACATAAAATGTTTTTATAAATCATTGAGTGGGTTTGTTTGTTGTACTTAAGCGTTGCCTGTGTAAAACAAGCGCATGGCTTCTAAGTTATTATAACTGAAATCAATAACAACAGTATTTCATACAACTATTATTTCTCTAAAGATACATTACAAAGATTTAAGTTTTAAATTCTGAAGAGTAAGTGCAGTCTAGGATCGATTTCTGTTATTGTTTTACGGCTTCATACAAGGTTCAGAATGACGATAGAGCTAAATTTTGCATATTTACGTTTTGAAATTATCATGCAACGTTACTAAAATTATTGCAATCAGACGTTACTAGACAGAGAATATTTTTGACGTTTTCTTCATTTTTTTTAGTAAATTATATTGGCAAAATGATTCCCAACTATTAATGAGTTTAATGAGCAGTTAATTTTATAATTCAACGACGAATAAATATTATGGTAACTTTTTTCTGTTTCGTACATTTTTTTATCACATTAAGCCCTCAAATCCCGAGAATGCGACAAATTCGTGTGGAAAAACTGAGACGCTCAAACTATGTAGAATATTTTAGATAAATAGAACTGGGTTAAATTTACTTCTCTCTGCAAAAATATAATACCTAAAAAGGTATTGGGTTCTCTTTGACGTACAGACAAAAGAAAGGCCTTGTTTTACTCCAGTAAATCTTTTCTATTAATGTTTATAGTCATTTTCTCCTTAAAGAAGTCATCTGCTGTCAAGAAAAAAAAAAGCTAAAAAATTAATGAATTTTTAAAAGACTCGTGCAGGAGTTATAAACTTCTGAAAAATTAATTTTCTTAAGTTAAAGAGAAAATTTGAGTTATGAATCATAATTCCTAAAATATTGAGTGAATTTCTTTTTTACTTAAAAAAAAGGAAAGAAACAAAATGCACGAAAGACAAATAAATAACCATAATGCCATTTAATCGATTATATATATTTTTATACCGGTTATGAGTCATTAAAGTACATCTCAAACAAACAGTACTAAGGACATGCATAGAGTTTGCATTCATTCGAATTATTATGTTTTAATTTCCCAGAAAAATATTTTGATTCTATTTTGACCAGTAGCGTAGAAAATATATATATATATATCAACATATATAGTTAAAATCTAACTACAAGGGATTATTTCTTGGATTCCACGCTTCTGCACATTATAAATTTAGTTTTCTTGTATGAGAGATAAATAATGATATAGTTTGCAATCCCGTGATGTAGAGCAACGAACTTTTCATATCGAGAGTGAACGAGTATCAATAAATTGAATAAAAAATGGCTTGAAATGGAATTTTCAAATTAAAATAAATATGCAGATAGCCCTTCATTTTTTTTGGGGGGGGGATAAATTGCACATAACAGCTGTGCTAACAAGAACTTGAACTTCATTGAATTATTCTTGAATGCTGCCGTTACTTTGATTATGATTCGATGCTTTCAAAACTTTTACAGAATATGCTTTGAATTTAATATAATAAGGATAAGGAATTTTAAAAAATGAAACATCCAAAAATTGCTGAAATTATAAAGCATTCTTTGTTTAGTTGATGTATTCAACACAATGATAGAATCGTAAAAGCTCTAACCTCCGACTACCGCGATTCGAATCGGTATAGAATCTAACTAAATAGTCAAGATCTTCAGCTTTTATACGAAGAGCATGTAAAGGGGTACAGAGAGCTGACGAGTCGTTGGGAAAGCGTATTCAGCTATTGTTTAATCGCTAAGTAATTACAACTTTTGAATAAAAACGAAATTCCAAAGAAATGTTACAGAATTCTAATTGCATGACTAAACAAACCGGTGAACGGGTCAATGTCAAACGGGAAAAAACTTCTTATAAATGGAAGAAGAAAAAAGTAAAACAATTCACGAATTTTTTCACAAGTTCGGAAAATGCAGTTAAAAAAGCGTGCACGATTTGCTTCATGTATTCGCCTTTGATCTCTATTGTACCTATATTTGCAATGTCTAAAAGAAGAACTAGATTTGAACCTTGACATGAAAAAGTGTAGAGCTTTTACTGTAAAATTGGTAATAAAAAAGTTTTCTTGCATTGTAACAATAGATTTCAACACTTGTTCTCTGAGGAAATGGAAAAGTGGTACCACATTCGAATTTCTAAAAATCAAGCGATGGAAGATTCGTATATAAGCATTAGTCACATGCTGGAGAGACATTCCGTCCAAGTTCTTCCCTCTAGGATAGAAGGCGACTTATTTCCATTTCTACTCTGAAAAGTTTCCATCGTCAGTATTCAGAAAAATGAAGCCTGCAACTATTGTTTTCGTTCTCTTCTGCATTGAAGCCCTTGTTATGTTTGCATCGGGTAATCCAACACCTGAAGTAGAAGCCAGACATCATCACCATGGACACCATCATCACGGACATCATCATCACCATGAGCATCATGATCACCATCATGACCATCATCATGATCACCATCATGACCATCACCACCATCATGATCATCACCACGGACATGACCATCACCATGGACATCACCATCATCATGGTCATCATCATGGTCATCATCATCATCATGGGCATCATCATTAGGACAGGGAGAAAGCTCAGAGTTGAATTATCAGATTTGCCAAAAAATATATATTTAGTGTCTGAATTACCCATTTCTGTTGCTATAATGACGAAAGAATAAAATCGAAATTTACTTGCATATTCTTTGGGTTTTACTCTTGCAAATTATACTCATTTAATAATGATCATAATATGGTAATAATAACACAACTTTGATAAAATTACAATTATTTCTAAATCTACTTCATTGAAGTTCAGAAAACTGATAGGTACTTAAATTTATCTCACAGTGACGCTAGAGCAAACTATTTTCTATTTTCGACTGACTTTTATTAATTTTAAAACAAGATATCATTTTGACCAAAGTCAAAATGATATCTTGTTTACATATAAAAAGTAAAAATTACATGTAAGAAGTAAAATTATTTTCATGCTACCCAATTCATGCTACAGAATTACATGTAAGAAGTAAAATTATTTTCATGCTACCTAATCGTCTCTTTAAAAAACTACTCTGATCAAACACATTGGAGCTATGTAAAAGGAAGTTTTATTAATTATGATTTAAACTGTCAGAAATGATTTACTCTCTATTTAATAACAAGTCATTTTTTTACATAAAATACACTTACACATAGAATTATACATAATAACAAATAAAAAGTGTATAATTATTTATTTTTTTACACACTACAAAAACAAAGTTAAAATTAAAATAATTTTTTTTAATCATGCATACGTAGATATTAAAAATTATAAGCAATTTTCTAAAACTGTTATAAAAGAGAAAGAGATGAAAAACGTGATACATTTTATTAATTTTTTTCAAATCCTATTTTAAGAAATCGGTGGATAAAGAAACAGCATTAAGAAATTTTCCAATGAGTAAAGATTTCAAAATGCTAACAGTAGTAAGTTGCTTTATTAGTAATGTTTCTAAAACTTTCGACTTTTTAATTTGTAAAAATAAATAAATAAATATGTAAGTAAGTAAATACATAAAACAGCAGATGAGAGAAGGAAATGAGAGTTTAGAAGTTTCATTTTAACTATAATAGTAGAAGTAGGGGGGGGGGCAATATCTCAGTTGATACAGACCAATAGAAATTTTTGTAAATAATTTTTAACGTTTTCTTCATTAAATGGTTTGGATTTTTCACAAAACAGCTTGGAAAGCTAAATTTACATTTCAGTAGAAAAATTAGAATTCAAACTGCAATTCTGTATAATCCGCCACACGGACGATCATCATTTTTCAAACCAACTTCAAAATTTCAGCGAAAACTGTTGAGTATTTACGTAGACAAGTATCAAGATAAAAAAAAATATGAACACTCGTTATGGAAAAATGACTTTTAACCCTTTAACGCGCAGTGTTCCCGCTCTGGGAACACCCAACTCTGACGTTTTGACTGCTGCCAGCCACGAAGAATAGATTTGATTACTATAAAAATAGTTGCGGGTGACATAGCTCCACGAGAATCTTTTACTTTTTAGCACGTCATTTCCCGTAAAGAAATTGTCACGATTATTTTTAACAGCAGTGACATCTGCTGAAAAATGGAAGAATGCGAGAACAGCTGGATACATTGCACAATGCTGAAAAAAGGGCAGCCGTTGCCATCGCTCGAATTAACTACCAGCAAGATGGCGGACGATCGAAACGTTCATCGCGTGCCACAGATCTAGAGACCCTTTTTTGACGACAGCTGGCTGTGCGTGCACAGCCAGCGCACATCGCGTGCCACACGCGATGAACGTTTCGGTCGTCCGCCATCTTGCTGGTAGTTAATTCGAGCGATGGCAACGGCTGCCCTTTTTTCAGCATTAGGGTTGCACCTCAAAGGGTTAAACGTTTTTCAACACTTTGCTCTCTAACCATAAAAATGATAATCCTTAAATGCTTTTAAATAAAACTAGCTGTTCTTATCTAGAGTGTATTTATCAAATGAAAAACCCAGAAACTTAAATATTAATTATGGATCGTGTGAAACAACACTTTCTAACATACTTTTTTTAGTTGTAAATACCTGGGTGGGGGGGGGGAAAGAAAACACCTGGAGTGAATTTTTCTTCCGTGACATTTCTGTTCCATTTAATATACGAAGAGAAAACTACGGAAGGAAATAAAAGCTGTGTTCAGCAAGGAAAATCCCTTTGCAAATGAGTATTTTGAAGGAGATGTGTAAAAAATCTAGATTTTGCATGATACCTTGCCAAACACAGAGTAAATATTTAGTGCCATGGTGCCTGTCTCAATAGGTTAAGGGATCTCTTGTAAAAAACCTACAGATGTAGTGTCCACCCTTTCCGGTGGAAAGCATCTTATCAGAAACTTCAATAGTTCATGCATATATTATTTTATTTAAAGTAATTTAACGTAATTTACACATAATGACCTAAAATATACTGTAAAATATGACTGAATAGACTTCATGTATCAGAATTCTTTTGTGCATACTGTAAAAGAATTAATTTATTTCCCGTATACAATATGTTCAGATGAGCCAATGTTAAGCAATTTAGATTAAGCTCTTTCATAGCCACTTGTGAGGGTGTGCTCATGTTTACAGTACCGTTTTTATACTTCTCCTCTAATGTTTTGATTACATCTACTGCCAAAATAAAGGGAACATGCTAATTTTTTTCACCCACTTGCATTCACCTCTGGATTGGCTATCGGTAAACAATGAATAAATACACAAAACATGATCCCTAAGTGGTGCTGGTAATTTTTTGGTAATGCAAAGGCGCTCAAAGGAAAAAAAAATTTAAATTTTTGAGTCCGGGGCTAAGGAAGTTTTAGTTCGCTCGTTCATTTTTCTTATTGAAATGAGCGATGGATATAAAATAACATAACCTTTAATGACTCAATTAGTAGATGGAAGATCAGTTATAAAAATGAAACTTATTAATAAAATAAGCTCATTTATAATGTATTTTTCAAAGTATGCATGCATATTATTTAGGAAGTTTCTTAAATAAAATCTTAAATTCACAACTAATGTTTTGATTTTGAGGGATTGGAGCTGATAATCTACTCGATGGATCAAGGCCGAGGTGGTCTTTCTAAGGGGTGCCAACCCATATCACAACTAATATTATTAACGATATTCATATAGTAAAAAAAAAAAAAAAAAAATTCAAATTTAGAAAAGCAACGTGATTTTTTTTCAATTTAGAACAAGTCGAAATAAGATATCCACATTTTTTTTCAACATGAAGGAAGAAATTAAATTGAGTAACTTTTCATATAAAACTTAAAAAAATTAAATAATTTTGTTTGATTTATCCAGTCACTGATTTTTTATTAAGGTAGTTGTCTATTGAGTATTTATACACAGAGAAGTAACAATCACTCTCGCATAAAGACACACATACGTTCCCAATTCACATTTCAAAGCACAGACTTCAAAACACATAAAACTATTTTTAAATTGATTCACTTTTGACAACAAAAATAAATTAATTAATAGAAATACTAACATATGCGGTACTGAATGCAAGCATGCTTTAATTTGCTTGAACCTAACAATTTATTCGTTTAGAAAATACGTTTGTTTTGAAAACACTTTCGTTTACAAAGCTATACAGATTGGATTAAAAAAGAAAATTTGTTTGCAAAATATCTCTTTAAAATGTGACAATACATAACTTTGATCATGTTAAAAAAATGGAAGAATCTTTATTCTTTAGGTGATTTTCCTTTTTATTTTTGAACAAAAACAAAAGATTTCAAAATTAGATATCTGATGAAGTACTGGAAGACAAAGAAATACATTTTTGTTGGGTTTGGTTCCTGCAGCAGCATTTTCCTACCATGTCTATTTTTTTTAATCACAAAATTAAGACTATTCATGTAGTACAACGTAATACAGCAGCGAATATCATTCTCACTATTTAGAGAGTAAGGTTCATTTTAAAAGTATGCAAGCAAGAACTCGCTAAAAATTTGTTAAGTATACTAAGAATGTTCTTAAAAATGCACACATTTAAATCGCTGCGCTCCTTTGGAAAAAGGCAGATATCCCAAGTTATTTTCACTCCACAACAAATTCAGCTAGGTATGCTTACATATGGAACGGGAGGAGGGGGCGGGCTGTAACTACTGAACTTAGGTTTAACCAGTTCGCTCCAGAACTAGGTATAGCCGATTAACCATATGTTTTTCTGTAACAGCGAAGCATTCAGAGCATAAAACTGAGAACCAGCACTGGACTGAGAAGAAAAAAAAATACCATTACGTCTTTTCAAATATAATCTATCTATCTATCTATCTATCTATCTATCTATCTATCTATCTATCTATCTATATATATATATATATATATATATATATATGTATATATATAATAACGGGCGGGCATTTGCCGATTAGGCATTCGCTACTACAATAGCCCGAAGGTATTGGCATTGTATTATGGGAACACCCAGTGGCCAACGTTACCCGCTATGACGGGACGGACTTATTAACGCCCAAGCCCAAGCCGGAATTCAAACCAGGATCCAAAGCGTGATAGAATGGTTCTTTAGCTACTGCACCACTTGGAAGGGGGGGGGTCAAAGATGAGAAAGAACTAGTACTTAGAAAAACTCTGCACATGTTACTGACTTCAGGCGAAAAATTGCTCTTGTTACTTCTTATTGGCTTTAAATTTTAAAAGTAGTTTTACGATGCGAGTACTTATGTTAGAAAAAATACAGGTTTGTGAAAACTAGATCTCAATAAACATATTTTTCAGTCTTAGTCGCCCAAACAGGTTGAAGCAGCGAATTGAGTAGCTTCATAGCATGCAGGAAAATGAAATATACTCAACGTTCATTTCGAGAAACATAACGCTCTCCTTTTTTCTGGAATAAAACATTTATCAGCCCACAGGAAAAACAATACACTAAATAAATTAAAAGAAAAAAAAACTGAAAGAAGAAGCACTCCGTTTCAAGTGAAGAAAAAGTACAATAAAAACAGAAGGCAAAAACGCACACACACACACATACGTACAAAAGACTGAAATTGTAGGTTCTTTTTTTAAATCTTGTCTATTCATTCTGTTTCACTTAAAAATTTTCTTTCTACAAAGAAAAAAAAAGGGCTTTTTCTCACTTTCTCTAGTTTCTGTTTTTTATTTACTTACCCGGCTTTTCTGAAGAGTGCTGAAAAAAAAACTGTGCGTTTTTGAAAACTTACGTAAAGTTGATATCTATTATTATATGTATCATAGAATGTACATAAAAAAAAATATATGTTCTTTCGTGTGCTCTTCTGAAAAAATTGAAGTTATATGCGTGTCATTTGCAAAACTCAAGATAAAGTGGGCTGTCTCATAATGATGACTTATTTCATGCAATTCTGAATTGACATTCAAACTCAGTATCACCATCTGAAAAAATTTCTAGATTCGTCCTTCATTTCTCCCGATCATCTGTATCAGAAGTAACACCCACCATAATTCTCTACTTTGAATTTCATGTAAGAATTTGAGGTTATTTGGAAGCCTCATAAAAACTAAATAGACCACATACAAAACAAAACCATTATTTGTATAATTGTAACCATATGAAAGAATTTATTTCACTTTTCATAATTATGTATAAAAGTACAGAAAATAATATACACTACTTTAAAAATCTGAAAATAGACGCATTACCTAATCTTAAGAGATTTTCCTCTATTTTCAGCTCCATTTTACATCCGACAGTAAAAAAAGTTAATCATTTGGCCGACAAAATTATCTGTCGCAGTTGACATTGGCGTGATATTGAACTTACAGTTATCAGGCTTTGAAGGGAAAATTGCGATTCCAATTGGTTTAAAATAGTTTTTCCAGATTATAAAGTTTAATTTTTTTTTCACAAAGATGATTTCCTTTGCATGAAGCACTGTTATAAGAGGAGCTGCTCCCCTTCAAATGCGAAATACTTCCGCACTTTCCAGACGTGCATAAAGTTCGATTTTTTTTATATATAATAAAAACTGAAAGTGAAGGTAGACGAAGATTAAATATATTGAGTGTAGACATATTTTGGTCAAATATTTCTTTTCTAGTGACCCTTTTAATAGCCTCCACCACGGGCTTTATTTTTTAAGTCTTATTTTAGTCATCTAAATTCTAAATCTATCTAAGAAGAGTTTAGTTATTGTCTTATTAGTTTTATAAATGTTTCCCCTTTCCGAAACAGATCATAAACGTGTTACAAGTGTTACCGGTAAATGCAAGATACTCATAATAGCTTATGCGATTTATCTCACTTTAAAAAATTGCATTTGTAAAACGAGTTTAAGCAGCTTATTTTTTCACCCATACACATGTAACATCGCACTACGTTTATTAGAACTAGGCTGCTATTTCGTTCAGTCCTAGGTTTTTGTCGATTCCAGTTTATAGACAGATTCTGTTAGACATGATTTGTAGACAGGTTTTGTAGATATGAACTGTCACGGTGAAGATCTTTTCAAATGTTTTCGTCAGATAACAGGGAACTGGGGAGGGGAGGGGGGAGAGATTAAAATCTTGAAAGTCACACGAGGTTTGCAATTTTATATAATTGATCGTTTGCTACCCACGTTTGCTACCAAAAAATAACTTCAAAACCAAACCAAGCTTGGCGATATTTTCCGAATTTGGTTAGAAACTAGAAATGATAGTTAAAATATGCTTGGTGAAGATTGTAAAAACAGTGTTAGTAGGCGATTTTAATATAGATTTCAATTCCAAATATGTGTTTTATGGGTCAAGAAAAGCAAACACGGCACACTCATGGATTATCATGCCCATTCCAAATACTATTTAAAATGGTATGAAGTATAGTTAGAATATGCTTGGCGAAGATTGTAAAACAGTTTCGGTAGGTGATTTTAAGATAGATTTCGATTCCAAAGATGTGTTTTATGATTCAAGAAAGAGTTGATTCCTATTTTAACGCCCCGACTCTCACCAACCTATAAATTCAACACACTTTGGCGACTATGCAGTCATGGGTCTCCAGGAGTAATCACAAGTTTCAACGCTTTCAAAGGAGCTAGATGAAATCATAAGTGAACAAATTACCGATAAACGCACTAGTTAAGGAATTTGAAGACGCTTAATTATTAAAAATACTTTAATTGGCAACCCAAAATAAATAAATAAGTAATGGAATGCTGTACTTACATATTCCAAGTCAACATTTTAATTCTAATTAAAGTTGTCACACAAATACAAAAATCGTCGTGGTAATTGCATATGTTTAATTATCGCCACCTTGGCGGGATCCGGGGCGTTAAAGTTGAAATCAATACGAGAAAGTCAAACACGGCAAATTTATGAATTTTGATGCACATCCCAAATAGTACTTAAAACGGGAAGCACAGTTGGAATATGCTTGGCAGAAATTGTAAAATATTTTTAGTAGGCGATTTTTAGATAGATTTCGATTCCAAAGTTGGGTTTTATGGAACAAGGGAGAAAAATGCGGTACACTTATGAATAATGATACACTTTCGAACTTAATGCAATAAGGGAAGAAAATAGGGAAGACGCATGGACTATGATACACTTCTAAAATATAGCACTTTAGTATGTACTTAAAATCTGAAAGTGTATCAGATTTTCTTACGTTTTTTTAAAAATTAAATTAGATACGTGATTTAATTCGTGATGCAGTACCCAAAATTGGTTCCAATTGCATTTGTCAAATGAATATAAAAATTGGACCTATTTCAAGAAAATAGTGCAAGATTAGTTCTTTAATGAACACATTTTCCTTTCTTAGTTAATAAAAGAAGTGTGTTTATTCGTCCGTAAAAATTACATAACCCATTGATTTATCAACAAGCGATATTCCGACATCTGGAAAAAAAAAAAACTTTGAACTCTGTAACTTTGCAATAGGTAAGCTTGTAGCAAAGAGAAAAAAACGCAGAATGAATAGCGACATTTTACCTATAAAAAAAATTGCATCTTTTCGATGCAACATAGCAGAGAGAATAACTTAATTTAGCAATGGAGATTTACAAGTAAAAAATATTGTAATACAAGTTTCCTATGTTCAGTTGAGCAAATCTTACGTCACATGAGTTACACTTTTTTTTCGGTGAACAAAGTTTTCAAATTAGTATATAATAGAGTTAAATCAGCAGAATTCACAGTCGAAGAAAGATAAGCATTTGCTTTCTATACTTCAGCAGCTTTACTAAAACACTTGTACTACGTACAATTCTGTCTCAACTACCAGCTAATAAGAATTATCATGAATCCAGTCAGCATAGTATTCTCACTTTTCTGTTTAGCAGTTGTGGTCATGCATACATCCGGAATCCCAGTTCCTGGAGAGGAGGCAAGGCACCACCATCATCATCATGGTCACCATGACCATCATCACCATGATCACCATCATCATGAGCATCATGATCACCATCATGACCATCACCACGATCATCATCACGACCACCACCATGATCATCACCATCATGAGCATCATGACCATCATCATGGACATCACCACCATCATGGGCATCACCATGGTCACCACCACCATCACGGACATCACCATAAATGAAAGTAATATCAATCAAAAGAATTCGAGAAAAATGTCTCTTGTTTACCAAATGAAATTTATAGAAATCAAGAGAATATTTTTTATTCTGTATATATTTAAATTTAGAATAATAAAATTATGAAAACTATCTAACATTTTTATTTATTTTACTTAGAAAATAAATTTTAAAAAGAAATGAAATTACCCCATTAATACTTTAAATACCATTACTAGCTAAATTGGGAAAAAAGGGTCTTTCTATTTAAAATGTACGATAATTTGCTGTAGGAGAATAGGTAGATAAATTCAAACTTTTGCGGGTTTTAGATTTAAAGACAAACTTTTTTAAGAAAGTTGTAGTGAAATTTGAAAAAATCGATAATTCATAACTATTTCTTTCTCACTAATATTTTTTTAATAAAATTTTAAACAACAATAAAAAGGATGACCGATTTTTCAATAAAAAAAGTAGACTCGAGATTTTAAATAAAGGAAACAAGTTTCAGGTTTCTTTTATTTAGCTGTCAAAATCTATCCAAGCACAATGGACTTGGGTAAAATTCAACCTTCTTTTTGCTTAATCACGCTGAAACACAGAATGAATTAGAACAAAAATTGAATTTTTAAAAGCACTTTTCTTGCAGAAACTTTATTATCAAAATGAAAGGGACATAATTGTAACAATTAATGGGCTTAAGAAACATTCGATAAAGAAATATTTTAGTGGCATAATTTGTCCGGAAAAGCGGACTTCGTTTCAGAAGAGAAAGCACCAGAAGGTATAATTGAACGTGTTTTCGCTTACCTAGACATTCATCAAAAGCAAGCAACCTAGGCGATTATTCACTAGAAAATAGTTGCATTTTTCACCGAGTCCGATGCATATCAGATGACATTTGACAATGGTTTATAATTTAGTAAGCAAAACCCGCTTCTTTACGTTTATCCTAAAATAGTAACAGTCTTATTTTCTTTATTAGCTGGGCGGTAATACACATGAAAACATTTTATGATGGAAAGTTATTGGTAACCAGCGTATTTTGCAAAGAGGTATAGCGTTCTTATTTTTCATTTAGTAGTGTAAAAGGAGGTTGGAAAAGTACAGGGTGAGTTTGATATAATTTGAAAGCTAAAAGCGTTGATGCGAGTGTCCAAGCAAAACACACCGTAGCAGTTCTATCCTATCTCTAACAGTTTCGGAGTTAGCCGATTCGCCTAAGAATTTTACAGAGTAAAGCGCTGAATGCACAAAAATATTGTGATATACTACAGTATGACATTACACCAAAACTAAAAGCATTTAAGTAGGATTTATTAATGTTTTTATTTCTTTCAATCTTAGAGAAACTATGTCTTATCTGGAAATCCATGGCGGCTTGTCATTAAGGGCCAGAGGGACCTGTCACCACCATCAAACCTCCATCAATCAAACTAGCTTCCTATTATGTAACACAGTTCTTTTAATATTTAGTTCTATTAAGAAAAGATATGCATTTTATTCTAATACTATCCATTAAAAAAGCATTAAGTACACGCCAGTTATGTTTTTTTTTTCCTATCTAAAGCATGCACGGACCATAGACTTGATTTAGCGTCTTAGTACCCTGATCTTAGCGTCTTTTTCCGTTTACCGCGTTGGCATACTTGACATTCAGCACAAAAGCCATATTGAGACGGTATTAACGTGGCTTGAAAACAATTTATTTAGCGCTGTCTTCGGGGCACAGACCCTTGCACAGTTTTTTCTTTTGTTGGACATAATAAAAAGTGACAGAGTGGAGCACTTGGAATTCGATGCCAGGGATTAAACAAGCTCTATTGAATTTGACTTGTACCTGTACCTCAATTAGTATTCTTCAGGATACAATGTGCGCAATAGATAGATTCACCATATTATTAAACAATTGCACAAACACAAGTACTAATGTAAAATACCCAGACAGAAGTTATTTACAAGAAGAAGCTCATTCCAAGCAATTCCACCAACATTATTAGATCCATTCAAGCAACTTGATAGGAGAACCGTATACCAGGATTGTTTTATCTAGGGGCAGACACTGACTCCAAGTCCTGTATTACCTCCTGGGATAATTTGGGGTTATAAAATGAATGATGGCCTATATGTTACAGAGATGATAACAATCCCTGAATCAGCTAAAGCATGGGATGAACTAATTCATTAAGGATGCAAGAAGAGATACCAGAAGTGCTACAAATTCAAGGTAAGCAATTTACAATCACGGATCTATGCATATGCCGGGGAGAATGTTTCAGAGTTCCCTTGTTGACTGTTCAATTTAAGTAACCTTTAATACATTCTGCGGCTTTTGATAAATATAATTCACACATGCTTAGTTAAAAATTTTTTGTATTTATCCATAAAAAATAATAATTTTTAATTAGGGCATTAAACGATTTTTTGGTACCTACGTTATATACAAGTATTCGAAGAATTGTGCACATATGCAAATGTTTTTAAAATTTTCAGTTTAATCAATAATGGTCGTGAAAATAGGACACGGGACTAGATTTCAATTCAATTTGCATTTCTCAAATGTTTCAAGGTTTGTAACTTGCCGTTAAATTCAGATATACTGATTGAAATGGAATCATTTTATAGAATTTTCACTTTTTTGTTTTTTTTTTTGCGTGTAAGATGTTCAGAAACTTAATGAATTATAGTTTTCTTTCTGAGAATTGACGCAATTTCCTGCACGAATGCCGTTACTCCAAAATGGTTAGAAGTAGGAAAGGCTTGTCAGAATGTTTTATATTCCGATTAGGGTGTTTTATCAACTCCTTTCGTTTAGAAGATTATGTCGAAGCAACTCTGTACATTTCAAATCTTTTCTTTCTTAGTAAAATATCTATGATATTATGGAGGATAGTGTAATAAATAGATGCAGTATAACAAAAAAAATACCTATTGTGCCCAATCAATGGCGTAGCCAGAGGTTTTTCATGGTGGTGATTATGACTACTGCAACTCACATATATGTACACGTGTGTGTGATGAGGGAGTGAAGAATATACATTTTGTATGGCAAAACATTCCTCATGGAGGGGGGGGGGGTTATGACCCCTCTACCCCCGCCCCCCTTCGCTACGCCACTATGCCCAATACATGATAGTAAAACTCTTCCTCCCTTTGACTGCTCTCTCTCTCTCTCTCTCTCTCTTTTTTTTTGGGGGGGGGGTTAACTAAATTCATACAAGAAAATTCAGTGTGCTTTAAAAAATGAAGTATTGTGGTAGTGTTCAACTCAGTTCATAAAAATTCTGAACATTTAAAAACAGCATTTATACGAAATTGTGTAAGCTTAGAAATGCTTTGCTTTTAACAAACTTCCATTTCTCATATATTTTAAAAAGTGTAACACATTCTTGATTTTTAATGAATGAATTCGTACACTATAACTTTCATATTTCAGTAAGTATTTAAGTTAAATAAAATTTTCAATGTAATCAATTTGTGATGTGTCATCAAATATTAAATTTTAATGATCAAAAATGAGAAATCACGATTCAAAAAAGCACTACACACAAAATTAAACAATTTCAAGAATTCGAAGAAATGCTTTTTCTTCTTATCTCTCTCTAGTCGGATAAAAACAATGTTCACTGACCCGTAAAAATAACATAACTGCTTGATTTTGAACGAGAAATGCTCTGGCAATGATGTAACTCTTACGAAACATACACTGATAATTATGTAACATTTAAACAAAAAAATTTGACTGTCGATAAATTGCAGCTTTTAATCCAGCCTTTTATAAAACTCATATACGTAACGAGTAACTTCGTTAATCAATACAAAAAACATTTAACCAGCTCTCAGTAACTTATTTTTTATTAATTAGAGCAAAACCTACTGTTTATTCCCTTTTCTTTCTCTTTTTTTTTGAGGTTTCGAATACATGTATAAAGACGGAAACTTAACCGTTCCTCCTCAAGAAAAGAACCAGCATTTGCTTCTGAGAAGCAATTTGAATTGGTTTATCCTACCACTTGGTAGCTGATATTGCAATTATTTTAATTAATACAGCTCAGGATTTATGATGAACCCCGTTAGCACAGTACTTGCACTTGTCTGCTTGGGCGTTGTAATCATGAACGCATCTGGAGTTACACTTCCTGGAGAAGAGGCTCGACATCATCACCATCATCATGGCCATCACGACCATCATCACCATGAGCACCATGATCATCATCACCATGAACATCATGATCACCACCACCACCACGATCACCATCATCATCATGACCATCACCATCATGAGCACCATGATCATCATCATGGACATCATCATCATCATGGACATCATCACGGACATCATCATCACCATGGCCATCACCATAAATAGAAGCGAAATACAACAACAATACAGAGAAGAGAAATGTTCTTTTGTATAACATGAAATTGGTTCGGCATTTACAGCCTTGTAAATATCTTCAGAGAGAAATAAAATAAATGCCTAAAGTATTTCGTGTATTTATTTAGAAATCAACTTACAGTAATACATATAACTAATGTGAAATATTCCTTACCTGAAAAACTACGATAAGTTGAAAACCAACTATTTTCATAAGAATTGTAGCTAAGAGCAATAATAAAAGTAAATTTACGAAGTTATTATATGAAGGGAAGAAAGAAGGTTGCTTTTACTGGAATTGCTGGTAAAAATAAACCTAATAAAAAGAAGTCCTTTAGTTAAATCACAATGTAAAGGAATTACTTATACAAAACTTATTGTGTGTATATAAACAAACAAATAATATTAAAATATTTTCATATAACCTAAAATATGACTGTGAAAAACAGCTACTGAAATAGCAAATTACGTACTTTTATCTTTGATTAATTTTTTTTTAATAAAATTTAAGAACAAATTAGAGATGGAAAAATATTCTTATCTTGAACAAAAGTAAAATATACTGATTACTTTAAAAAGAAAATAATGTTTCTGTATCATAAAAATCATAGTACCTAGAAGGGCATGATTTTATGATAAACAAGTAACGCATTACAAGAATGATGGGTGTTTAAAGCTCGTATGTGTTGCTCAATTTATTAACACTTTCCATCATGATTTATGAGGGTCATCCGAAAAAAAAAGGTTCCCATAGAAAATAAAAAGGAACAAAACATTATTACTTAGAAAAAAAGTATTGCGAAAGATACAGCAATATTTCAGTTATTTCTTAGCAAAAGAATAACCTGAACTGTGACAACTGTATTATGTTAAGTTTTTGTAGTCCAGCGGAAGTCTGTTGCCTGAGAAAGGAGCCAGAATGCCACAGTTGTTTGCAGTCTTCGTCAGTGGAAAAGTAATGCCAAAGGAATTTCTTCAGGACACAGATCTTGTTTCCAGTGACTTGGATCTGAAGAAATTCCTGTACTGCCATCATTTTTCCATTGACGAAGAGCAACGGTGACACCCTGGTTTCTTTCTCAGGCAGCAGACTTCTATGACATTGGACTTCAAAAACTTATCCCACGGTAAGACAATTGTTACAGTTTAGGCTATTCTTATTTTGAGAAGTAGCTGACATATTGCTATATCTTTTGCAATAAATTTTTCCAGGTTTTAATGTTTTGTTTCTTTATATTGGGCTTGGGAAACTTGTTTTCCAGATGACCCTTGTAAATAAATTTATGACTTATGTTCGTACGTCTCTCAATTTTCATATTCCCCAACATCCGTAAACGCAAATGAATCTTCAGGAAATTAATGTATGTTATTCTGTTTACTGCAGAAGTTCCCACACATGTGAAGTATTTTCATAAATATTTTATGGGGCACGCATAACACTTTTACAAGGGACACATAATCTTTCTTTAATAGTGCTACCTCGAAAGAGCGTAGTGCTATATCCGATTGTCAATGAACAAAGCTGAGAAGCAACATTGAACACAGGGGGGGGGGGGGAATCGCCATCGGCTCTTTGCTATGACAGGAGTGAACAGGTCAAACCTGGGTTTAATGGGTAGATAACAAACACACAAATTGCTAGTGTAACAATCATGCACTCGCTAACCATCCTTCCCTCTTAAGTATCATGCATTAGTGATAAAACAGGCTCAGTCCGAACCTGAGATCTATAGTTCATTATTGTGTGCCGACTCGGGCTCAAGAGAAATTTCTCATTTTTTTAGCATACTCCCTGTAAAGTGGCTTTTAAAAATAATTCTTCGTTTCAGAATAAATAAACGTGTTTATATGTAAAAAAAATGAGGGAGTATTTTTGCCATTACGTTCATGGAATTCTTTGGATATTTCAGAGCGGTGGTTTTAATTGCTTGATTACTCATGAGTTAGGACATCTATTTACATTTATAAATATAATCATTCGAGTCTTTCGGAAAATGGAAGAAATGATAAATATTTTGACTGTGTTTCATTCCTGAGATCATTTTAGTACTTGAAACTTTAGATATCCTAGCAATAAATTCATAGTCTTTTGTTTTCAATAAGGGTTTAGGGTTGAATTTCGGTCTCGGTCGGGCTCTAGTTTAAATCCTATCTCTCAGACTCGGGCTTTAAAAAAATCAGCCCTAACCATTTCCAGAATGGTGTTGTAACTTTACATTTTCGCCCCATTGTCTGAAGAAACGCCGCTGTGCACTCACTACTTATCAAACTAGAAATATAAATCGTACCAAACTCATCTATTATAAAACACTTTCCAACATAACATTTTTTGCGTATACAGTATTGCGTAATGAATAGTTAATTTATTGTTTCCCCCATCAGGATCAGGGTACGATGCGCAGTTGATGGGAGATAGCAGAACATTGAGTACAACTATGAGCACACAGAGGAAAATTGCTGCCACGTCTTTAAGCAGAAGGATACTAACATATTCAAGGAAGAAAATATGTGTGTATTTTAACACTGTCTTTAGAGCTTAGTATATAATGATTAATTTACTGAATTTTGCTACTCGGTAAAAGTGCTAAAAATGTACCATATTTTTAACGGAGAAAATTATTTTATAAACTACTTCGGGAACACATAATACTTTTCTATAGTTCAAAATAGACATACGCCTTTCAAATGAACTTTCAATAGTGATTAGCCTTTGATCTTAATTTATTAAAATTATGGGGGGGGCGTTCCACTGCAAATAAAAAAATAAATAAATAAACTCGGCTGTTCGAGCCTCGTCAGGGGGAGACCCTCCCTAATTTTTTAATTTCAGTATTGCCATATTAAAACGATATTAATTGACTGTGTCATTTTATCTTTCACTCCTTTTTCTTTTTCTTTTATTCTTCGTTTACTTTTACTTCATCGACTGTAAGTAGGAGGGTTTCCTGATCTTTCCTTGCAGTTTCAAACGTGGATCGATGATAACTGAAATAACTTATATAATTTTTAGTATCTATCTTAACACACCAAAAATTTTGCTTTTCGCTATTTGGTATTGTTGAGAGAGCTGCAGGCGAGTAGGGTTGCTGTATTTCGCCTGGTTACCCTATTGGCGGGTCATTCAGAGTGGATAAGAATCCCAGGCTGTTAGGCTTATGTTTAAAATTATTCTTTTTTCCACTTTCACTTTCGCTGGCACAGTGCCCAATGCGTTTACAACTTTTACAAGTTATTCTTGATGCATCCTTAATTTTATGAGTCCATGTTTTATGTTTCCATGTTTCGTAATTATCTTTATTCAACGTTTCAATTCGCCAAGTTACAGTGGCCATTTTGAGGATGAATGATGCAGCCTTGAAACGAACGTTAAAAATCAGCAAATAAATTAATCCATCTGGTGTCCATAACCTTTTAGAAATGTTAGCAGAGTTATGGCACAAACATAGTAAGCGTGGGATTTTAACATGACATTTACTTTATTAAATTAGAACGGAAGAAACAGGCACATCACATAACAAGGTAACATCAAGAAGGAAAAAAAGTATAGAAGAAGTAAAAATAATGCGTGCGTGATCACAGTTACAGTTAAGTAGATAAATGTTTATTGAGAAATACAGAATTCAGGAGGATAAGACATTGCAATAAAAAAATAAACTATTCAATACTCAACAATTTTCTTAAGCTGTTGAAATTTTTATGATTATAACCTATTTATAGAAAAATACATGTGGTGCATATTCTACAGTTTACGAAATATTGTAACAATAGATTAATGCTGTTGTGAACTATTAGTATTTAAATATATGTAAAATACTCAACAACTTTTATGTCGCATTTTTGGGACATATTTTTCGGACAATTTTCAATAAAGGGGGTGAGAGATAAAATGACACAGTCATTAATAAATAAACTTATTCATTCATACATAGTATAATACACACAGCAACAATAATGAATTTCGTATTAATCTATTCATACTGGTGTCAGTTAGAACACAGAAAAGAGACAGACACACAAAGCGAAATCGCAAACACTTTTCAACATTGTTGGGAAAAGTCAACAAACCAAAATCATGAATACGTTTCAACATTGTTAAAAAGTGTTAACAATACGAAAATTGTAAACAGCTTCCCACATTGTTGGAAAATATTCAAACAGCGTCCTCTTCTCGCGTCAAGTATTAGTTGCAGATCGACGTATCATTCGAGGCGAAGGCCGCGCAAGTCACAGGCCTCAAATCTCTACCTTTCACGTCTGGTATTTTAGTTGCAAATACTGCATAAAAATGCGTCAAGAATGTGTGCAAGACGAGACGGCAAATACGGTAGCAAATGGGTCGGAAAAAAAATACAGCGCATATACGAATTGAACAAGTATATATGTACAGCTGTGTAGAAAGATATATACAATGAAAATTGTATATATCTTTCGCACACCAAATTTTTAATCTAGGACTGTAAATAAAATTAGATCCCCGGCAGGTTTCCCAAAATAAATTTCTTTGCGTTCACATTTAGTAAAATGCTTACACAAAATTTTAAATACAGACTATTCTACAGTAATTCAACCTTATTATGATGCTAATGCTATTAAAATTTAAAAAAATTAAGTTCCAATTAATTTTTTTAAATTAATGAATTCTTGTATGATTTTATTGTCATTGTAACGTTTATAGTTTTGATCGTATTCCTTATTGGATTCTGAAACTATGCAAAATAAAAGACAGTATATAAAACAAAAATTTCTGTTGTCCTATTCTCTATGACATAACGCTTTAGGGTAATTCTTAAAAAAGAAATAGAATAATAAATAACTAGCCACACGGCTTAGGAAATAAAAAATGGGTTTTGTTCGAGATTTAAAAATTCAGATTGATTCTTCACTTTCATAACTTCCATGTGTGAAGGAATAATAAAACTGTATGCTTTATAAAAATGCCAGAAGAAATATTTAAGTATAGAAATCTCATTAAGAATGAAAAAAGAAGATACATCTATAAGATCACCATTCACCCTCATCAGATTATCATGTTGGAAAGATTGTAAAACATAACACGTTTAAGAATTTTTTATCACTATTCCATAACTCTAGAAATAACATCATTTGTAAAAGTGTATAATACTGGCCTGTCAAGAGACATTTATGAATTAGTTGCTGTTTCAGTCACTAATTCGATTCTTTCTAAATTGCTCGGAAGTTGTATAATGTCTTAAATTAAAGACTTTCATAAAAATGTAAATAAATACTAAGAGAATAACAAATAGTATTTAATGGCAAAACATCGTAAAATTGAAACAATTTTAAAACTCACACAATTGCAAATTTTCATTGTTAAAAAAATGTGTTTATTAAAAAATATGATTTTTCTTGCACTTAGAAATACTTTTTACATCTTAAATATTTATTAGCATGGTTAAAACAGTGTAGTGTTTTAAATTATTTCTTAAGCTCAAAGCTTAATTAAATATTTTAGGATATATACAGTGCTTTATCTATTCAATTACAATGTGTACCCGAACAAATAAAACATGAAAATAGCAAAATAACACAAGGTTTTTTTAGTATGTGTGTCTGTGTAAGATTTTTTTTTGAAAGCGATATATATAATGTTTCTTATGAGGAAAATTATATAACATTTTGTTTTTAAACAAATGATGCTTAGTTGAAATGCTGAAATCATATTCTCAATTGTGAAACACAACACAGTTGAACCTACATATCAAACAATAAAATTTAAAACGGAATGAATCGCATTTCAGTAGAAAAAACTAGAATCCTTTCAATGTAGCTTGCATCATGACTTTTGCATGGCACAGTTCTGCTTGGTTCAATGGAGCATAGCGTACGTAAAATGAATTAGTTTTTTTCAGTGACGAGTTTTCAAATTAATATATAAAGACTGGAATCTGCAAAACGTTATCATCAGAGTACTAAAGAACATTTGTTCCCTAGCACAGTTTAGTTGTAGTTACCAGTTTACTGGGAGATACAGCCGTTGCCTCATCTGTTACGGTTAACGTATCAAGGTATATCATGAGTCCTGTCAGCACAATATTTACTCTTTTTTGCTTTGCAGTTGTGGTCATGTATGCAACCGGTGTCCCAGTCCTTGAAGAGGAAGCGCGACATCATCATCATCATGGTCACCATGACCATCACCACCATGATCATCATCATCATGAACACCACGATCATCATCACGATCACCATCACGACCATCACCATGATCATCACCATCACGAGCACCATGACCACCACCATCATCATGGGCACCATCATCACCATGGACATCATCATGGTCATCACCACCATCATGGACATCATCATAAATAAAATAGTAAGGACTGCAAAACCGAAAGCAGTAATAGTGCAAAGCATAAATGAAGATGTCTTGCTGATTTGTAAATATTTAATATATTGAATAAAATTGATATCTATACTTTTTGCTGTTTTCCATGGAATTTTGATTAATGATAAAAATTTCTACCAAAAATATCGTTTTGCCTTAGCATTATTTTGAAAGAAAAACCATGATCGTTATTTTTGTTTTACAAAAATTACTGCTAAAATTAATATTCTACTAATTAGACCAGGCATCCCCCAATGCAAGTGTGCTAAAAATAGAAAGATTATGAAAGCACTACTCTGTATTCAAACATTTAAAAGCTTATTACTGTCCCTGAAATAAATAAAAAATTATAACGATAGGAGGAAATTCACTCTTTTTTTTTGCAATGTACAATTGTGTTGCTTTTGTTTAACCAGAGATTTTTCTCAAAATTTGTATTGGTGGGATATACCGTCGGAAAAACGATGCAATGAACAATAATGTATCGCGTGATAATGATAAATGTTATTCCCAATTTAAGATAACACAAATTATTTTAAGCTGCATATCTACTTGCACAGGCTTGTGACGAGCAGTTTCAAACTGAGCGTGCAGCGGACTGCGGAAAGTTCATTCACAATCACTTGAGCCACATAATAGAGCTAAAGCCATTCAGTTGAGCTAAAGCTATTCAATGATCGCCAGAAAATAAGGAAAAAAATGTTCATATCTAACGACAACAAGGGTACAGTTGAAGGTCAATAAAAATGAATAGTGCACAAATAAATGTGGCGACACTGAAAACAGTAGCCCAGAATCTTGACAGAAAATTCAAAATAAACTGGACTAGGGCATAGAGCGAAACGAAAGAGCTGATAGACTTCCGAAGGAACCTATGGGAAAAAAACGTACAGTGATAAACAACACATACCTCCGTCCCATTTCCATAATACACGACTATTTAGTTTTAAAAAATCAATAGCTGGTAGGGTTTATGGATTAATACAGAGCAAGGAAGGGATACTTTTAATTATACAAAAACTGTTCGCTTAGAAACCCTCAAACATCTTATTACAATAGAATTTCTGACTGGCAATGATGTAGAGTAGAAGGAAAAGCGAAGGTATGTTTGCGACGTTACGCTTGTAGAATTTCATTAGCAGTTGTAAAATTGTATTATCATAATTGTAAGTGCAAATGGTCTCAAGCAATTCAACAACAGTTTTGAAGATCTGCGTATATTAAAAGGAATTTCTGGTAGAAAAATAATTTTTATTTGTACGAATGAAGTCTACATTTAGTACACTTCACCTTTCGCTATTAAAATTAACAATTAATTTCATATTCTAGTTTTAACATTACAAGTACTGTAGTAACAGAATACATTGTAGTCACTGAAGTTGTTAAAACTCACTAAACTAAACCCAACTAAAACTAAAGGTCAGTACTAGTATCTTCAGACTGAGAAAATAAAAAAATATAAAGGAAAAAAATAAAAGGAAAAAAAAAAAGAACATCAACTGTTCCCGCTTTAAAAATATTCTTATTTTTAATGCTGTTGTAGCTGTTTAGCATTTTATTTCTTTCGCATGTGTGGCAACTGATCTTTCAAAATGACCCAAAATTGCAAGTTCTGAAATCGGTTTGCTCCCAGGCAACGGCAGTTGCGTCTGGTACTGTCGGGAAAATGGGAACAGTATTGAAAGCTTTAGCTTTCTAGATGATAACTTCAGTGGTCCAATCGTTTAAGGTCGGTTTCTCATAAGAACACCGAAAGTACAGAAGCGCCGATCTGATCAGTGTTTGGTGGGTTGACAAACTTATTCGGCTGGACTGTGTCAGCTAAAGGGAGCTGGCACGTAAAATCTGTCGTAGCTCCAATGGCCTACATATTGAAAAGATACCTCTGGGGCCGCAAATAAAAGTCACCCATGAGAAAATAGTTCCAAATTAAAACACTTCAAGAGAAGTCCGTCTTCCTCCCAAAAGAGCTCAATGAAAGTAGAAGCCGTTCCATTTCGCCCATTGCCGTTCTGTATGGAGGATCTGTCGCAGTCGCTATGCGATTAACTCAAACTCTTAAATATATTGAATGCCACAAAACTTTCGGATCACGCATGCTTATGCCCATTATGCTTGATGTTATTGTATTTGGGGAAAAAAATTGTTGTTAGAATCGTCCTCAAACGAACGGTCTAATAGCGGGATGACAAATAGGTGGCACGCGTGTCGACGTGTTTCTAGTATTCTGGGAAGCCATAAAGTTTTAATGACAAGCTAAAAACTTTGCGATCAGGGACGTAGCCGGGGGTAGCTGATGGGGTTGCAGCCAACCCCGAAACGAGTAAACTTAAGATATGGAGAAAATTACATATTTGTTGATCGATATGAAAATTCCCCTTGATATACCCATGTTACTTTTGAAAGTTCTCCTTCAGAAATTTGAGGTTCTGCTACGGACCTAGGCACAATTTAAAAGCATCTTTTCTAATGTGTTTTCCCTTTTGCAAAGGTTTTAAACTCAATTTATGATTTTTTTTTCATTTCTTTTCTTTAATATTTTTTATGGAATCACTTTTAGGCAAAACAAAGGGGGGGGGAATTCCCCCCCCCCGAGAAAATAAGAGATATCGATTTTTATGTTACATTGCATTCCAGATTTTGCGTTCTTAGCCATCCCCGAAAAAAATTCTTGGTTACGCTACTGTTTGAGATAACTTCAAAAATAAATAATAAATAAATAAAATAATATGGAGACTATTTGGGGAAGTTATGTACATAGAATTTATTTCATTCGCGTCCTGTTTTCCTTTATTATACATAAATTTAAAAAGAAAATCGCAATACTTTGAAAAAATATGTAGAATTTGAAGATTACATTAAAGAAATAAAGCTTCTGTTATTTTTGTAAATACCATTAAAATAAATGCCCAAGACAAATAATTCTCATTTATATTTAACCCGCAAACATATATTTGTGTCGGCATCTTTTGTCTTGGTAGTTTTGAACTTCGAACTAAAACAATGCTTAGCACAAGTGGATCTTTGACGTTACTGGAGAAAACAGAGGCCTCGGACTATCCTCTCAACTTCCACATTGAGAAAATGTCTCTGAGGAAATTTTGAAGGAATAGTCAGATTTCTCCATTGAGCCTCTGTGTCAAAATCTGTTTGTCTCAAAATTGAGGAATTAATTCGCTGGAGACCGTAACTTTAACACAAGCGGCTTTAATTCAGAATTTAAAGAAAATGGCTAATGTTTCTTTTCTTTCTTTGTTCTCTTGTTTTTTTAATTTTAACAAAAATGCTACTATTTCAGTAAAAAGAGAAATAAAAAGTGCTAAACTGCAGTCAGAAAAAATCTGAGTTAATGTAAAAGTAGCTGAAATTTTTAATCCACTGATTACTAGTAGCATAATCTGAAAATACCACTCAAAAAGTTGAAGCATATGTTACTGTCAAACTATTAACATTTCCAAAGCGGGTATTATCATAGATGTGACAAAATTAATTGGGAAGTGATAATACAAAAATCAAACAAGAAAAAATTGACAAAAACTTTAAAACAGTTAACAGAACTAAATGATATTCAAAAATCCATTTCCAAAATATAAAACGTACTAAGAAAATTAAAAGAGAGAGAGAGAGAAAAGGATGAAAAGTTAGTACTTTTGAAACATTGCAAACGAAAGTTAAAGAAGCATAGAATTGGGAAAAAAAAGTATATACGTAGTTTTCAGTTATGTCCCTTTTTAATACAAAACGATGAAAATTTTCTAAATGAAAAAGACAATCCTTGAGTGCATACTTTAATTTGTATCATTAAATTCATTGGGGGAGATGACCCAAAATTATCCAAGCGAGTAAAACAATCCACATACGGTTTCCCTATAGGTAGTGCTATCTACCTGGTAACTCATAAAGTAGTTGTGCTAAGTGAATAAGAAGCAATGACGGTATTAAAGTGATCACAGTATTAGGTTTCTAAATGGAATTCTTTGAAAAATTGAATTTTATAACATTTTTCATACGATAGATGTTATAAAAAAGATAAGCACAAACTTTCTTATTTATTTAGATAAACAGTCTTTCACGTACAGAAATATGCCTTGGCTTACTGAATGGAGTATAGTTTTTAGATTATTATTTAAGTTAGATCCAGGGTCACAATTTCCTTGGTGGGTGAATGATGCATGAGCTGGAATACCTGAGAATGATGATCATGTGTATTTTTGGGATATGTGTTCATGTGTGTGTCGAAGTGGTGGTAAAAGACACTATTTAATTTATTTCTGCGTTTGTTGTAGGCCATAACTTTTTAATTATAATTTTCAAATATTCCATTTTAATATTTGTGACACTTAAAAAAAAACTGTTATAAAATAAATGATGTGTGCTATCTGATTGTAAAACTTACTTTATTTCATTATGTATAGCAGGAGTTCCCAACCTTTTTACTACTTAGACCCTTTGAAATATTTTTTTTTTCAATAGACCCCTAATTTTTTAATAGCTAAAAAAAACCACTATGAAGTTAAAGGATAGTTCAACGATAAAAAAAACTACATTTTAGCAAACAACTTTCAGTTTTTTCTGAATTACATGTAATTGTAACATATACAGTGTGCCAACTAAAGTCCATTGCCACCCCAATAATTTCTGAATAGAAAGAGCTGTAATCATAAAAGTATGGTCTAAGTATATAGTAAGACTACCATGCATTATGGAAAAAAAAACGCTTACAGCGCCATCTGGTTGGCTAAAATTGGAGTTAGCGTTCTTATCTTAAAAATGGTTCGAGATACGGGAAAAAAGTGAATCCCAAAGTTGTTCAGCATCACCATATTTATTAATAAAAGACATCTTGACCACATTAATGTTAAAAATTGAGGTGGAAAAAACGTGTTACTGATATTTTGCAGCGCCACTAGCCATATTGTACATTTCCCAGCAGAAATTGCAGACCAGTCTCGACTTTAGGTATAACTACACAGCAAAATGAAAATCTGTATTCTATTTATAAACAGTAAAACGGATATTATTATCCATCAATTAAATTCCTTAAAAATCAAATAAAAAATTTTAAAACCGAAAAATTTATCATCGACACCCAATAGACCTCTTTGAAAGTTTCATAGACCGCCCAAGGGGTCCACCTGGACTCCGTTGGGAATCACTGATGTTTAGTCACAATTACTTATATATTTTTCATTTTGCCAAAAAAAATATATATATATTTTTAAACGAAGGACCATTTTGCCCTTTGGTTGAGGGTAAAATAATACTTTAGACACTTTTTCAAAATTCTGTTCTTTTAAATACTCAATGCGGGTTGAAAATATTATTGAAATATCTTTATAATGCAAAATATGGTGTAAAACATACTAGGAAAATGCCAAAGATTTATTTAAACAATTGTTTTATTTTATACTAGTTCTCCCCTTCATTTATTTTACTAGGCTACCTTCACCTGAGCATCGTAAAAAGCATCGTAATTATGATAAAAATTCATCCCTTATTCTCAGTGCTCGCTGTGTATAAATGCAATGTGAGGTAAAAAATACATTTATTTACTATTGTTTATCTGCAGTATTTTCAATACTTTCCAACTCAAAAGAAATATTAATCGACCGTGAACACGATATACTAAATTTCTTATTTTAAAAAAAAGACAATGACAATTATGTAAACGTTACAGAATTCAAAGTGATACTTATGTAATAGAAAAGTTACAAGAATGAAACGAATTGATTCTGAAAGTGAATGAATAGAAAATTTTCTTTGCCTAAAAAAAGAAACATCGTGCAGAAGAAAACGATACATTTATTTAGTATTTTTGACCAACAATACCATTTAGTTAATAGACTCTAACTAACATTTTTTTAAAAGGCCTATTTTTGAATAAGACTAAAATTTACGCTTTCTTTCAAAACAACAGAATGCTCTTGGTATAGAAAGATACCTGATTGCAGCTACCGCAATTTTATTAATTAGTATACTGGAAGTGAGAACGAAGATTAATCATGAGTCTTATAAACACACAATTCATACTTTTCATCGTAGGCATTATAATTATGCATGAATCTGGAGTTCCCCTTCTCGGACAACACGATCATCATTATGACCACCACCACTATCACCATCATCATGAACATCCTGACCATCATCATCATCATGGCCATCACCACAAGTTTGAAAGTCAAAAACAAGCCAGAGAGTTCAAGAAATTCTCTCTTGCAAAACATAACTTTTTTGATAGGTAAACATTTTGAATAAAATAGATATCTGAAAACCTTAGTGATATACTCAGATGATTAGTTTTCAACCCCTGTGGATTCGAAGAAATAATGTAACAATGATGGAATTTAAGATTAGCAAATATTTAAAATAAGCAAACATTAATTTAAAGATGAATATAAGTTTTCAAAATTAGTTTTAAGAGCTTCTGGGTAACCAAATACACAATACACATTTTGCTGCTTTAAGACTGTTTTTTTTCTGGAAATCATGTACACTTTTGAACAGCTTTTTAAAGAAATTTAATTGCACTAGAGACTCAGAAAAATTTAGATTGTCTCTTTACAAATTGTACTCTGAACTGTTATAAACAATAATCACATATGAGTTACGAAACACTCAGGAAAAAATGCTGAACATGCTGAATTTTGCTATATTTCCCTAAACAGGTAGGTTCTCTACCCATTTTTTAAGACGATTTTTGGGCTGAATTTTTCTTAAAGTTGCATGAGATATGCAATCTTACTATCCATAGTGCATTGGGTGAAGAGGTATTATTTCACCACAAATGTTTAACACCATTGGTTTGTTTTTAAAGGAGTTCAAAAGTCCTTTAACACCTATCGCTTTGCAAAAGGAACATTCTTAATTAAAGCTTTAACAATTTCGCTGCCACCAAGGTTTCAGAATTTTGATTATTATAGGAGAAAATTACATTCGCAAGCCTAGACGTTTAATTTTCCGATTTGAGCTGTTTTACATTTATTCTTTCTTTTAGAAGTTCGGGACAAAATTAAGAATTTTCGCTTGCAGCTCAAGAACAGTCGAATACAACTTTTAAACTAATGAAAATGGTCTTTGTAATATCACCGAAATTTTGGACCCAAAATATTCTTTACTTTAAAAAATATTAAAATTGTTTTAAAAAATCGATTAAAAAAGTTATGAGAAAAGCTTCAAAATAACATTAAACAATATTTATGATTGTGAAGATAATTTAGGTTTATTGAATACCTAATATATGAACTTAAGAAGCACAAGGATTAAAAAGAAAAATCACACTTCTTCTGAGTGCAGGTTTAGTATTAATGCAGTATGAGTGTTAAAAATGTAATTATTTTCTATGTTTTATGCACTGTCAGTGAAAATGTTAGTTAAGTTATATTACACGCGCTTTCTCATATTTTCATTTAGTCGGGGATAAATATAAAAGGTCTAGTTGTAAACATTTTCAAATCTGACCTTATAGTTAGAATATCAAATATACCGAAATACGAATCATTTTACGAGGAAAGTAATCTTTAATTTAAAAAGAAATGGCCACTTCTGTCTATATATAATGGGACAAACACCAGGCTGCAACTTAAGGATGTAAATTATTAATAAGAATATAAAGAAAATTTAAACGGTACATTAGCTCTGATAAATAACATATACTATCGTAATATTCATTTAATTATAATGTAAAACATTTGTACGGCTCTTATCTGAATAAAATGGTTATTTCTATAAAACTTTATTTAAATTAAAGTTAGCTAAACCGCAGAAACGTAAAATTGTTTGAATTGCTGCCAAAAGGGGGGCAGTATTTAACCCACATCCGTACCTCGTACATATATCTGGGAACAGTAAGGCTCGATTGCTTACATTCTTTCTCTCTCTTTTTAGGGATCATGTATCACAAGCACATGCATAGCACACACGCTTTTCATCAACGACATAGCTCAAAAATTGGCGAATTTTAGCTATGTCTGTTTTTAGAATGCCCTAAAAGAATAGTCCACCCCTGTAAGATTGTCATATCACTTAACTAAATCAGCCGGATCAGTCAGAGGATTAATATATATTTTTAATAAGTTTCATTCTATTTTTAAACGTAAAATCATTCCATTGTAAAATTACCTTTTTTTGAGATATGACATTGTTGAAAGTTTGGTAGCTACTCGAGGACTATCTACTTAAGGAAGGGAAGTCTTTCACTGAATACTTTACATTGTATATGGAGGAAATCGCATTTAGATCGACAGCCTCGCTGTAGGCTAGAGCCCTGGACCTGTACACTTCAGCCCTTCTCTTATGTTCAGTGGCTCATCCACTCGGCAATTGGTCGACAGTCGTTAAAAGGAATCAGCGATATCTGCCAATGGAATCAGCAATATCTGCCTTTTAACACAGAAAGCCAACGGATTGAAGCTTTGACACCATCATTAGTCCTACCTGCAAAAGTTTTATTTTCACAACGTACAACTATTTACAATTTTTGTCACGCATAACATCATTTTAATAATTTGAGACAGAAAATTTAATTTTACCACAAATGGGGACTTTAACCATCACTAAGGAAATAGATCATAGGAACTTATTTTAATTACCTTGAGATATTTTCTAATATTTAAGTGGTTTTCTCCGAAAGTTACGTAATACGGTTTAGGACCCCTTAGAAAGTCTCCCACGGAGGACAATCCCACCCCGGCCTAGATACCTAGCGCAGATTATTGGCCATAACCCACAATTCCATTTCCATTTTCTAATATTTACAGCATTCACCAGAAATTTAACCAGTTTTACTTTCTGAAAATAAAACTTTAATACGTGGGCCAAAGGATGACGTCAAAGCTTCGTGACGTCACAGTTCTTTGGCCTTTCCAAATTTAGGAGGCGTTGTAACAGAGAATATTGAATGAATTCGGAATGATTTGAAGATGTGAAAGGTTTCGTACGGCCAATTTTATTCATCCATCTTACAATTTTATTCTCATAACACGCATTCATTCGATAATTACATTTTAAAATAAATTTAAGAATTTCAAATCAATTTATTAAAAAATACAATATGACTCGTATCATGCTATACTTAAGCTCTCATACACTTTCAATATGATTAGGAAGGGGAAGAAATTGAAGTGAAACATACAAAATTCTAATGTCTAATGATAAAATTTCAAGATTCATATAATTTATAACAAATTATAAATGTGAACAACAATTATAAGGTATTGTCAATCTATTACTTTTCCCTTTTGTATGAAGGAGACTCATTTTTTTGACATGATCGTTTACGGAAGATCCTAGTTTTAGCAATTGAAAAATAGGACCAACATTATATTGCTCTGCAAGAATCAGTTGCAATTTATTGATTTTTCGTACGACCTTAAACATTTTTCGGATTTCTAGATTTTCATTTGCTTTACACGGGGCAACTTTCTCATAATTTTATTTTATCCAGTTCAAAGTGGAAGTTCAAAGTTTTGTATGCTGTATTACACTATCGATACATAATTTTTTAAAAGCCTTAAATTAATAAATGATATGTACTTGTGCATATGTTTTCCTATATTAAAATGATTGCATGCCTTTCAGTTATTTTATCTGCCTTTATCCCTAACGGAAACGTTTAATAACGTTTAATAGTAGGGAAGTTAATCGTGGCACTTCAGTGTTCTGATGGCCATTCACTTTATCTCTTTTTGATACAAAGATACGGTGGCAGATACCATGCTAGCAATTTTGCTCGGGTTACCACTGGCCACGTTAGTCGGCCGATGATGGCCCGAGCAAAATTGCTACCGCGATATCCCCTTTCTCTGTCCATCCTTGCTTCCTAGCTTGGGACTTTGAACCCCTTGTTGTAGTCCACCGTTGCTGTCGCACAATGCCGTGCGTTTGAGTTAAAAGGAAATAAACAGTTAACTATTCCTTACGCACTAGTATAATTGTATATAATGTTGCGTTCGAAGGTGTTTCAAAACAGAAGTAGATGTTTCATATATTATTTTTTATAAATGCTGTTTAAAAGAATAAGCTCTGTGCGATGCATTAAAGAAGCAGTTTTATGGGACGTAGCTCTACTCAAAATTACACATGTCGAGACTCATAAGAAAATGTCAATTGAAAAATAGGTATTTCATGAAGGATGGATATTTTAATCTAAAGAAAGATACGGAAAGTATGTTTTCTTGGCTGCTCTAATATTTTTACTGAAAAAAGAAAAGAAAAGAAATACGGACATTTGCCATTAAATCACTGGGATGTGTACTATGATAAAGAATTCTTATCGAACTTTTATTTCTATTTACTTTGAGTTTATTCCTGTTAAGTTGACACAAAATTGCAATAGTAGCATTTTCAAGAACGTGAAAGCTTTGTCTTCACACAACACACAAACATACAAGCACTACTTCGCTTTGTTCTACTTATAAAAAAAAATTCTACTTTTTAGACAGAATGTTTCAAGCAAAAGCACATTTTTTTATTGCACAGTAATTAAGCTGGTCTGGAGCCAGGATTATTCAGATTTGAACTGGGAAAACAATTACTTATTTTAATCATATTATTCGTTTTGTTAGTAAAATTTATTTTTTCAAAAACTCCGCAGTTATTTTAACTATATTAAATTTTTATTTTTATACTGGTTTAAAAGAACTATTCGATCGCTTAAAGAATAAAATAAGTTTTACATCACCATAGTTTTTTTCCCTTCTAAATTTAGAAGAGATAAAAGTTATGATCACTCATCCGTAAAAATTACGCAATCTTTTGATTTTTTCCGCAATGATGTGCTAAAAGTTGTGTAATTGTTAAAAAGCCAAAGTAATAATTTTGTAACAACTCCGAATAATAGGGGGGGAATGAAATTTGAAATGTGATCAATAGTGACGTTTGAATTAAAAACCCTATTGCTCAGTAGAGCAAAAAAATTTCTTGAGTTAAATAGATGCTTGTAATCAGACATCGGTTCATATATAAGGTCTGAAATTAGTATAAATTACCATTGGAATGACTAGGAGCATTCGGTTTTCTGTTTCAGTTTCCGGTTTTCTGTAACAGACGTTACTTGTAATAAAAATCAATCATTTCAGCTAATACTCTTGTAAAAAGTAGAAATTTAAAATTCCACCATGAGTTCAACCAGCATCATGATATTCCTCCTCTGCTTGACAGTTGCAGTTATGTATGCATATGGTGTTCCAGTTCCTGGAGAAGAAGCTCGACACCATCACCATCACGGTCACCATGATCATCACCACCATGATCACCATCATCATGAACACCACGACCATCATCATGATCATCACCATGACCACCATCATGACCATCACCATCACGAACACCATGATCATCATCATGATCATGGACACCACCATCATCATGGTCATCATCATCATCACGGACATCATCACAAATAAAGGCCTGAAAGCCAGAGAACTTGAGAGATTTTATGTTGCATATATTAAATATTAGCTTTTTGCTGCTTTGTAAATATTTCAAACTTTAATAAAACAAATCTTAATATGTTATGATTTTCTTCTTGTTTTGTTTATAAATTTGAGCATCTATATCACAAGTAGCAAGTCATTTTTTATTATTTATAAAGGTAAATTACAAGAAATAATCGAACAGTGTAATTTTTATCACATGAGGAATTATATTTTGAATAATTTACTAATTATAAATTACTGAAAATAAATAAATAAATAAAAATTTAAAAAGAAAATATAAACATGAAGCATCTGTACATAGCTAAACTTTAAATGAGATGTTCCAAAATGAACTGGAAACCATAATTTGTTATATTTTTTAATGCAATTGAAATTTGGAAAATCTCTTTGATAACTACATACAAATTATTTTAGTAATAGCATTAATAGATAATTTCATCGTTCTTCTTCTTCAGCACCACGGCCTGTCACAGGCCAAGGCCGTCCGTCTCCATGAGCCTCTTCTATTTGACTCTATTTGGGGCAATCGGTTGACTCCCAGTTCTCTAAGATCTCCCTCAACAGAATCTAACCACCTTGTGGGGGGTCTACCTCTTTTCCGTTTACCTTCTATTTTTGAAAAAGTCACTAATTAAATGGGTTAGAGTCATTATATCTAAAAAGATGTCTCAGCTATCTAATGCGGCTGGCCTTTATAACAGTGTTATCATCAGAAATCCTTAATTTATAATTAGTGATAATAATAATATTATTAGAAATTTTTTATGTGTTTGAAATTATTTTGGAAGTTCTAAATACATTTTTAAGTACCTAGAATATAAGAAAATGATTCCCTAATTTTATTTAAAAATAGTGAGTCTGTCTATTCTTCTGATACAAATTTACATTGTAAACAAATAGCTGTCGATAAAAGCTCACTAATTGATGTAAATACAAATCACTATATATAAAATTGTCTCTTTTGCTATTAGTTTAACAAAATGTAAAATTGGATACAAAAACCAATGACGTCCTTTAAGAGGAAACCCAGAGTAAAGAAACTAATATCGATACTCCTCGGAAATATTTTAGGAATAAGAAGTAAGCCATGGTGTGATTTCTCCCCCCTACCCTACCCGAAGCAAAATTTATGTTAGTCGCTAAAATAAGACTTCATAACACAAGGACATTACATGCCATAAGGTGACCAGAATTTTGAACGTAGAATTGAGGACATGTCCCAAATTCTGAAACAAAATTAGGGACATTTTATAATTAATGAAATAATTAACAGTAATCTAAATAAAAACAATTTAATGAATAAAAATTGTGTCCAATTGCTTTTTACGTTTTGGGGACAACTCGCAATGCATAAATTGTTTTTCTGGTTCAATTTTCAGAGGATAGCTGATAAAATAGCACAAATTATTAGCATTTTCGGTCAAATGGCATGTTAAAATCATAGTAATGTCCTGCCAGTACGGTAAGCAGTGCGGGCATAGGGAAGAGAGAAAAATTACAATAAGATACTGAATATTGTGATTTTTCAAGTATTTCATTATATTCTATGAAAAAAAAAATCGACAGTAAAGATTAAGAATAAATGAATAGACTAAATACTATCATATACTCTAAATAATATAATATAAATGCGCACACTTAAACCTTTGATTTTTGCACTGAAACTTGTGTGAAAAAAAAAAGCGTGATTTTCGAGCTTTTTGGAAATCTATATTAGATGCTAATTTTTTTTTTATTAAAATAACCAATAAATGAGTAAATTTCAATCAAACTTTATATATATCAAATAGGGAAGCGCTTTTTTTTAATGAGACCTTAATTTTTTGCCAGAAGATTTTGTTTACTACTTTCAATAAACATTTTTGGATACACATTGTGAGAAACCTTAGAATGAATTATTCTTTTAAACGGTGATGTCAGATAGTGCTCTATTAACTTAAAAACTAAATTATTTCAAGGGAAGCTGCAGATCTAAGAATTTATTATCGCTTGTTTCACCACTAGTTACAAACAAATGCAAATAATAAGAAGAAGAAAGAAAGAAAAATAAAAAATATGAAAAATAACTGCTCTCTAACAGAAAATAGTCTGAATTTTTGAAGTTGATTAAATTTTTGAATTAACTTTTACGAACACTGTTTTTATTTTTTTAAATAAATTTCGGCTTAACGGTATATATGAAAATATAGTACAGACTGCACAGTGGGCGACAGCTAAATAACAGGTGACTGGATCTATTTTCTCTGCAGTTATACAAGAGGGCAAGTGAACAAACAGGCAATAAGAAAAAGAACTCGAGTTTGAAATATTGATTTTTAATTAAGTGGAATTATACGAAAGAAATAATTTAGTGCGCAGTAAAATCTATATCTAAATTTTCCTTTTAAAAATAACGTAAACAATCTTTGTAACAAAAGGGTGCATTTAACATTGTTTTGCAGCAAACTTTAGCTAAATAATTGGTAATTGGGTCTTTTCCTCAGTAGCTATAAAATAAAAATGTCATGTGAACATGTAGTAAATAAAACAGAGGAAAAACGTCATTGGAATGTGTTAAAATTTATTTCCAAATATTAATGTATATATATATATATATAAATGAATGTTTGTGTGTGTGTTTGTGTGTATGTATGTATGTATGTGGCTGCATGTGTATGGCGCTGAAAAACTCCAAAACCATTTGACCGATCACCATGAAATTTGGTACATTTAAGACTTGTCGCATAGAAGGTTTTTATGCTATCCATTTTCCTCGAGCTCGCCGCTAAACGTCAAATTCCTTAATCACAGAAATACTGTTTATTTATATATGTATATACTAGAGATGAGACGGGCTCAGCCCGAGCCCAGGCCCGAACCGGGCTCGGGCTCTGTATTCACAATTGCGTTCGGGCTCTGGCGGGCTCGGGCTCGTGAAAAATTTCTCCTTTATTAATCATACTCCTTGAAATAGATTTTAAAAAGTGATTGGAATGAGGAAAACAAAAGTATACTTATAAAAAAAAAAAATAGCGCCACGGGCGCCTAGAAGGTGCGTGAAGCTCTTCGGATACTTCAGAACGCGGCTTATATTGCTTAGTTAGTCATGAGAAATGACATTATTTGATAAAAATGGATATATAAAGAATTAGTGCATTGAGAGTTTGTAACTATATTTGTCTTTAATTTGCACAAATGGCAAAATTCATTGTATTCTATCAATGAAGTAATTTGATTTTTTTTTAAATCTTTAGCTGAAATTTCGAGCTCGGGCGGGCTCGGGCTCCGACTTAAATAATATTGCTCGGGCTCGGGTGGGCTTGGATGAAAAGTCCTCGGGCTCGGGCGGACTCGGGCTTCAAAAATTGAGCCCGAACTCATCTTTAGTATATACAGGGTGTCTCAAAAAAGGTTACACACATTAAAGGATAACACACATTAATTCTTAATCTATTAGAAATAAGCTGTCTATGTGATTTGAAAAAATGTCCAAAATAAAAAATACTATGTTAAGAAAAAAAAAATTCTCGTTCATTTTTAAAACGTCACAATTTTTCAATTGGTATACCACCCCTGTACAACAAAATTCCCGATTAGTAAAGTTTGCCCCATATATAAATGAGATGATGTGAAAATTTTCAGCCTTTCACCATAAAACGTCTCAGAGATATCGTCAAACAGACTATTCATGATTTCGGAAAGAAACGTTTATTACAAGAGTGTAAAACAATATTTAATTTGATAATTTTTGAACGAACCCTGAAACGCAATCATTCTACCTGATTTTTTTCCGTCACTTGGAAAGTGGTTTAAGTCAGCATATATTCATCTTCATATTTCTGACACTTCTAAGGATATAATCCTCAAATTTTATACGTTACCTGATTCGCGTGTGAGAGCACATTTTACTAACTAAATTTTTTTCCTACGAGGTTCTACGAATTTGAAAATTGTTAACATTTTGAAAATTGTTTTCCAATTTTCATTTCTCCCTTATCTTTAATAGATAAAGAATTAAATCGTGCTGCCAATTTTATGGGACACCTTGTACACACACACACACATACGGTCATTCATTCAACTTTATTGTACGAACGAAAGAGATAGATTTGCGTTCATTTGCCCGAATCGGTGATTTCAGATGTAAGTATTTTTTAATCTCTTAACAAGTAAGCAGTTTATGTAACAGTTTCATCCATTAACGCAACAGTTACATTTGATATCAGAAAAAAGTTACTTCTAAGGGTCACTAGAAACAGGCCATTCATTTTTCTTCTACCTCCAGAGGTGTATTTTGCCAATCTGAAGAAGAGAGAGTGATTCTTTTTTCTTCCTTTTCCTGAAAGTATCGATCAAGCGAGTCGAAAAGGTTGTGAAAGTATAAAAATTCTAAAGTATTGCCATACTATATAAGTAGAAGAACTAAATTGAATCTTCAGTCTTCCTTCCATTTCGCCAAAGGAAAAGTCTTGTGAATTTCGGTTCCTACACTTTCCTAGGATCAAAATGAAAGCTACAAAGGCATTTGCATTTGTTTGTTTAGTCAGTTTGTGCATCATGGTTTCTGGCAACCCCGTGCCGTCAGAAGAAGCAAAGCATCACCATCATCATGGTCACCATGATCATCATCACCATGATCATCATCATCACGAGCATCATGACCATCATCACGATCACCACCACGACCATCATCATGATCATCACCACGACCATCATCATGACCATGATCACCATCATCACGAACATCATGATCACCATCATGACCACCATGACCATCATCACCACGATCATCACGGTCACCATCATCACTAAAATACTGTGTACAATTGCAAGTGATAAAGTGTTGTAAATAATTGCCTATTCCTTACACAGAAAGTAAATAAAAGAATAAATATTACTTGTGCCCTTTTCGTTATTTCTATCGTTTATTAATATACTCTTTTTGAAATCATAGTTAAAAATGTATATTTGAAAATATATAGCCTTATACTACATATACTTACTTTTAAAAAATCATTTTTAAATAAATTACTCAGTGGCAATGAAATTTGAGGATTAGAAAATTTTAAAATCATGTTACTACAATAATCGTATTACTAAAATACACTGCTGGCCATCGTAAATGCAACACCCTGAAGGAAGCATGCAAATAATATGAAATTTACAACATGCATTAGCTGAGGTGAGATATGCAAATGATTAGAATTTCAGCGCAGACGCACATCAAGCGCGCCTGTGGCGCCACCTCAAAGCGCTATTTAAGGCTTGGAGATTTCGACGGTTTCAAGTACAGCAATTGTGTTTTTCTTGCTTTTTTTTCAAAAAAACGATAAATTATGCCTCGTAGGAAACAACGATCATCTTTTGATCAAGTATCCGAGTTTGACAGAGGAAGGATAGTGGCATACCGAGATTGTGGGTTATCTTTCAGGGAAATCGGTCGTCGTATTGGACGAAACCAAACAACTGTGATGCGGATATGTGATCGTTGGGTGCAGGAGGGTACGACGGACAGACGTGATCGACCGCATCGACCTCAGTGCACCACGTCACGTGATGACAGGCAGATTGTACGCATGGCAGTGACGGACCGCTCAGTCACATCACGAACCATATCACAGCAGATTCAGTCTGTAACGCATCATCCAGTGTCTGCGCGTACCATTCGACGTCGTTTACAGCAGAATGGTCTGTCCGCAAGACGTCCGTTGCTTTGTCTACCTCTGACGCGGAACCACAGACGTCTCCGCCGCCAATGGTGCAATGAAAGAAGGATGTGGACGACAGAATGGAATGAAATTCTCTTTACTGACGAGTCACGCTTCTGTATGCAACACCACGACGGTCGGATTCGAGTCTGGAGACACCGTGGAGAGAGGATGCTGAACAGCTGCATTATGCACCGTCACACTGGTCCTGCACCGGGTATTATGGTATGGGGCGGTATCGGATATCTCTCTCGCACTCCTCTAGTACGCATTGCCGGTACTTTAACCAGCCAGCGCTACATCTCCGAGGTGTTGGAGCCAGTTGTCCTTTCTTACCTTCAGGGCTTGCCAACAGCCATATTTCAGCAGGATAATGCACGGCCACACGTGGCACGCATTGTCCAAGGGTTCTTCGTCAATCACCAGATTGAATTGCTTCCCTGGCCGGCGCGCTTTCCGGATCTTTCGCCGATAGAAAACATGTGGTCCATGGTTGCTCAACGACTGACCCAGAGTTCATCCCCAGCTGTCACACCAGATCAACTTTGGCAACGTGTGGAAGCTGCTTGGTCTGCTGTACCCCAAGAACACATTCAAAGTCTCTTTGAATCAATGCCGAGGCGTGTGGCAGCTGTGATCTCCAACAACGGCGGCTACTCTGGGTACTGATTTTGGCAGGAACCACGCTTCATAGAATGCTGTAAATTTAATCATTTGTTACTTGGTCAACATGTTATCTACATAATAAATTTTGTTGTGATATCTCTTGTTTTTCTTGGTGTTGCAATTTGGGTGGCCAGCAGTGTAGTTTCAGCCAGAAAATTCTTATGAACCGCACGCACATTTCTCTATAAAATAGACAGAATACCACGGACATTTTTATACATGAGCGAAAACAAAAGAAAAACAGATAAAGGAAAAATATCGTATGTGGGGTATGAAATCTTTCATTTAAAACAAAATTTTTTCGTACGGGATCTCTCGGATTTAACCACCTTTGCGCTTCATGTATACAGGGTCAAAAATTTTACAACATCGATGAGTACACCGAAACAAATTAAATTTAGTTAAATTTGGTTCAAATTTGGAAAAATTGTGACAAATTTGAATTGAACCAAATCTGGTTCAAATTTGGTTCAACTCAAATTCACACTGAAATGTGGGAATGAAAACTTCATCTTCATGATGATTTTAATATCATTTCTACAAACATCAAGAAATGTAACGAAATTTCTCTCGATAATTCCACACAAATTAAACATTCTCATAAAGCAATGGATTAAAATTGATAACTTAAAACTGAAATTTATTTTTGAACACCGTAAATTTCGCTAAATGAATTTACTACATATAAATTTAATTAAGAAGTTTTAACTAAAACTTTGACACATCTGTTAAACTTGTGAGTGAAAATAACTTTTGCAATAATAAAACTCTGTGTGATCTTGAATCACCTTTAAATATTGTACTTTTTAGAAATAAACGATCTACTGTCATTTTCTGTATAAAAAGTGTTCTTAATATTACTTATAAAATTGTTGAAAACTAGTGATAGTAAATTTTTTGTACGCCTAGACATATGCCCTAACTGAACATCAGTGTCATTTTAGCTGATCACAGAAACTGCAATTGTTGAATTTATGTGTACGCTAAAAGAGACTGTCGTTCTATCCCTGACGCCTTTTTTGTTCGCGAATTACATAAAAATATCTGAAGCGAATGAAATGAAATTTGGTCACATGTAGGCTGTCACTGAACTTAAACTACAGCCTTCGAATTTTTTAAAAACTTTGAATGGATTTTGAGATATTCCAAAAGGTTTTTCAAACTGTGTACATTTATGTTCGCAAATCATGTAAAAATGCCTAAATCGAATGAAAGTAAATTTGGTCACATGAGAGGTGGTCACTCAAATTAAACTATAGGCATCTAATATTTTAAAAATTTTGAATAGGTTTTGAGATTTTGCAAAAACTGTTGCGAAAATTCTTTCAAAATACGTATATATTTGTTCGAGCATCACGTAATAACGGCTAAAGTGAAGGATAGGAAATTCAGTGACATGATAGGTGGTTGCTCAACTTAAACTATAGGCATTAAACTTTTTAAAAATTTGATTAGATTTTAAGATTTGCTGAAATTCTTTCAAGATGTGTACATATTTGTTCGAGCATTATGTAATCTATATAAATAAAATTAGACTTTTGTCTGTACATTTCTTGGAATTCAAAAATTTTACGATTTCTATCCGCTTCAAGCACCCGGGAATCCGATGCGACCCTCAAAAAAAAGTTTGTCTGTCTGTCGTTCTGTCGTTCTGTCGTTCTGTCGTTCTGTCATTCTGTCATTCTGTCCGTGACGCTTTTTCTGTTTAAGCATCACGTAAAAACGGCTGAAGCGAATGATATGAAATTGGGTGTCATGATAGGTGCTCACTCAACTTAAAACATAGGCGTGGAATTTAAAAAAAATCTTGATTGGATTTTGAGATTTTGCGAAAATCGTTTCAAACTGCGTAAATTTGTGTTCAAGCATCATGTAAAAACGACTGAAGCGAATGATACGAAATTGGGTGTCATGATAGGTGGTCACTCAACTTAAAACATAGGCGTGGAATTTTAAAAAAATCTTGATTGGATTTTGAGATTTTGCGAAAATCGTTTCAAACTGCGTAAATTTTTGTTCAAGCATCACGTAAAAACGACTGAAGCGAATGATACGAAATTGGGTGTCATGATAGGTGGTCATTCAACTTAAAACATAGGCGTCCAATTTTTAAAAAATCTTGATTGGATTTGGAGATTTTGCGAAAATCCTGTCAAACTGCGTAAATTTGTGTTCAAGCATCACGTAAAAACGACTGAAGCGAATGATATGAAATTGCGTGTCATGATAGGTGCTCACTCAACTTAAGACATAGGCGTCGAATTTTAAAAAATTTTCATTAGATTTTCAGATTTTGCGAAAATCGTTTCAAACTGCGTAAATTTGTGTTCGCACATCACGTAATAACTGCAAAGGTGAAAAAATGATATTTGGTGAAATGATAGGTGGTCACTCACCTTAAACTATAAGCATCTAATTTTAAAAAATCGATCCGATTTCGAGATTTTGCGAAAATCGTTTAAAACTGAGTGAATCTTTGTTCCCGCATTACGTAATAACGACTAAAGCGAATGATATGAAATTGGGTCACATGATAGATGGTTGCTCAACATAAACTATAGGTATCCAATATTTTAAACATTTTCATTAGATTTTGAGATTTTGTGAAAATTCTCTCAAAATACGTTTACATTTCTTCAAACATCACGTAATAACAACTAATACGAATGATACGAAATTTAGTGATATGATAGGTAGTTGCTAATCTTAATTTATACTCGTTAAATTTTTAAAATATTTTGATTACATTTGGAGATTTTCCGAAAATCGTTTTAAAATGCTGAAATTTTGTTCCAGCATCACGAAATAAAGACTGCAGGGAATGAAACTAAATTGGGTGACATGATAGGTTGTTACTCAACTTAAATTCTAGGCTTCCAATTTTTCAAAGATGTTGATTAGATTTTGAGATTTTGCGAAAATTATTTCTATATTCGTAAATATTCGTTCGCGCATCACATAATTACGACTAAAGCGAATGAAATGATATTACTTAGTGACTCTCTTAACCTGTAATATTTTAACAATACATAAAAATTATAACTTCGCTTTCTTTACTTTGGCAACATACTCCATCCATTCTGTGTACTCCTACAATGCTGACGAAAGTTCTTGCTTTTTGGAAATTTGCATTCACTAACCCGTCAAGGACGGGTACCTCAGTTAGTAACAACTAAAACGAATTACATGAAATTCAGGGAAGTGATAGATGGGTACTCAACTTAAACTATAGACTTCGAATTTTTAAAATATTTTGATTAGCTTTTGAGATTTTGCGAAAATCGTTTCTTTTCCAGCATCACGAAATAAAGTCGACAGGGAATGAACGTAAATTTGGTACATGATAGGTGGTCACTCAACTTAAACTATAGACGTCAAATTTTTGAAAATTTTTTATTAGAGATTTCACGAAAATTATTTCAAAATGCATAAAAATATGTTCGCGCATCACATAATAACGACTAAAGCGAATGAAATGAAATGAAGTGCTTGATAGAAGGTCACTGAATTTAATTTTAGGTGTTGAATTTAAAAAAAAGTTTAATTTTATTTTGAGATTTTGCGAAAGTCGTTTCAAAATGTGTAAACAGTTGTCGCGCATCACGTGTTATCGACTAAAATGTTTGGCATGAAATTTGGTGACATGATAGGTAGGCACTTAAATTAAATGTGTCGAATTGCTTAAAGATTTTAATTAAATTTTGATATTTTGCAAAAATGTATTCAAAATGTGAAAGTATTTGTCGATTACATAAACCACTGAAGCAAATCAAATAACATTTAGAATCGTCACAGGTGGCCACTTAAATTATAAATATCAAAGTATTTTAATAATTTTCATAGATTTTGAGATTTTGCGAAAACTCGGTACGTGTTAGTTTCATTACTGAAAAATGGCAATGGAATAGAATGAAATTTGGAATTATGTTAGATGCAAGTTACTTTTAATTCTAGATGCCAAAACTGTTAAATATTTCGTAGATTTGGGGATTTTGTGAAAATCGTATAAATGTTTGTTCTCGCATTCCTTAAAAATGAATTAAGAGAATACAACGAAGTTTAGCAGCATAATCAGCAGAGACATAAACTACAAATGTCGGAATTATTTGAAAAATTTTAATAAGTTTTAAAAATGTTCATATGCTTTTTTTAGATTTTGTCAAAATTGTGCGGAAAAGTTTTGAGGCATAATGTTAAAATGTCGAAAGTGAATCAAACAAAATTTAGCTAATGGTTAAGAATGACCTGTTGACTTTATAAGCTCATTCAACCAGAATAAAACTTTAATTTTTAAAATGAAAAGAAGTTCTCTAGTCAAATTAACCCAACACTTAGTTACTCTGTAACATGTAATTTTTGAACAATGCACAGAAGTTATAATTTTGCTTTCTATACTATTACAAATATGCTAATTCATTCTTTTGATACCTTCAATTCTGAAAAAAATTCAAGCATTTTGGAAATTTGCATTACGTACTAACGAGTTTACGGGTTATGACCGGTACTTCAGCTAGTCTAAGATAAAATCAGAGTATACTTAACCCATTTAGTGTCCCTTTTTTGGGACGGCATTTTCGCTATCAGTCGAAAACGTTATTTATTTTTCCTAGGCTTTATTCGCGATTATTGAGCCTCAACTCCACAAAATATTTTAACATGACCAATTAGAATGTCGACATTCTAATTTTTATGGATAATGATTTTAAAAGAAATCATTTCTTGTTCAAGAAATTGATATCAGAAAATTATCTATTATTGCTGGTATTAGCAAAAATCGAAGAAAGTCGCAAAAATATCTGGGCACAAATAGGTTAAGAAGTTGTAAATTTACATATTATTTCCTAAAGATTGAGTATCCGACGTCAAATATTATAGCCTCTTGATTATTTTCTCCTTTGAAGTGAAAGATACTTTGGAGGTTTACTTAACCCTCTGAGAATCTTAGAATAAGGCAAATAATGTAAAGTTTTTTCACGGTAAAATTTTCAAGAGACTCAAATTATTGAAAAAAATTTTTTTTTGTTAGGAAGATTTGTAATTATTAAAAAACCAAGTTTAAAATATGTACAACATTAACATTAATTTTTTTTATAATACGTGACAGTTATAAATAATTTAATTTGTAGATGCATTGCAGTGAAAACTGGAATGCAGTTGACGGGATTTTACGTCTCAGCCGCTTGGAGGGTTAATTTACGAATATTGAAAGTTAGAAGACTGATGTACAAAAAGTGAAGCATACGCACCAACACATACAAACACTTCAAAAAGTGAATTTGAATGGGAATTATTAAATATATTCGCGAATGATAGTACAGAAAAAAGATATTCAATGAAAAGTCTTGCTTGCTTTATTAAAAAATATATATTTATTAATCGTAAATTTAAGATTGAAATTTTACAAATTTTACAATTATTTGAATTTAAAAGTAATCGATAGAGATTTTCAATCTACTTTACAGATATAATTCTTTTTTCACTAGATTTCGCCCGTATTGTTATTTAACCTTTCATGGTTTTCCAAATTTGCTTTTCATTTCACAAATACACAACATCTGTAATAGTTGTATCACTTTACGTAACTGACATCTCTGATGCGGAAGGAAAAAAATGCATATTAAGGATCACTGGATACAGGTCATTTATTTTTGTTCAATCTTCTGCGACATATCCATCTAAGAAAAAGTGACATTTTTTTCTTCCTCTCTTTGTATCAGCAATGAAGTAAGACGGTTATGTTGTGAAAGTACTAAATTTTAAAGTACTATAAAAGGAACTGCAATACTCTAAAATTTCAATCTGCTTCTGTCCTCCCTCAAGGAAAAGACTTGTAAAGTCCACAACACAACTTCCCACAAAACGTTAAAAATGAAAACCACATGCATCTTCGCTTTTGCTTGCTTTGTCAGTGTGTGCATCATGGCGTATGGCAATCCTGTTCCATCAGAGGAAGCAAGACATCACCATCACCATGGTCACCATGATCACCACCACCATGATCATCATCATCACGAGCATCATGACCATCATCATGACCATCACCACGATCATCATCACGATCATCATCATGACCATCATCACGATCATGACCATCACCATCACGAGCACCATGATCACCATCATGACCACCATGACCATCATCATCACGGTCACCATCATCACTAAAATGCATTGTAAAAGGCTGAAAGTCTTGTAAATAGTTTTATTCACTTAACAAGATGAAAATAAAAATAACTAATGAAACATATTTGTAGTTTTGTGATTCAATAATACGGACTCTTCGAAATTACAGTGAAGTAGTACATAATTTTGAATATTATTGTTCTGAAAACTGAAACAGAATAAAGCAGATGCAATTATTTAGCGTACAATTTATTGAAACATCATATTGCTAAAAATATGCAATAATTTTTTTAAATCTTTACTCAGATGTACGCTTTTCTAGACTTAAAGGTAAATTCTTATTTAGACGTTTGATTTCCCTAATGTTCTTTTTCAGCATCCCGCAGAAAATCGCAAAATCGCAAAATCACTACAAATGCTAAGTGACAACTTTCCTTTTTCTCATACGGATTAATTTTAAAAATAGTGACATTTTAATAAGATATAATAGGAATTTCAAAGCATTCTGGCTCACAGAAACTATTTGCACACATTACTTTCAAGTAGTTAAATATGGAAACCTCATGTGTAGGAAATGAAAAAATTCTTTAATAATTTTTCTAGTAAGTTATAATGCATTTAGCACAATAACCATTCAACAATGAATTTCTTAGAGCAATCCTGTTTTTCTTGATCTATTCTTGAGAGTTTTTCTGGAGAGTTAAATCAAAAATATCTCTGGTAATATTAGTTTCAAATTTTTATTTCAGTTAAGAGCTGTAAAAAGTTTCGAAAAAAGTATGAAAATATTCAGTAATTTTTATCAAGCAATAAATAAAAACAAATGTAAAACAAATGTAAAAAAATATGATCGATAATATTATAATGGTTAGCTAACTTAATTCTACATTATTTTTTGTTGCACTTTTTTTAATAGAAAACCTTTTCTTGACGAACTGATAACTTCAAAAATGGGATAAACAACAAGAAATAGGTGTAGTTAAGCGGTTATTGTCTGGAAATGTAAGCAGTGAATATTTTCGGCAACCTTTTCAAACTAATTTTCAATCAAAAAACTATACTTCGTTGAAGAAAGGATTACTACTTTCACTTCGCTTGATTATCAACCATTTCAAACAGCTCTTAATACACTAGCGTGAGAAAAGTGACACTTCTTTTGCATTTTACGAAACGATATATTTACGAAACGAAAATAAATGGCTTTGTTCGATTATTCCAAAGCTATTTCACATATGTGAAATAAAATACAGTGGAACCTGCCTAATGTGACCACCCTCGGGAACAACAAAACTGGTCACCTTACAAAGGTAGCACTTTAATAAATTTGTTTATGCTTAAAATTATAATAACACTTGCACAAACACTCCACAGTTTATTTATAACAAGATCTCGAAATCAATAAATATCCATGAACAAAGAAGAGGAATGTGGGGAGTAAAATACTGAAACATTAAAATGCGCATTGCATACAAATTGTGTGCGACTTCCTTATACTTACGTTTCAATATGTATTTTAATACTTGTTGGTCACAATGAAAAATAAAAAATAATAAATATGAATAAAAAATAGAAGTTTCCGTTTTGCAGCTTGACGCTTGACATATTACTAAAGTACAGTTTGTATGTTTGGGTTGTTTTCATGTTTGCACAAATATAGTTTCATGATATAATTTTCACTAGTGTACATCAAGAACACATTTTTTAGATAACACACTGTGCTGTAACAGCAAAGTTCTAAAAGCGCCGGTCGCCAAATAAATCGCCAGGTTGAAAAAATGAAAAGAAATGTTAGGCTTTATACATGTTTGGAAAAATTTAAATGTGACTCGTCACAGGGGTGATCAGAATATAGTTTTTGTAGCCTAGAGAAAATTATTGTAAGCCTGTGGGATAGGAAGAAAATTAAATATATTCACAGACTACAGACGACAACAAAAGGGATTACAAAGGCTAAAACCAAAGTAAATTAAGAAACAGTTAAATAGCATTATTGACTGACAGAAGGGAGATTTAAAATGGCAAGAGTCTTACTTTAGAATAGGTAAAGGGAAATCATAAGTACTCATAAATGCGTGATTAACTTCATCAAAAGTAATTGTAAATATGTGATTAACTGCATCCAACACACCTCTTACCGGAAACCACGCTGAATCAATTGTAGCATCAACAGAAATATAAAAGAATCTTGACTAAAACAAGTTTTCCTTTTTAATTTATTTATCTATTTTTTTTTAATTTATTCATCTATTGAGAACAAGTGTTACAGAAGAGAGAATCAGTGTTGAGATCAAATCTTGTGTTAAACAACTGAAAGGGATATAACATTCTATATTATCTGAATGTGTTTTATATTTAAGAGGCAGTTTATAGTGGAAAGTGGTCACATTTGACAGGTTAAAAAACTTAAATTTGGCAGATTATCTGGTCACTATACAGTTTTTGCAGGTGGTCACTTTACAGGATATTTTCCCCATACATTTTTTATGAGTTACAATGAAATTTCATAAAAGTGTTCACTTTAGACAGGTGGTCTCTTTACCAAGGTGGTCACTTTAGCAGGTTCCACTGTACATTCTACAAAAAAAAAAAAAAAAAAAAAATCGACGCCCCAAGAAGGGGTCGCCACATTCGGACCGAACATACAAATGATTAAAATTTGAAGTCCAATGAATGAATAGCGGAAGCTCTAGCGTATCGGAATTGCGCATTCAGCAGGTGCATATAAGAATCAATTCTCAATCTGATGGTTATAATTTCTGTTGCATTTCGACTGCGATATCTTACGCCCGCTGTAATAATGCCTCGCCAAAGTATTCGTGCGCATAACGAGCAGATGTCGGAGTTTGAAAGAGGTCGTGCGATCGAACTAAAAGAGGCTGGTTGGACGAATCCAAGAATCGCTCGACACCTGCGTCGAAGGGACGCGGCTATTAGACGATGCTGGCAAGAGAGGGTCAACAACGGTAGATATCAGAGTCAAAATGGTAGCCGTCAACCGATGGCCACAACAGAACAGGAGATAGAGCGATTGTCAGAGTAGCTGTCACAGCACCGGATTCGTCGCTATCAACTGTCCACCGTGTGACCCACACACACGTAACCAACATGACCTTCCATAGGCGATTGAGAGAGCGGAATTTACGCTCGTGCCGACCGTCGCCGATTGCCTCTCACGCCTGTACACTGTCAAGTGTGATTACTGAGGTGCCGGGCTCGATCAGAGTGGAACTACGCTGACTGGGCACGTATAGTCTTTAGTGACGAGCCCCGTTTCCAACTGTGTCCTGACGACAACCGCAGACGTGTCTCGAGACGTCCAGGGTAGAGCGGGGGATCGTGCCCTGACTATCGAGCGCCATGCAGGCCGACGACAAGGTATTATGGTCTGGAGTTCCATCTCTTTTGATATCTGGACCCCTTTGATAGTCCTTTCTCGCACAGCTTGACTTACAGCACAACGGCACGTTGATGACATCCCACGACCGGTTGTGTTACCGTTCCTTTTGCGACACCTTGGACTTAATTTTCAACTCGATAATGCGCGGCCGCATACCGCACGTGTTGCTATAAATTGTCTTCAAGCTTTCCCTGTACTTTCTTGGCCAGCTAGGTCGCCTGATCTCTCTCCCATAGAGCACATTTGTGACGTTATGTGAAGGCGATTGCAACCATCTCAAAATGTTGCCGATTTAGCCCAACAGTTGGAAACAGTTTGGCAAGAAATTCTGCAGGACACCATCCGGAAACTTTATCAGTCTGTACCACTCCGGGTGACAGCTTGCATGGAGACCAGAGGCGGACCAACGCCTTATTGACTTCCTCCCTTTTATAATGGTCAAACTGTACAATAAATCATTCAATTGTTCGGAAATTGTAATCACTTGTTTTTTTATGTATGTTCTTTACATCCACCAATTTTTATTGCAATCGGACAATTCCTTCTTGCTGCGTCTTTTCTTTATTTATTTATTTATTTATTTGTTATAGAGTGTAGCTCCATTAAAAAAATCACTTAAGGATGTTTCTTCATTTACAACTTTATTTTTTACAAGAGTATTTTGTTCTAATGGCAGTGAAATATGATTAACTCATTTAATTTTGTCTACTCTTGTTACATCTCTTGAATATTTTCACTGAATTCTTGCCTGTGAAAGTGACTTATTTTGTGTGAGAAATACAGCATTTGTGAGAGCTTCTGATCTAAGAGAACTGTTAAAAGCACATTACTGTTTAATTGTGCTTGTGAATTTTGTACAGCTGATTGTTCCACGAAGTTCTAGAAGCAATAAAGTTATATTCCATCCTGACCATTGGACTTTTTACCAGCACGTTCTACACCAACTGTACTTTAGAACGACGAACCCTGGTAACAAGAAGAGTAGTTCCGCAACAATATTAAAATCGCCTATTAGAACTGCTTTACAAGCTTCATCAGGCATGTAATAAGTATACTTCTCCTATGTCATAAACTGAAAGGTTTGTTAATTTCTCTCCAAATACGAAAGATATCGCCAAGCTAGGTTTTGAGAGCTCATTCTTGGGCACCAAACATAAAGATAAATCATCAAAAATTACAAATAGTGGGGACTCATTTAAAATGGTGCACGGCTGAAGTATGTACCGCACAACTGTCGATCTAACATAGACTTACTATAACGTAGAACACCTGGGGCTCTACCACAATGGTATCGTCAAGCTTTCCGTAGCGGATAAATCAAGCCTTTTTATGACGTCGCAAACCAAAAAGTATCCGATGTGTGCTAGCACGAAGCTACCGAAATCGTTCCGATGTCCAGTTCACTATTGGAAATAATGCTGTTTTTTTCCCGACACGTCAGATGAAGGCGAAAACTTGCATTCCGATAGCGGAGAGTAGAAGATGGGTTGCGTTTTTTATTGTAAGTATTATGGAGGGTTAAGCACTCCCACAAAAGGACCCCTGTACACTGTTCAAAATATATCTGTAAATTAAAGGAAAAAGGACTGGCAGCAAAGTTGCCAGAAAACATCCGTTCTGTTTATTATTTTTCCGTTTTCTGGACTTGTAACTTTCCGTTTTACAAAAACTGCGAAATAAAATAGATCGGCCATCGCTAGGATCGAACCCTGAGCCGAATCTGGAGTCGCTTGCTTTAACCACTAGACACCTCGCGACTTGTTCTGAAATGGCCAAAGGGTGAAGTAAAGGTTATTTTAGTTTCCTTGCGGGAGAGGAATTCGTGCGTTTCATGATTTAAAATTCGAGATAAAGTGTTGTCCAGTTATTATCAACATAGTCAAATTATTGGATTAGCAAGAAATTAATTTCGATTTTCACAAATGTATGCAATTAGTAAAAACATTTACTCTTTAGCTATTGGTCATATCGGTTTAGATTTCCATACAGATTGCTGCAAACACTGAAAATCGGGAAAGAAATACATTGGTTGCTAAAAATATAATAAAAATACACCTTGATTTTTCGTTGTCAGTTTGAAGTAATATTAATAATAATCACTTAAATTATTTTCTGGCCAGTCCTGTACATATATGAATGTGATTTGAAATACTCTTTTTTTATGAAAGGGAATTCTTCTTTTAAAAAGTAATTAATTATAGTTTAAATTTTAATTACTCATTATAGTTTAATTTTTTAATTACTCATGAGAATGCGTTGGGTGTCAATATTTTTATCCATCTAAAATGTCGAACGAAAATTCATTTCTCAAAACTACTTACAAAACTTACAAACTAAACCAAAAACGGAAATTTACCGTTTTCACAAGAAATTTCCGAAAGTTGTAATCATTTTTCTTCGTTTAACGGAAAATTACCAATTGTTGGGGAAAGCGGACATTTTCCTAGAATTTAAGGCTGGAATTATCCTGAATTTTCAAATTATTTTTAACGGTGTACCTGGCACAGCTGACTATCGCCCTCCCTCTCAAACAGCACACTCCTTCCTTGATGGATGTTTCACGACCCCTCGGAAATTATGAAGACATTGCCTTTATTTAAGAAAAAGGGGATAAAGCCGTGTGTTTTAATAGGGGGGATTAACCGCAGTGTCGAGATTGACCAAGCAGGTACCAAAAAAACTCGCTTATTTTATTCGACACTCATCGTGCTAGCACTAAAAGGAGAGCATCACGGATATTTATAGGAAGAATTTGACTATCCGTGAGTGAGAACTATCATTCTACGATAGCATCGCGGTAGAACCCCAGGACTGATGTCATTGCTGCACACAAAAAGTTGTCCAAGTAAACGTCATTCATTCTCTCATTAATCATTGCATGTGCTTCATGCTCATTCTCGTGTGTGCGTGTTTTTAAATAGCGAAACCTGTGGACAAACAGCGCTCATGAAATGCAGGAATTTATCTTTGCCCTCAAACATTTTTATAGGTATCTTCCGAGCCAGCCTAACTAAATTTCTCTTTTAACACTTGTCAATAGACATTTCACAATATTCCCTGAGTAATACTCCTGGTATCAAATTCATATATACGCCAAATGTTTAAAATGCACAGAATAAAACAGCATGTTACTTTGAATCCCAAAATTTGTTCTTTTTAATTAGCTCAAATCAGATATTAAGAGGAATTTGAATTCACTTTGTCCACATCGAGATCTGTTGTTTGCTGTGTCTTATGCCCTCTAGCAATCGCTAACGGTGCCAGATCCTTCCTATAGGACGGCGATGGACAAAAGGAGATGGCTTTCCTTGTAAGGAGCCCCAGTGGGAGGAAGTTCAATTTCGCTCGGGTTCTCCTCATTTTGGGCCCAATTCAGAGTAGAGACCTAGCACCTGAAATCGGCACCCACAGAGGTATCGCTTTAACAGGGAGGACATTGGAGTCACGGACAGATTTTACGTGCATCAGCTCCTATTGGTGTACACGGTCCCATAGCAGCCCAGCCGAGAGAGGTTTTCACCCTTCCATGCACTGGGCAAGCCGGTGCTGCTTCTCTTTCCGTATTCTTATGGGAACGGAGATTAGCGACTAGGCCATTGCGGGACACACGTCGAGATCTGATTGCATTGGCAAAATAACTAGATGTAAAGTTTTTTGCTGTTCTGGCGTAATCCTTATTTTGATAATTAAGTTCAGTGGCCTCTATAAAGCGCATGTCCAGCAAAAACTGATCGACACATTAAAAAAAGTGTTTTGCCTTATTTGAAGAAATGAAAATAACCGAAATTCAACGCTGTATTGTTAAATTTGTTACTTATGACAGCGTGATGGTGCGAGAATACGACTATAGTACGATTTTTTTTTAAATACGAATATCACTTTTTTTTAATGCTGCACCGAAAAAGAGGAAAAACAGGCATTTGTTTACATATTTATTTATAACATTTGCAAAACATCATTTTTTAAACATTATTTCAGTATTGTTACTTAATAATAGAGAAAAAAAGAACGTAACAGTGAAACTGCATGTTTCAAATTCTGGCATTGTTCACATAACAATGTAAAGTTATGGAACTTCAACAAATGACTTCAGTCTATATCAGACCTTGTTCGAAGTATGGCGTCTTTTTTTGCTGTTCTTTGGAGCTTTTATTATACTGCATTTATTCGTACGGAAACTTTTGTTTCGTTTTGTTTTTGTTCGGCCCCCTGCTGTCGTCTCGGGTGTGCCAGTGGTGAAGGAGGAGGAGTCCCCGGTAGTAAGTACAACACCCACCACAGACAATAGTGACACTAATTCCACCTCATCCTATACAACAGCTAGTGACACACATTCCGTTTCATCTTACACAACATGTAATAGTGACACGCATTCCATCTCATCATACACAACAGCCAATACTTCTTTCAGTAGACCCACACCCGAGGCAATGCTATATATTAGAGGATTAAAACCCATGCCCGATTTTTCTACATACGCCAGACATATCAGAATCACACGCATGCCTTATCATCTCATACCACAGCCATACTACTCAGACAATCCACCAGATCCATTCCTACCTACCACACCGTTACCTCCTACTGCACGATTCCCACCCCCTGTTCCACCACTTAACGACTTTACCAATATTACATACCGTAAAAAGAAATTCAGACGTATCCGTAAATTTTTCTCTCGCCTCTCCTGCATCCGAAAAAACCCATAATCACCCAATGAGCCCATACACCTCCAATTTAAAACCATTAAATATTTAGCAAACACATTTTAATGCTCAATAGCACCAATTCACACACAGCACCACCCAACAGCATGCCTCACAGTACAAACTAAATCTACTCGGTAGACTTCCTCCTCAATAGTCGCAATAGTTCACCACTAAAATATAATAGCAGCTGTATGTAATATGTTTCATTCAATCAAAAATGAGCGACTTTCAGACCCATCGAAGTCTAAGGAAGCTCTGAAAGTCCTCAGAAAGAGCCTTCGTTGTCTATACGCTGCAGTCTCAACGAATGATTTTTCTTCAGTGATGGACCAGGAGCTTTATTCATGAACATTTCTCCGGTTACTCTACTTTAATGCGACTACGTTACTACAAATATCTCCATCTTCCGTGACGTCAAGATTATAAAGTGTCGGGGATCATCGTTTTCCAATTGTGTGCCACAGCGAGTCCATTGTGAGCAGCGTCAAGTTGCACATTTCTTCACTAACAATTCACAGGCGTCTGCAGAAAGAGCCAACTCTTACCATCTCAACGTAGATATTCAATTACTGGATAGCGATATTTCTTGTCATAAACTATTCAAGTCGTTGAAACCTTTCCCCGAACAATCCCACGGGCGGGCGTCTGAAGGAAGAGCCAGCTCCTACCATCGCATCGTTCTCTAAATCCAGGGAGGAAATATTTTCAATTTTCAACCTTTTGTTTTTTCAAGAACGATATCATCTGCCGTATGATCTGCTTGGAAGGAATTGAACTTTCAGCTTAGTCCCTGGAGCATTTCTCTGGCCATCACGTCTCGAATTCAAGTACGTTCTAAGCAAATATTCAAAGCTCTTCAAAACTCTAGAATCATAGTTTTCCATAATATGGATTATAGCACAATGTATCTCTCTATTCTAAAAAAAAGTAAAGGCCACTGGCGCTGGCGCTGTCAAAAGCTTGAACGCCTATCTCCTCCTAAACCGTGAGGATTTGAGTTTCGACTAAGGTACCCACAGATTCGAAAAATTCCGAGGAACCTGCAAAGCTGACTTAAATTTCGAAAATCGAATTATTTTAGAAGACATTAATAAAAAACTGAAAAAATAAACATAATGGTTACCAGATTTGGCATAAAATCATTCATTCCTTTGCAACAAAGCGTTTCAAAGTATCTAGAATCGAGTGAAATTTACAAACATGAGTTAGAATTACGCCCATTTTACGCCAAAATAAAAACTATATGAAATAAGTAACTCAAAATGTGTTACACAAAGTTGACAGTTTTCAAATAGTAAGTTCGCTTAGACAACAGGAGTTTAGAAATAGCGATTATTCGTTTTTCCAAAACAGAATAACTAATATCTTGAAAATGAAAAATAATTAAAATGCAGATTATTTTAAAGCCGGTTCTCGTCCAGCTGGATTATTTGCTACCAGTAGAAATAGTTGGCGTCGTTAACTATGCCATTATAGCAGTTACAGTACACTTTGGATATTTGCTAGCGCGACGAGATGGTATAATTCGTGGTGCTAAGTACGCCAATCTGCAAACGATTATGTAAATGAAAATATGGATAACGGTTTTCCGGTAACCTTAAATGAACAGTAATTATAGGTTGTGAGCATGTGTAAATCGCCAAATAATGAAAAGTCGCCATTGGTGGCAAGCTATCCTATCTGTTCAGTACCTTTTATTAACTTTACATATACGCAAGTCGCCAAATAATGAAAAATCGCCATGGGTGGCAAATTCGAAGGGTGTCCAATAGGTTTTAGATTATTAAAAATACAGCTGAAACAGATGTTCTGATTTTATTATGCTTTAGCTCCTAATTAATATAACTTTTGAATGGCAACATTGAAAATCAAGGAGTGCAAAATCATCATTGAAAGGAGTGCAAAATCATCATCATCAAGGCATCATTGAAATTCTGAGGAGTGCAAATAATTTTTCCAGCGATTATAAGCGGAGTCCGCACTCCAGGTGTAGTATAGCTCAGGACCCGTACAACACGGATTCCCATAACAAAATATCTTCCGTGTTATGAGGGGGAGGGGGTCTACTGTAGTGTGAAGTTTAAATTTTTCTGTACCAATGAACATGCAAGAACCAAGCAATGTGTAGCTCAGTAACATTCTATCTGATCCAATCTTCGGGTTTTGTCTGTTGAAATTATATCTTTTTGACGAATAAGCCTGATTTGGGGCCGAATGCCTCATACGAAAAGCGAGCGTAGCGAGTCTAGGGGGCTTGGCCCCTAGTGGTATTAATAAATATTTCGTATATATTAAATGTGTTTGTTATACTCATCATTTTCTACCACTGGCAAGTTACATTCATGTAATATTTAACTGTATCGAAGAAATTTAATAGATATTATATTAAAAAAGATATCTCATTCAACAGAAAAATCGAAAACTTGCAAAATTCTATTCTATAAATTGAAGGAAAACTACGAAATTAGGTCATAATTTTAATTTATTTTCTTGCTTTGTATACAAACACATTTTCGGCTTAATTCTTGTATGTATATATACAGAGATACAAATACCCATCAAATTAATAATTGAAATAGCTATATCCGGCTGTATGTGCACTTCTCTCGGTATATAACACATGTTACCGGCAACGTTTAAAATCCGGCATTCTATAGAACGCATGGGCATTGTATGTAATGGCTGAAAGTAGCCTGCAATGTAAGAAACGATTCATCACACATTTCCTAGGCATTCTATAAAATTCCAAATGAGAAACCGGCAAAGTATGAAATACATCTCCGATTGTATGTGAAATGTAATGTGTGATGAATAAAACATGTAATGAAATGTAATTCAAATGTCATTCAAGCCAGGCGCGTAGACAGGAAAATTTTTCGGGGGGGGGGGGGATATGGACTTATTTGTGTATAAATAGACGGAATTTCACCACTAATCCAAAAATTTCGGGGGCAGATATATCCCGATATCCTCCCCCCCTGGCTACGACCCTGATTCAAGCCTACCATGTTGCAACAAGTAGGTTAATTTTTTACTTTTTTATATGCAAAGTTTGTTTGCCTTAAAATGAATGACATGAATTTTGTTTCGTAAAACTTCATATTTCTATATGTATTTTGAATAACTTTTTCAATGGCATTTTCATTATTTTTCAGAGTAACGTGTATTTTTGAGGAATGTATGTCATTTATATAATCAGGATTTTTTTTGGAGGATGCATTTGTCATTCTGTAGAATTCCTAGGTATTATGTACAATGCCTAGGAAAAGGATTTTCATATTTCATACTTTGTGCCTAAAAACGTCCGGCTTTATATATATTGCCTAAGCATTCTATAGAATGTGTCCCGGCGTTTCATACTTTGCCTGTAGCATATGTTAACAGTAAAAACTCGCTTTAAACGGAATATAATGAAACTAAAATATTTTCCCTCTAAATCTTAGTATCTACTAAATAAAAATGAGTAACTAAAAATCTGCAACTGCAAGTTAAAATATTGCCGTTTAAGATAACTTTTAGTTAAAGTATCCATTTGACAGGTTTTAATAAATACAGGGGAGGTTGGGGCACGCTTTCCATTTTTAAAAAAAATTAATTATTGTATTTTTATTTTTGTCTGCTTTGAGGTAAACAGGATGTCGTTGTATTTTCTATACTTTCATCTCAAGCAAGCACAATTATTTTTCAAATAAGTGAATATACCTTTCGACATCAGGTGATTAAATCTATTCATCTTAAGTTGGAAGTTGTGCCCCATATGCGGGACAAGTTTTCCAGCTCTCAAATCTCTACAGTGGCAAACTTTCCAACTATACTTTACATGGTAAAACACAGGCAATAAACCTTGATTGCTCCTTAATATGCACTTTTTTTCAAACTAAGAAGGCATAATAACATTAGGTAAGATAATAAGAGTGATGTAGAAAGTAACTGGATATAAAAAACAAATGCCACTTTATGATTTTACATAAAGTGTCATATAACAATTTTTCAAAGACAGATTTTTTTAAACCGTTTAAAGGTCGTATTATTTTCAAGAAAACGGTCATAAAAGTGCCTATTTTTTTTTAATTCAAGAAAATTGTATAAAAATAAGTGCACGCACGATGTATGTATTCATTATAAGGTTTTGGACACCTTTTTAGCCCGAAAAAAAGTTACATTTCTAGAGAAAGCTAACATTTGAGTTATTGTGAGAGTAGTTGCTTTCTAGTTATCAGGGAATTAAAAAAATATGTGTTTTAAACGCTAAAGGAGAATTTTATTAAACTTACTTCATGAAATAAATATATATATTTGTAAAATTTTCTTTGAACAGAAGTAAGAAAGTGAGATAAGATTGCAAGATGCATATCCCAAATGCGCGTATTTGGGTTGTGCTACCATCTATTTAAAAACAAACTATCTCTAATTAAGTTAAAAATACTCTAGTACTATAATCTGTTGTGTAAAATAAGATATAATAAAAATCCGTGCATAAGAATTGAAATGCTTTAATATCTCTGGAGCATAACTTTTGAATACTATTGCCCGGAAATATCACGGCGAGAAATAGAGGGGAAAAAGCCTAGCCCGTGATTTTGGCGGTAGCGAAAAGGAAGGGGTTAATCGAAGTCAGTCATTGTTTGAATCGAAATGGACACAAGCAACAGATGTAACTTCGTCGGTGAAGTCTTCATGTGCCCATTTCTGGCATTTCCTGCACCCAGGGGCGTAGCCCGAAAATTTTCATGCGGGGGGGGGGGTTGCGACTACTACAACTTATATATATGTATATATATGTGTGTGTGATAATGTAGTGAAGAATATACATTTTGTATGGCAAAAAATTCCTCATGGGGGGTTATGACCCCCCTAAACCCCCTTGGTTACGCCTCTGCCTGCACCTCATCCACTTTTCTTCTGCCTTAAACAACATACCACGTAATTTTTCTTTTTTTTTTTTAGTATTTGATGTTTTGTTGCTTTTAACCCACTAAGCGCCAAAGCTCTCGTTACGGGAACATCTATTATATATTTTTTTTCTTAAAATATTTTAACACAATTTACGAAATACACATTTTATATAAACATTTACACTATATAACACACCCTATAGTGTAAATGTTTATATAAAATGTGTATTTCGTAAATTGCGTTAAAATATTTTAAGAAAAAATTATATAATAGATGTTCCCGTAACGGGAGCTTTGCGCTTAATGGGTTAACATGTGAAGTCGAAGGTCCAAAGCACTTCCTTTGGAAAACGTGCCCAGGTCTCCCCTATGTGTTGGTGGGTGTATTAAAGACACTAGAATGTGTTTAAAAAGCATCCGAACTTTATTGAAAGGACAGTTTTGAGCTGAAACATGCTTGTTTCGTGCTTGGATGCTTGATGGATAGAAAACAAAAACTAGGAGCCCAAATTTAAATACAAAGTTTAAAATAAGAAATGAAAAACTTTAGAGAAATAAATGTGAATACAAAGATTCTTATGTCGTTTTATCTTAACTTAGCCTTTCGGTTCTTCTTTGAGGATGTTTTGGAATGCTTCCAAACTGGCAGCTCATTTCGCACACTAGGATAAACATGTAATGTGAAACATATTTTATATCACCACGATAGCATACCTTAAAATTAATAATGGCTCTGGTACAACATACTCTGATAAAGACTGTTTATTCTTATAAAACTGAAAACTATGTATTAAAAATAATCTTCTTCGTGTTAAGGAAAAACAAAAATTTAGGAGCTCGTTTTAAGCACTTAGGGTTTACAGGTATCAGAAAATCTTTTTGCCGTCAAATTATTTATACGACTATGTCATGAATAAAACAAACTTATACAAAAATGCATCATCTTCCAATACTTGTAAAAAATAGATGGCATTTTATTTAAAGAGAAAATTTACAAATGGTAAAATTTTGGGTATATATATTAATGTGCATATTCATTCGTTTATAAATTATAAAAATTTTGTATTTTAGCTTAAGTTTAAAAAAATTGAATTACTCAAAGGAAAAGGAACTTCATCTAAGTAACAAAATGAGTATAATTTTCCCTTAAAATTTCTCACGTTTGCTATCGCTGAAGATGACTTTACATAAATGTCCCACCTTTAGGCATATATTCTTCGTGCAACTGATAAGACATATCAAGGAACACCAACGAAGTGAAAAATTCACATGATCCTTATTCATGAAATACATGTCTTGTAGTTATACCGGAAAATAATAATAATATATTGCATCATTAAGATATGGTTCTTAAATAATAGAATTTTATGCGTTTGAGTTTAGTGTAAGTCATTAGACTCAATGCATGGAATAAAGGAGAACTGAAGAGTACTAATAAAGTAAAACTACATTTGAAATAAATTTGTGCATGCTAGTCATATCACGCAAATTAATGGTTTACAAATAATCAGATTCTGTATACGTAAATAAAAAAAAGGAAAAGTTTGAGAAAAAAAAACTGCAGTCCACTCAGTAATAGAAAATTACCAAACTGTTTAACGCTATGACATAACCGATTACCCAAGATAGAAAGGCTTACATAATAGAAATAGAAAAGAAGTGGGAATAAAAGAATTCACTTCTTGTAACCTCTTAGAAAGTTCAACTTGAACTATATCCAGGAGACCGCAACTAGTTACATCAACGGACCTTGACTGCTAATAAAAAAAATCGCCGACAAAGCATTCAGCAACTTTTTTCGTTTCTCTTTTTCTTTTACTTAAGAATACATCTTGGAATCGTCAAACTCGTGTGGAAGTGATGCATAACGTAACTAGCACGTGGAGAAGCAAATTGACAAATCTTTAGTATAAATAGCCGGAAACAGGCATTCAAATCAAGCAGTAAATAGAATTTTCCATTTCTAAACCATTTCGATTGGTTTAAAAGCTTTTACTACTTTTGCAAAAGGAAATGCATTCCTCTAAGGTAATCGTTGTTTTGGCTATTGTGGTAATCCTTCTTACCATCGAAGTTATGGGAACTCCTATTCCTGGAGAAGAAGCAAGGCACCATCATCACCACGGGCATCACGATCATCATCATGACCACCACCATCACCATGATCACCATCATGATCATCATCATGACCATCATGAGCATCATGACCACGACCATCATCACGACCACCATGATCATCATCACCACGATCACCATCATCATGATCACCACGGACATCATCATTAAAGCATGTGATATAAAGGTACTTGTAGAAAGTATCGATTGTATAAATTTCACCTTTATTATTAAACCGTAAAATTGAAATATTTTAAATTATTGTGTTCTTTTTTTCTTAGTCTGATTCTTTTTTTAAATTGATAATGACACCTCAAATACGTATAATCGAACGAAAAAAAGGATGTAAGTTAAACTTATGGTGAGATAAAGGAGTAATTTAAGTGATATTATAAAGAAAAGTCTGTAATAAAATTCAGACGCTGACTTAAAATCTTAAAGTAGAACAGTAGAACAGAATATTCTTTCTTTTACTTTAGTAATTTTCCTTTTTCTATTAAACGATCTTATCTCTAAAATTTATTATCCGAGTCTTTATTTTACTCATTATTGACATATCAACATGGGAAACTTACACTCGAATACATTTTTAATGGATGTACTAAATAGCCAGCACAATATGTTGACATGTTACAGAACTATAGACAGGCGCATAGCCAGGAAAATTTTTCGGGGGGGGGGGGTATGAACTTATGTGTATAAATAGACGGAATTTCATCACTAATCCAAAAATTTCGGGGGGGGGATATATCCCGATATTCCCCCCCCCCCCTGACTATAGATAAGCACATATGCCTATTAGTTTCTAGATGCATTATATGTAGTATCATTATGCAAGTAAAATGAGTCAAGATAAAAAAAATTCAAGTAATCGCGTAAAAACATTGAACTACTGTTTTGAGAGGTATATATATATGAATTAATACATCACACATCATTCTTTTTTTTATACCTCTTGACTTAGCTTTCCAGTATAAGTTTACTTTACATTCTGTATACTGTAGTTTATAATAATATTAGTTAGAATCCCATTTCGTTTTGGTAATACAATAACTAATTGCACGGAACTTAGCAATAACAATAAATGTCAAATTAGTTATACGCTATAATTATGACATTCTGTAGTTTAGAATGCTATTAATTAGGTAGCTTTAGGTCTAAAGTGTAATAACTAACGTCACAGTTTTTCGAAAATTAGTTCAAGGTTTATGTACATGACGTGTCACTCAAAAATGTAATTTAATCAAATGTACGTCAACTTCCCTACAGTGTGTTCACGTTTCAGTGATATAACAGCAATCACTATGGTAGCAGAATAGTATTATACACTTGTTCACATCTCTTGCTATGTCCGTTCAGAAGTAATTTGAATGTGTCCTCACATATTTAATTTGAAATCTTCGCAAGATCAATTTTGTTTTGTTTTAATTTGGACAAAGTAATGCACATTACTCATGCATAAGACAATCGCGTGAACCCAATTTTCATAAAACAGATGAGAAACGAAAGTGGATATTATTTGCCGATTGCAGGATTAAATATGCACAGAAAATAAACTTCCCGACCGCTAGCGTGTGGGAGTCACGTAGGAAAAAAATTCTAACTTACGATGCGCGCGAAATGGTTCTAGGAGAGAAGGGCTGGAAAGGAGACGTGTAAATTTAGTATGTCCTATACTACGGAAATGCTTTGTTTACGTTACGTGCTGATTTAAAGCAACCAGGAAAATCGGCAGACATTCCTTTAACAGAATATTTTCGCTTTGCGTACCCGAGTTCTTGTTTCCTCTTGGTTTTGCGTAGGCAGGTCGAGAGAAGAGTTACGAAGCAAGAAACTCGGAAATTTATTATAATATTTAAAACACTTCCATACAATTCCAGGTCGTACCATTATTTCAGCAGATATAAAATTCGCAGAAAGTATGGGTACATGTTTTTGTTATAGTTTTGTGGCATTTTTTAATGTATATCAAATAAATATTCTATTTAATTTCATTAAAATTGATAAAAGTATTTTGTTTTTGTGATTTTTCATTACCTTATTATTATCATTATTTTTCGATAAGTACTATGACATCTTTTAAATGAATTTATTACATAGGTTACGAATTGAAAAGTGAGTAATGCGATACCTACATAAAATGAATATTATTATCATTTTAGTTTTGTAACATTTTTCCTTTTCTATCTCAATTTTATAAAAAGATTAAGTAACCCGGTTGCTTGTCTACCTTTATTAAACAAAAAAATTAACGTTTTATGTACGATTCAACACTTAAGTAAAATTTAACAAACCAAATAACTCAAATTACGCAACTATCATGTACGTTATCAAAAAAACGGTACAGAAATTTGTCTTACGATAGCATATAACAAAACTGAATGCAATTAATAATACCATTTTAGATTTTATATTTCTGAGTAAAAGAGGGCTAATACTATTATTAGAATAACTCCCGGTATCTGTCGTTGAACGTTCGTCAGTGGATAAACCTTTCTCAAAGAAAACTCTGAAAACTTTTTAGTAATCCGATACTCTGTCTGAAAAATTATGAAACATAAGTGGTATCTTTTTTCTGATATTGTAGTAATAAGTAGTTTCCTAATGATGTAGTAATAAAAACTGCACACAAATCAAATGTGCTTGAAGATTTGAATTAATTTATGATGTAAGATATTTTGGTAGGAATTTTCATTACTTTTCTATAACTCTTTTGAAACTGGTGTATACTTTATTTTCCAACAATTCCATACAAATCAATGATTTCGAAACTCTACAGTAAGTTTCAATATTTTGAAAAGTGCATGCAACTTCTAAACTTATAAACTTAAAAATAATTCCATGACTTATTTTACTTTCACGTAGTCAGTGAAACTCGATATGATTGTTTATCGGTCGAAATCAGAGATATACTTTTGAACTGCTTGACCCTTAAAGAGTTTTGTTTAAGGTTATTAAAGCTTGGCTGAAGTCCAGAAATGTCGGATCAAAATCAAGGCTCTAAAGTTACAGACATGGAAAAAGAGGTTCCTTAAATATTAGAGTCATTACCACATTTATTATAAAACGACGTGATTAACATCCAGACAGTACAAAATGTACCCTACAGAAGTAATTTGCATGTATCCTTCGAATGTATCAGTGGAAAAATTTTAATGACTAGGACTTTTGATTTTTCTATTTTTCCTTCGACGAAGACGAAAAAAATGGACAAAAGCGTCCATTTATAGCTGGCAGAATCTGAAAAGGAAGAGTAAATGTGTAAAGTTCAGTTCAGTTGAGGCTGAGTCGAACGTTAGAAGTGATAAGCTAATGACGTTATTTCCATTGGTCTGAGATTAACAAGGGTTCATGCTAACAAGGGTTCATGCACGCACGTACTTTGTGACTTTAGTTTAAAAAAGGTCATGCTTTTAGAGAAATAAATGAAAATAAAATATTTCAATTACTTCAAAATTTTTAACATGTTTCGCAACAAGCTGTACTGAAATAAATGATAAACCTGTATAAGTTACAAAGCATTTATATAAAAAAAAAAAATACTTTGTCGAAATAATGCAGATTGTATTACTGAAAAATTCTATTGTGCAATTCCATGTTTAAGAATTTTTTTCCACAAGTTTTATAGAAGGCGTCGTTTTCTCATTTATTTCAACGTATAGTGCAGCTCATAGAGATTTACCCTGAGTGTTTTTCGCTGGCGCAATTACTTTATTTTAATTTGTGTACCAAGACCGCTAAGGCGATTTTGTTTTGGGTAACGATGTTTAGTACCATTAGCTTGCGGCTGTTTAAAAAAATAGACTTGTGGTGAAAAATAGAATTTAAAGAAATTATTGACGGCGCATAAATTTGCGGAATGCTGTAGTAAGAAATATCTCTTCCCTTGCCATAATGGACGTATTAACACTGTTTAACAAAATTAGTAAATTTAGTAATAAAGTGTTCTTATACATTCAAAGAATAAATGTAATCACAACACATGTGAATATTTCTTTTCACTGAAAAAGATGGATGAATAGTTGCTATTTTCTATCTGTGTTTGAAAATGAAGCTCTGTTTGAATTAAAAGCTTTGTAAGTCAATCAGTTTTCACTTCTGTAGTTTACACAGCAAAATAGACCATTCCAAGTTTTAGAGAAGGTTTTTTGTTTTACATATAAAGATTAACGCAGTAAATGCAAATTGGTTTTAACATTTTTTTCTTTGAGAGTCCAACCACTTCTTTTTAAAACAATCAATCATTTTAGGAGACACGATGGAAAGTAGGCGATGCTGAAGATTTCAGCTGTCTGGACTTCTCTTGAAATCCTTATCAGTAGATAGACGAGTGATGAAATTTCAAAAGGGCAGACGTTTTAAATTTTTATGTTTAAAAGATTGAATGGGAAAAAAAGGAAGGGAAACATAAAATACAGATGATTCATGAAACCTTTTACTGGAGATGAATCATAAACACTCTTATTACACTTCCGGCATGTTACACCATAAAAGTGCACTCTAGACCTTTTTTTTTTTTTTTGTCGTATAGATATAAAGATAAAATTAATATTTAAAACTGCTCTTGAAAAATCTGCACTCATCACACATCTCTTCAAAAGTCAAAAATACATATGTATTTAAGAGCCTGGAATAAATTCAGGACACTTTTTTTCATGAACTGCGTGTATATTATGAACAATAAACTTGTGTGCCTTTTACAACTTACAAAGAAAAAAAATTCCGGAACAAGGAAACATCATTAGAAAAATGCTGGTCATCCATTCAGGAGAATTTTTACAAAATACTGAATACTTTTTCATAATTCTTACGCATTGAACATTTGTAAGAATACATAGTACACATTGTGATGAAAAGTTGTAAATTTTTCCCACTCAGTGGAAATATTGTCAATTCTTGTATTGCTTCCTGAAGAATATCATATGTTATTTCATTCATTTGTTAACAGATATATATATATATTATAGAAATGTATTTAGACATGCTTTTTGTTGCTGATGTAGTCAGGAGCTCAGGAATTTATAGCGGCTTTAGAAAATTCTTCTTTACTCGGTTGCTCATCTTGAAAAACTCTCCCCCCCGCCCCCCCAACCCCCACCACCACTACCACCACTCTCAAGAAAAAACGAGAAAAACGCAGTTTCCACTAATCTATCTAAAATCTTTCTATAAAGTGAAAACTAAATTTTAGGATGCCAAAACTTTGGAGCCTAATTTGCAATGTATGCTCCAAATATCCCCATACAGCAACAATGTCGTCAGTGAAGTAGTGCAACAGCATTTAGAGGAAGAAGGATTTTATCCATGTCTCCTTTTCTTTATCACCTTTAATTTAAATCACTTTAATTAAATTTTAGTGCTGCCATCTACTTTTACTTTAAAGAAGTAAAAGTATAAAAATTTCACCTCTCTCTCTTCTTAAAATGCTTATTCACATTCGCTTCAAGTTTAAACCGAAGTATAAAAAAAGAATCGTCTTTAGTAAACATACATCATTACGTAAATAATGAAAAGAAAATCTAGTTGCTGAGAAAATTTAAATTTTCTTGGCAATACTATATTATGTTCAGTTTATTTTATCGCAATATTGCGTATGTACAAGTACCGGTATAGGATTTTATAACGTAGTAGCTGAAGTACCCGTCGTTAATATATAATGCGGATTTCCAAAAAGCTTGAATTTTTGTCCGCGTTACAGGAATACAAAGAATGGAATTAGCCAAATCTGGATTTAGAGGTGTGGACACCCTGAGGCGGCAAAGTACTGGAGGCCCCGAATTATTTTTCAAAGAAGTCAAACAATTTTTCGAAAATCTGTGGCAAAGAGGGTTTAGCACTTATGCATAGACTAGTAGTCTCGGTTTTTATTACCGATGGCGGTAAATTTTATTTACACAAAGAATAATGTCTACTTTTCTGGCGTTGTGATGTAACGCCGATATGGCTCGCAACAATTCTCGCTGGATGCCAGTGGTACATGAAATGTGTTCAAAGAAACAGATACTTTTTATCTGAGCCCTTTGGGTATAAAGTTGTAGAGGTTATTTCTTTAATTCTCCGGTAGGAAATTTTATGTAAAAATGCCTATTGTGGGGCAGAAGGCCTGGTGCTTCAGTCCAAGTTGACCTCCCTTAAATCTGGCCCTGAAATTAGCATTTCAAAAGTATAGAAAGCAAAGTTATAACTTCTGAGTATTGTTGTCTGTGTGCTGTCTGTTGTTCTGTGTATTACAGGTTAGAAAGTACAAAAGTATACTGAGTGAAATTGTCAATAGAGAAAAACTTTTATTTTCAAAGTAAACGTTTCATTTTAGTGGAATGAGCTGTTAAAGTCAAAGTCATTCCTCGTCTGTAACTAAATTTTGTTTAATTCACTTGAGGCATAATATTTTAGCATTATGCCTCAAGACAATTTTGCAAAGTTTTCACAAAATCTAAACAAGAAAATAAACACTAAAACTTCGATGTAATTTGTTTATATTGAACAGACAAATAATATCTCTTGATGCTTTACACTGATCTCCCTAAAAAAATGTAATGTTTCAAAATTTATTCAGATTTAAAAAAAAAAAAATTCCACATTTATTGTTCCAGTCGTTGCTGGCCATGTTACTAAATTTTATTCCATTCTCTTAAGCCGTTTTGGAGGGATACGAAAACAAATCTTTAAACGATTTCCAGACTTTTGATGTACGTGTACATGTATGTAACCCACATATCTCAAAGATATTAATCGTAGCTTGTTGAAATTTCATATATAAGATTTTTGTAACATCTAATTGTGCTTCTCGATTTTCGGGGCCAATCTACTGGAGAGTTTATTTCAGGACCACCCAAAAGGTTTCATTACATTAAGGCCTATTCACATCTTGAATATATTACATCTGTAATCAGTCATTGTTTATGCCGTGCCCAAAATCTTGCCAACAGTTATTAACCTTGGCGAGTTTTTCCGAAATACCACCAAATTTGGCGCCAAAAATAATTACGTATTTTGTGTAACTCAAAATACGTTATTACGTTATTATACGTTATCTAAAACTGTTTGCCGAAGAATGCTGAAAATTTTGCATTTAGAATTATTGAAACATACAATTTTGCATCTTTTTTTTTTAATTGCAGTTGACTGAGTAATTTATTTACAGGGCTACCCAGAAGTCTTTAAATGCATTAAGGTCTATGGGTACAGTCAATTAATTTAAGTCTTCCATCAATCCCTATTTCGTCTGTACCCAAAATCTCGCAAATTATCTCAAGCTTGTCGGTTTTTGGCTAAATATCCAAATTAAGCTCCAAGAATAAATTTTTCAGACTGTCTAGCTTGATGATATCTCAAACATTTGGCTAGAAATCGCAAAACCTTAGTATCATAGCAGTATTGTACCTCCTTCAAACGAAATAAGTTTAGATGAAGTGCATGGAAAATATTTATGATTTAATAGACGAACAAAGACGTCATGCGGTGCCCACATCATATTTTTTAGGTCTTACACTTTTTTAGGTCTTTTAGGAAATTTAGAGTTGCTGCATATTTTGGGTGTCATCATAAAAGCCGATGGTAGCCAAGCCAAGTACTAATATTGCAAAATGGATTAAAAGAGAAAATTGCTGTCCTTTGTGTCCTTCGTGTCCATTATAATTTATGTGGCGAAAGCAATATCCCCAAAATAAACTATTTTTAAAAATGTTGATACACATTATAATTTCCATGCCTCGAGCCTAGATTTATATTTATTCTGTTTCAGTGGTCATGTATATCATTTCCTTAATATGCTAAAATGTGGCAAGGATAGCATTCTCATATCTACTTTTTATGTTTACTTCATTACTTCTTTTACTGTAATGGCAACAGGTGTAAGTAATTTAACTTGGAGGAGTTGGCAATCGGTGGTGTTTATCAAACGGGAAAGTACCCGCTAATTTTTATATGCATTCTTGCCATTCGCAGCATAGAAATATCGTCGATTTTGGTACCGCATACGTTAATGTAATAGATAAATAGATTGAAAATTTGCATTACAAACTATCCCGTCAACGATGGGTACTTCAGCTAGTATTTATAAAATTTGGTTGCTATATAGCTCGAACTTAACCATATTGAATCGAGCTTCAAATCGCTTTATAATAATAACAGTTATATAATGTTGTAATTAATATGCAATTTTCTAATAATAATGACATAATTTTGTAAAAAATTAGTTTTTACCACAACAGAAAATAATTTCGGTACAAAGAGTGAAGCGAAAAACAGACAGATTTCAAATACACATTCCTTATTTGACAGTCTAAATTGAATAAGTCAAAATAATCTTATGAGTAATAAAATAAGCAATTATTATTTTAAGAGCAACTAGTCTGCAAAACTTTCATTATAATTTAATAGCATGATTTCAATCATCTATTAAATTATTATTAGTTGCAGTTAATGCAGATGGACTGTAGCTCAATTGATAAAAGTGCACTGGAAGAAACCATTTGATAACATTTTCATTGAAGTAGTGATGAGAAAAATAATGACTTCATTCATATCTAAATTATTACTTGAACTACTCGATTTAATACGAATAAATATTTACATTTATTCTAAAACCCTTAGCAAAGAATAAATAACTGCATATCGTGTTAAAAAACTGTTTCCCTACGCATCTATATTTGCTTATTTACATCCATGATCAAGAAAAAGGGAAATCTCGATCACACAAATCTCCATCGACAAACTGCGATACTTTCTTATAATCACACCTCAACAGTAGCTTGATAAGTGATAACCCCATCAAGTATATAGGCTAAAGATAAACGGCAAATAAGCTAATCTATCTTTAATGAAGCTTCCGTTAAAGAGAAATCAGAAGAGGAGAAGTGTCTTTCTGGAGATGTGTCGCAACAATACAAAATAATTTTCAGTGAGTTCTCCTTGGAAATAAATTTAACGATAAGCAGCATTATTCTTGTGTGGGATCGTTTAGAGTAGTAAAAATGAAGCAATTTTTTATCATTTTATGCATACTAATTTAGTGAACGATTTTCAAGACATTTATCTTTAATTAAAATGAAACAGACTTTCATTTTTTTTTCTATTTTAATACTTTGAAAATTTCGCTTTAATGATTATGAGCAATCTTGTCGATTTGATTAGGTAATAAATAACAAGACAAATATTTTATATAGTTAATTAAGAAATTAACTTCAACTTCTTTAAGGGAGAAACATGAATTGACATTATATTTCCCTACAAAATAATCATACAGTCATTTTTATACTAATAATGTAGGCTAGTTTTGTTAGTGATCAATCAGACAATTTTTTAATCAGATTGATTTAATTAGAAAATTAATTAACAATAAATTTTCTTTTAAGCTACAAATGAACATGACTGCATAATTCTCTTTAAAATTAGCATACAGATATGAAGAGCTGATTTTATTAGTTATGCTTTCGGCTTAGTTAGATTATGAATGATTCGAAGAACTTCTTTGTCAGATCTGCAGATTTTTAATCCTCGAACAATAATCTTGTTAGCCCAAATAAGTTAATTCACATCAAACGTTTAAAAGGTCTATAAAGGGGTTCTTAAAAGAGGTCTTAAAAGGTCTGCCCTCAGCAAGGTAATATGTTTGACACAAATATATTTAAATATTTTTTATTTTTGTGTTTATTAATACATTTGTGAGTATGTAGTTTCAAACAAGAAATCAAGTGGACAGAAACAGCCCGGGGAAGCTGCTTTTTTCAATATATTCGGTAAGTAAATTCAAAATTGAATTAATAAGATGGACTATAGCTCATTGGGAAAAAAATGATTATCAATAATAATAATATATCTTCTACCTAACTTCTTATTTTTTTTTAAAATCTACGTTTTGTGATATACTCTTGCATTCACTTAAATAATTTAATCATGGTTATGTTGTTGTTGTTGTTGTGCTGTGTTGTGGCAAAGCTATGCGAGGTCTAACTGCCAAGGTTGGTGGTATCTTGGTAGAGGAATTTTGAAGGGGTTTTAACACGTATTCACGTTGCATCTGGAGAAAACCGAACCAAACTCCAGACCGTTAGATTGACAGCCGCGAGATAGGCCAGGATAGAAAGTTTAACCTTCACACTTCAGCTGTCTATCATTTTGAGTGTTTTAGTCACTCGGCATGATGGGGCCATGGATGAAGAACAAAATAGAAAATGAATAAAATACAGTGTTAGAACACCATACAAACTGTTGTAAAATGACAAGAGAAGTAAAGATCTTATTTACACACACACACACACACAAAACAGTTTACAGATTTTTTTTTTCATAAAACGTGAGTTGTTTCTTGAAATTAAAGTATTTTGCCAAAATAAGTACTTTTGAAAAATAAGTTTCTTTTCTCAGCGGTATTCAATTTTTTTTTCCAATATCGCTCAGATTTCTAAAATTCCAAAACAATGTTGGTTTTAGCTATCTAAATCACTCATTTTAGCAATTGTGTAAAACTATTCCACAATAGTACGGCAACTCCAAGAATATTCTTAATACGTAATCGTATAATATGCAACCGTGAGAGAGCAAGTAATGCCTTTATTAGCATGTGTAACATGACAAGGCATATTATTCAAAAAGAAACGTTTCCTTCGCCCGCCAGCGCATTTCGAAAGCTTTATCCTGACTTAGCAATCACTTAACACTTTCAAAAAGTAAGATTTTTGAAAAGTAATTTGCTGTTTAGACAGCTGAATATTTTTTTTAACGTAGTGCGAAGTAAGAGTGGAGTAAAAAATTCACGTGCTTGAAATATGAAAATATTTCTTGGATATTAAATCACCGCATTAAAAAAAAAAGAAAAACGAAAGATAAAGAAAAGAAAACACTTTTGAGTATTAAATAGATTTTATTAGTTTCATGAAATCGTTAAGCCTTGCATTATGTGAGCAACTAGTATTGCAGAGAAAAAAAAGTACTCCTGGTATTATTATTATTATATATGCTGAAACTGCGTTTCTTCCCCTCTTTAATAGATATTATTACTTCAAGGAATCTTATGTTTCGAATAGGGATGTTTTTCCCTTTAGACGTTAAACTGAATTTCAGTTTTTTAAACATTTCTGTGTGGTTTCAATTTTATTTTCAGAAATCCATGTCCCATCATTTTTCCAATTTCGTGACTTCAGAAAATGTGACAGAAATATTAATCCTATCTTACATACCCTATAACATAAGGTTTTTTCGATTGCCATTTAAAAAATTTAGTTAAAACACTAAAGGTCAACTAATCGCCTTTAGCATTTTCCTTTCACATGTATGAAATTTAAGCTTTTATTGTTTAGTTTTTCTAAATCTTCAGTTTTTCGAGAACTCTTTTTGTTAAGATGCCACGGTTTAACACGAATTCGTGCAACTAAATATGGGTTATAATCTGATCGTTCATCGTTATTTTTTCGTTGACCTCTCTCTTTCTCTTTAAACACCTTCAAAATGAATTTAAGGTGAACAAAATGTACGGCTTCTTCCACTGCTTCCCTACATGATATGAAGTTTCATACTTTTACCTGCAGTTGCAGTTACATGTTGCTGCTTTGGTATAATCCAATCGATGTCAACTTTGGATGCTTTGGTTCAGTTCTGTTGGTCAGAACATTTTAAAAATAGGTATTACAATTAGACGAATTTTATCACAGGGTCTAAACTTTTGAAACAGGCTAAGGAAAACCAAGCAAGTATAGGAAGTAGGACATAAATAGAGGAAAATTGGAGGCCATATGATGGTTGTCATCAGGGTTGTTCCAAGAACATTGTGCAGTATTAATTGAGATCTGCTCTCTGAATTGATGAGATACTTGGACAATGAAATATTAGCTACTCGGGTACATCACACATTTTCAGTATTACCAAAAAATATACTGATATCAAAATTCAGAAAATTCAATTATAGAAACTGTAAGTACTGTAGCAGGGTTAGCTCTTCAGTTTTCATTAAAATTATTTAGTTTAACGGAAACATTTTTGCATTTAATAAACTGCTTAATATCAATAAAAGTTTCTTTATAAAATGAATCAAAACAATCGAATGTCAACCGTAATGTTCAAGTATTTACTTAAATGCATTCTTGATAGTATGGGTGTTCTACAATTTAGATACATAATACAAGTTATTTTCACAAATAAAATTTGTAGTTGATTAATTTTCCCATTAAAGGAATAACTGTGACAAAAAATTATTGCGGTGATCTTAATTTTTTGTTTAAAATAGTTTATAACTACAAGAATATTTCTTATTTATCGGTTAAGTTTGGTAACAGTAGAAAAAAAAAATCTGTTCAATAAATCAAAATTTGATGAAAACCAATTAGTGTTCGAAAGCTTGGGTTCTTTTATATACATATAAAATTATATATCTCATACTTTTTCATTCCTTAAGTATTTATATCAACTGTAATAATTTTTACTACTATTTAAAAACCTACAATGTCATCTGCCGAACACACAAATTTCCATTTTCATCAACAGAAAAATTGTAGCAGGCTACTAAAGTAAATGTACCTGTAATGGACCTTGTACGTATAAGGGACGACTTACTTTTAGAAATAAACAAAGTAAGCTACTTTTAGAAATAAACAAAATAAAGGGGTAGTCACCTTTAGGGTTCGTGGGGTTTCAGTCCCCTTAGCCCTTTCCGTGTGTCCGTCTACGCTCACGAGGTTACACTAAATGGATTAAACTTAATACTTTGTGCAGCAATATAGTATTGTTGAAGCAGCTGGAAATTTTTCGGGTTATAATACCAGAATATTTTAAATAAAATAAAATATATCCGTTATAGCCATGGGGGCCCATACCAATGGGCAGGGTAGGGCATGCTTCCACCCCCACCCCCCTCTCGCCAGTTCCCAGGGAAAGTTTATACTATCGTAATGATTTAGATACTGATTCAACACTAAAAGATAGTATTCTTTTGAGGCAGGGCCCCTTATTTGCCCCTCGCCTTCCCTACAAACAGTCATATGGAAGCCCACTCTAGCATCATAACTGTACATAAATAAAGTGAACATGTATAGTTAGTTCTATGATTCTTCGAGAACCATTTCAAACATAGCCAAACATTTCTAAATCAGATCACATAGATTCTAAGTCAGATTTCTAAATCTGATCGCTACCAGAATAATTTAAGCAGTGGTAAAATTCAAGAAACGCTCACTCTTAAGAACCTCAATTATTCTCTTCAAGAGTGGGAAAAAAAAAACAATAATTCCCTTCAGGAATCTGACCCATTTCGTAAAAAAAAAAAGTGTAAGGGAGATATATAAGAGGAGGTGCATGCAAAAAGGGAGGAAGGGGGAGAGGATGAGGATGTCTGTTTTCTGGAGGTGGTGGGGTGGGTTAAAGAACATTTCCTAAATGCTGAAAGGACTCCTTGTCTGCAGAAGGAAGGATAGAAATAACCCAAACAGATTGCACACCCGATGACATCACCTCTCGTACCAGAAGGCCGATGTCGACCAATTTCTGAAGAAGAGGAGGAGAGCATGGTGCATGTTCTGTTCCGTATTCATCGTCAGGTCTTTAAGATTGTCTACAAGGTTGAGGAATGCCTTCCACAAACAAGAGGAGAATGAACCAACCAGCCAGCAATGGATATCTTTCCCGTTCGCGGAAAGTTAAAAAAGATGACGATTTTTCCGATCTGCTGAAAAATTTTTTTCTTTCCTTTTCAAGACGTGTAAGAAGCTAATAAAAGTAAAGTTAATGACCAACAGGCTGCATTAGTTTTTAAGCAAGAAAACAAAGAACAAAAAACAAAGGGTTATTATACTATCACAAATTGTTGCGTAGTTGCATTCTGGGTTTTAATATGAACTTTAATTTTAATGACTTTTATAAAAAGTATAAAACAAAAATCTATTCTTGCATGCTATAAAGAAATTAAATTTTAAACACTAACAAAATTTCAAATAATATAGATTTTCACTTTTACGAGAAATGAAAATTTTTATATATTCAATATGTTTGAAAAAACAATCGATATTTTTGAAATTCAGGGCTTAAAGAATACTTACACAAAACTAATACCAAGAATTTTAGTTTCGAGTGCTTTTAAAAATATTTTGAATATTTAAAAATTTTCATTTCTTAAAAAAAACGAAATATCTATATTTTTCTCTAAAATTTTTAGTGTCAAAATTTTATTTTTTCATAGCATATCTTTGCAAGAATAAATTTTTATTTTGTGTTTAAAGGCTCCGAAACAAAAAGCTTTTATCGTAAAAAAAAGAAAGAGAAAGGGAAGAAAAAAAAGAATTTTTTTAAAGTCTATCTGGGGCAAAAAATCAATACTTGATAAGAATCCCAAGCTGGTAAAAATTGTTTCATAGCTGTATTCTGGATACACATGCACTCATTTTAAATATGAGTTTCAATGTGTACTGGCAATAATAGTACGGTTTATTAATTTTATTACAGGTATGAGAACTCAAGTACTGACAGATTTTTTTTTTATTTACATTTGGATTATGCTTAGAGTGAAATTTTGATTAGCCCCATAAAAAATATTTCAAGGTTGTCAACTAACTATGCTACGTTTCAAACATTCGTAAAAAATAATACATTAAACTTTATGAAATTGAATATAAATTGTAGCTATAGAATTATTTACATAAAATATAAAACATTTATAGATTATGACTTTGAAACGTTCTGACACAAAATAGTGACAGAAGGTCTAAACTTAAATTTACTAAAAAGTAAAACAAAGTAAAGTGGCTCATTTTTTAAATGAAGATATACTTCTGTAAGGTATTAAATCATCTATTGTCAGAAATATTTTGTAGGAATTTAAATAATGGCAAGACAATAGCGCTGAATATGCTACAATTTTGTTAGTAAGTTTGTGCGCAATTGAAGCATCATTTAAAAACTTTCTAAGTTAAATGGAGGCTCTATTTGACTTGTAGAAATCCGAAGTTACGTAATACAAGTATAGACATAAGCTCTAGAAATTTCACAAATTGCTTATATCTTTCGAAAAATTATCTTTAATCTTTTTTAATTTTTTGTGGTTACACTTGGAAATACAAAAGTAAAAAACCCGCTATTTATCTTATGTTTTCAAACATAAATAATAAATTTTAGAAATGAATCATATTTCCGTTCTTACAAATGCTCATATACTTAAAGTTTGATTTATTCAGCACAATATCTCGCTTATATTGATAGGATTTTGGCCTTGGATACTTATAGATCCATCATCATCAAGTCAGTCGTATATATACCGATTTGAAATTCTGAAGCATTTCTTCTGCGAAGATAGATAAAACCAGCAATCCAGAAACCGTAGCTCTAAAGATTAATATGCTATAACTTAATTCAGAGCTAATTCATTTTCTTAGTAAGACAAAAGAAAAAATAGTCTTTAATGAAAAGATGGATGTTATTTGTTCACAGCTAAATTTCTTCTTACACAAACAATTCTGTTTTTTTATTCATTTACTTCTTGTTTACTTTACTGTTTTCGCCTCGTTGTGGGGGGAAAAAAAACCTTTCTCTAAGAAGATTCCTTTTTTTTTTTTTTTAAATGAACACAAAAACACAGTTTGTTACCACACAGAAAATGGTAACAACATAGTCGTTATGATTTGTCAAATCGTATGATAGATACATTTCATCTTTATTACACACACTTCGTTATCACATTACACTTTTATTCTCTTCTTAACTTCGAGCGTTTGAGTTACTTCTCACTTTTCAACTACAAAGTTTATAATATTGATATATAATATTTATATTTCCATGAAAATATTCAAGTAACATTGAAATGCCACTCTCCTTATTTTTTAAGTGTAAACGAATTATAATGCCCAAATGATACGTGTTTGAGAACAGTAAAAAAGTAAAAGAGGCAAACTGCAACATTTACATCTGACGCAAATGTAATCATGAAATGTGTTATTTTTTAACAAAAATTAAATGTTAATAATACAGATAAATCTAGACAAGTTTTCTTTTGAATCACAAAAACTGAGTGATGATAATGTTAAAAATAGCGCTAAGAGAACAATAATTATGATACTGAGATTTGATTGATATACAAACTTTAGCTTACTAGGCATGAGATATTTCAAATATGATAAACAACGTCTTAAAATTAAATTTTAGTTTTATATCCCTATTATGTTTAGTTGAAAAGGATAAAGTATAAAAGGCACAGTTTAAAAATGTAACTATGTATAAGAGAATGAGTAATTGGTACTATGCATGAATATTGCCTTACTCTTGCGCAAAGCTGAAAACCAGTAAAGCATTCAAAGGTGCATGTACGGAAGCTCTGCCAAGTATAGAAGGAAATCTTATTGATAGCAGTTGCGTTTTTGTAACGATGGACGCTTTTTCTAAGACATTCAGAGGGTTATATAGGACGTGATTTGGTGATATTGCATCATGCATTATCTTTAAGAAAATCTAAATATGATAATCTCCAAATTAACGCTTCCAAAATACAGCCGTTTGCCGAAGTTTAACCCCTTGAGAACATTTGACGACTTTGTTGCGTCAGCCACTTGCTTTGCGTAAGTAAAGGATAACGAATACGTTTCTTCATTAAAATTAGGACAAAATTAAACATGCGCATTCTTGTTCGTGGCGAAAGTGATTTATAACAGTTGTAGGAAACTGTTTCTTTCAGTCAGAATTTCTAATTTAGTCACTTTGTGTCTAAATTTGGCCATGATATCTGCTCCAAAATCAAAAATTTCTTCAAATAAATCCGAGCCCAAGGTCTTAAACCAATAGTCACTTTTCAGCATTTTAAGACATTTCATCATTTTTGCTAATTGTTTCATTATCTCATTTCAGGGGGGTAGCCAGGAAAATATTTCGGGAGGAGAAGGGATAAGAAATAAGTCGTGAGTAAATAAACAGAATTTGAGCACGACTTAGAGATTGTGCTTGCTAACTAATCCGAAAATTTAGGGGGGGGGGGGGGAAATCCCAATCTCCCTTGTCGCAACACCCCTCTCAAATGTTTATTGTGTCAGTTGCGTACTATTTACACAAACGTGTCTGAATCCTTTATTGTCAATTATCTATTGGATTTTACCGTAGTTCTGTTGTGTAATTACTGTAATGGATTTTTAAAAAGCTAACCACTGTTGTAAAAAAGGCAGAAAAAGTGATCCTGCACAAAGTTTTATTTTCTGAACGTGAAATAAGTTCAAGTTTGATTGCAAACATTTTAGCTGTTCTCATCAAGTTATCATTAAATTTAAGAATTCCAGAAAATTTAAGAACTTTAAGAGAAGCGATCCACTACAAAAACAGTTGCCCCTGATGATCATGTGGCAGAAGAATGATCGTGAGATCCCTAACAAAATTCTGCACTGAGATTACACGTACTCTGGCTACAAAGGTATCCAATTTCAGTTTCAGAACTATTTCAAGACGTGTGACCAAGTAAAGATTTCATAACTTTATAAGGCACCATGCGAACATTAATCTACACATGAACTTTGAATAGGGATATTATAATAAATTAGAGTACTGCGGAAATAACATGTGCTGGAAATAAACGAGATCCCTGAAGTAGAAGTAGAAAGAGACGTGTGGACATTGAAAAAAATTGAGTTTGATAGAAAATCTGAGCTGAGATGGCCGCATTATAGTATGCTGGAGTTGATATTTCTGTCTGCGTGTAATTAAACGTGCCTATTGTTAATTCAAGAAATATCGCCTCATGTTCTAATAGAAGTTTCGAGATTCGCAACTCGGAAAGTTGAGGAAGTGTTTTTTATTTATTCATCTGTTCGTAAGGAATAAAGAACACAGATTGGGCATTTTAATAGACACATATATGTTATTCTTGAAGAATTCCATTAAATCTGAATGCCTTCAGTGGTTTTACTTATGTGATCACTCCTCGTAAAGTCGCTAAAGTTTTACCGAAAATTTAAAAGCATTGGTAGCATTATGAACAGCTATCTTGTTCGCATTTACCCAGACAGCACATAAGCTTAAATCAAGCTTGACATTTCTTTGAATTTGACGTATTAATACAAGCTTGGCAGTTCAATTCATTTTAAGCTTGCAGAAGTCATTTGAACTGTCAAGCTGGAATACAGCTTGATTACTGCTTGAAAGAGAAAGCGTGCGGTGATGGCGCCATCTGTGAAAGAGAATGGATATTAATTGTCTAGCGTTTTCTCAAATTTGCTCATATTAAATAAAGAAAAGTTCGTCAAAGTTGTGTTTTATTTTATTATCGCACAGAACCTGGACATTAGAACACGCAAGGGGAAGAAATGAATGGGATAAGCCCCTCTGAAGTGTAACACGAGGGGAGTTTTAGTTTTATTTACATCTAATTAACATTAGTAATTCCATTAACTCATTAATTAGCCCTAAAAATAAATTTTAATATAATAAACACAATTTAGTTAGTTAATATACTTCACTTTATGGGTGGTAGAATGAGGCGCGATCCGGCCGCCACAAAATAATTTATCATCATTCATAAATGTACTTGACCGTAGAATTAAAAAAAAAGATTCTGTATTTCTAAATATGGAAATTCTTCAAAATAAAATACAATTATACTACGAAATTGATTTCAAAATCAGCCGTTTGTCTCGATTTTGGCCAGCAGTATTGCCCAACATGAGTGTTGCGATATTGAAAGTTTTAAAACGTGTCCTGCTTTTAAGTTTATATTATGATTATTTCCCTATTAGTAGAGTCTATAAATCACACATAACATTATTTAAATTTTGATTCATCTCATGGAAAAATAAAAAATAAACTTATCGGCATCGCCCACTGATCGATCTGGCCAGAAAACGGCGTGACAACCGTAACAGTCACTTCAAACTTTAGTCATAGCAGCGTGAGGCTTATTGGCGGAACGGTTAGCACGCTGGCCTCCCAGCCCATAGTTCCCGAGTTCGAACCCATCCGCGGATGTTTGATGGAAACAGATTAAAATAACTTAAAATTTCAGCATAGAGGGGAAAATGCGTGGAAAAAGAAAGCATGTGGGGCGAGTTCGCCGACGGGCGCACCGTGCATTAAAAAAAAATTTTTAAGCTTGAAATTAAGCTTGCTATGTCAAGCTTAATGAAATCTGGGCAAGTGTAAACTAGAACACTTGATCCAAGCTTGCATTAACCTTACACGCTTGAAATTTTCAAGCTTAACTCAAGTTTATTGACTTGATAAATCAAGCTTGGTGCAAGTTTGCTGCAAGTTTGCTGTGCTGTCTGTGTATCCTCGAACTTATTTCCCATTAAAAAAAAATCCATATTCATACAGGGTCACTTTTCTATTCTTTTTGTAACAGTAAATGAATATTTTTTAAACCTATTACTACAATTACATTGTAAGAAATACCTGTAATTTTACCACAGATATTCCTGCAAAATAATACACCACAAGTGCTGCAGCTTTGGAATACAGCACTGCGTGTGTAAACCCACTCACGAAATGACGTAATGACGTTGATCAGCCAATCACGAAGAATATTGAACAAAAAATTAACACAGTCTTTACATCACAGCGTGTTGACGTTTCGTTTTCACTCATACTTTGCGCTGTAATCTAGGAAAATATTTTTTTGCAGTGTACACAGCAGTGCCGGCAAAAAGTCTAATAAACAATTAGCGATGACGAGAGGACTGCGTTTATTTAAATTAGTAGTATATATATGATTCATTCAACACATGCGGTAGTGCAATAAAATGTATAAAATAATTAAATACGCTAAAATACTGAAAATCGGCTACCGGTTTTTAAAAACTTGCAAACGACTGTCATAAAAAAATGAAGAAATTCTTTCACAGTAATATGATCGTTTGATCATTTTAAAATTCATCAGTTAGGAGTTTAAAAAAATTATAATTTTATAGTTTTCAACAACTGAAAAGTTTAGATAAAAAATGACCGAGATTCAGATAAAGAGCAGATCTCACTCTCTTTCTCTCACTTCTTTGAAAGCTGATAACTTTATCTATGAAAATTGCGTCGGTAAGAATGAAAGCTATCAGTCAAGAGTTTTCACTGATAGCATGCAAATCGAGAAACAGTACTTCAAGGAAATAAAATAACCCAGATGAGAGTCACTCGAAAAAAGATACAAGTGTCAGGGGAAAGAAAGGTTTGTAAGAATATTCATTTTTTTTTTAATTTCTTCATAAGAACAAATTTTTTTCAAGTCTCCCCCCTCCCCCGCCAAAAAAAAAAATAAATAAAAAAGCTTGTAAGCCTATAATAGTTACCTTGCTTGTTAGCCTATGAAGCTTATAATAGTTTTATCTTACTTATTTATTTACTACCGATTATTATTAGTATAATTTTAAAAATAATTTTAAGTGAAAATATGCTCTTTGTAGTTATATACTACTTCAAAGAGCATATTTTCACATGTAGTGAAAGTTCAATGGAGTTTTCACATCCAGTGTAGTCATTTAAATTTATAATAAGTCACAGTAACAGTAAATTTGTAGTAAAATGTAATAAAAATGCACTTAAAAATATGAATGTAAGTTTAGGATATTATTTCTTACATTTGATTTTTTAAACAATTTTAATAGCCTTGAAATAATTTATCAAATTCCAGCCTGTTGATCATAAGGCCATCAGGCTGCAAGCTATTCAATATTTTCCCACAAGACAAAATGAGATAATGCAGGGTAGTCGTCAATGTGAGCAGCAGTCACATCTTTTCCAGTTGAACATAAAACAGACATAGGGTGGTCGAGTATTAAAACGATATAAATGGCCACGGAGAGGTACGGACGGCTGGATTTTAAATAATGACTAAATTTCACACAACAATAACATTAAAAATATTGACAGTGGAAAATACAATTTTTCTTTAAAATTCGGAACATTTAATTTCGCTTTAAAAATGCATTAAAAAATATTATGATTTTGAATCACTTTATTCTATTTATACTAGAAGGTAAGTAAATTTCGAGTAAAGCAAGTTTAAAGGTACATTGGGCAGGCCTTAAAAACGTGTGTGACATACATTTTTAAGCCTGCCTAATATCAGTTACTTAATAATGAATAATCTGTAGCAGCTTAATCAGAGAGTTAATAATACAAATGAGACACAATTCGTAATGTTAAATGCCCCTTTCAACATCATATCAGTAAAGAGAGGCGATTTGGAATGTGCAGGATACGCTCCTGTCTGATAACACCTGTCTGAAGAATGAAGCAACAGCAGTGAGTGTCTGCAAAAAACGGGTGTTCTATAACGGGAAGTTTTTCAAATGGAGTAAAATTTCACTCATTAAATAAATGTTGGAGGTGAATAAACAGCAGAAGAAAAGAGAAGAGTAATGAGACTTCGCAAATAGTTTTCTTTTTAAAATAATTTTTCATAAGATAGAGAAGAGTTGTATTATTCCATCATATATAATTATATTCCATTATATTATAATGCTGGTGTAATATTCCATTGTATTGTTTACAGCACATTTTTATTTTAAAATTTTCATAAAATAAATTATGTGTGCTATTTGATTGTAAAAGTTATATTATTTCATTATCTATAATCATAATCACTATTATATCTTTTTATTTTGCCAATAAAAAGCAATTTATTTTCAAATGAAGGAACATTTTGCCCTTTCGTTGAGGGTAAAATGATTATTTGGACACTTTTTCAAAATACTATTTCTTTCAATTACTCAAGGTAGGTTTAAAATATTATTGAAATATGTTTATAATGCAAAAAATCGTGTAAAACAAACGAGCGAAAGGCCACGTTTTATTTAAACGTTTATGTTATTTTATACAAGTTTTTCTCTTAAAGGGATCATTTTAGGCCACCTTCCCCTAATATTAAAACATTATTTATTTAACACAAAAAATTGAAAAAAAAAAACTTCTGTTCTTTACAAATTCATTAAATTTTCTTGAAAAAAAGCATTGAATAAAAACGTAAATTGCTTAGTGATATTTATTTTCGAATTAACTATCACAGACATTCGCTTATACTATTAGACTTCTTTAAGCCATTTAACTTTCTTTTCTATGTAAAAACAAACGAGGCTCTCAGGCTTCTCAAATTTGTTTTTGTGTTTAAAAGGGGAATTTGGTCTTTTAGGTATGATCAACCTTTGTAAAACATATATTATCCCTTTTGTAGAATTAGATATGCTAAGAATTAAAAATGTTCACATTGTAAATAAAAGAAAATTTTTTCTCTGGTGGTTTTTAAAAGATAAGCAAGATTTAATTTTTATAGAGTCTTCTTAATTCAGTGAAAACTTATATAGAGAGTATTAAAACGAATAAAAATCACATAATGATTCAGGATCCAATGTGCTGTCTTCACGCTACATTTCAGATTAAAAAGGGTGTTTATGCATCAGTCAGACTTCCATGTAACTAAATAATTAGTTTTTGCAATCGGATGTCATTTCGAAAAATTCGGGTCTTTTAGAACGAACCTGTAGTTTATGAATCTAATGGCCGTATTCACCAAGAACTTGACACCCGTGTTAACCCCCTGAGACGTTAAATAGACATCCGACTCTCGTTTTGGTGGGTTAACATGGGTGTCAAGTACTTGGTGAATACAGCCGTAAGAGAATAAACCTGGCTAAAATTGCACGACTCTTTCGATATCTGACTACGTCATAAATTTCATTTTTGATTTGAAAATAAAGATTCAGATTCTGAGATTTTATAAAACCGATTTATCTTTAATGTGTGCTGTATGAAACAAAAGTCTAACTCTATGAAAGTCAAAGTTTTGTAAACGTGTTTCTTAAATTTTCAGAAGTGCAAAAAATATGTAATGTATCCCTACTCCTCCTTCTCAGAAAATAGAATGAATTTTTTGGAAACATTTCCTTTCATAATGCTTAACAGTCTATAACACCAAAGACTTTAAAATTCAAAAATATTTTGGTAATCGTTAAGTATTACACAAATAAAGCCTTGTACATGATTACTTTGGAAATCAACTTTTGAAGCTATTTTCTTATGCTATAATAGTATTTATATTTTAAAGCAATTTATAAAATTTTTAATAAATAAGAATATAAACTATCAAAAAATCAAATATGCTGCTTTATTTTATTTTATTTCATTTTATTTTTTAAGAAAATAGTCTTCAAAGGTATTCGGATGTAAGTAATTATTAACCAATGACGAAAGGTTATGTTTGCGACTTTACTTAATGTACTCAAGTTTTTTCTAGAAATTTGTACCCGGAGTCTTGATTTTACCCTATATATTTTACACTTGAAAATTAGAAGTCGCTTACATCATTCATTTATTCATTTACTAGTCCACACTTCATATCAGCATCATATCAATCCTTAATTGCTTTGTTCTTATTGAAGTTAATGCTCTAGTCTCTGCAGAGAACGAAATCTCGGAAGAGACCATCACTCAAGCATCCAGAATGATATGGTGTAGTCAATGACCTTGTAACCATGGTTTCGAAGATAACGCAATTTAAAATACTTTTTATTGAAGTTTTGGCAGACATCTTAAAAAGTACGGAGATAGAATCGCTGAAAAAAAAAAGATAAAATAAAAGTTGAGCAATTTTATGAATGAAACACAATCTGAACGCTGCTAAGAGAAATGGTTCAACGTGTTCTCATAAATTGTATTAAATTAACTCCAACCATTTCAGAGACTATTGTTATTTTTATAAAAACCAAATCATTTAGTAAAGCTATTCTTGAAATAGCTTGCAAATTATGTAGAGGAATGTGAAATTCATTTCATTAACACTGAATGAATGATAAAGTAAGAAAAATGGTTCACTTTTAAAAGTGAAATCTGCGTAAAGCGGAATTAAAAGATGTTTTAAAGTCTTAACTTCTGTTTTTCAGCAAAATGAAGTTATCTAGAAAAATTTTGTTTTGACAGATAAATTTTATTTGCCAGAAAATCAAAATTAATTTATAAAGTATTTTTCAAAAAGAAAAAGTAATCGATATATTTTTCCTTCAGTCAAAATTTGATTTGAATTATGATATATATCAGTGAAAAAGTAAAGGAAAAGAAGAAATAATAAGAAAGATAAATTATGCCAAAGGTATCGATTATAAAACACTTTCCACACACTAGCGCTCGTGCACACACGCATATCCCCTAAGGAGATACTCCTTGCGCAGTTTTCTCTTAACCCTTTGAAGCGCAACCATTTCCCGATGCCGTAAACCTGGAACCATTGCTATCGCTCGATTTAACTACCAGCAACATGGCGGTCGATCGAATCACCCATCGCGTTGTCACAGAGCTAAAGGGCATTTTTGACACAGCTGGCTGTGCCACCGCACATGTTGCTGATAGTTAAATCGAGCGATGACAACGGTTGCACTTTTTTGGCATTGGGCAGTCTCTCTAGTTTTTCTTTCGCTTCGATATATATTTTTTTATCACATTCTCAAGTTCTCAGCAGATGCAGTACTGATAAAATTAATTCTGACATCCATTTCCCAAACAATCGAAAATTTTTAAGGAAAATGATGTGTTAAATAGAAAAGGATTCTCGTGTTATTATGTTCTGTTTAAGTATTTCATTGAAATCAAGTTTATTCTTTAAATCAAAACAGTCAAAATATCAGATTTGTGTCTTCATGGGGGGACACCGCGCGTTGAAGGGTTAGCACAACACTACACATTAAATCAGTTAATTAGAGCGCAAGTAATGAACTTTCAAAATTCTGATTGAAATCATCCTAGTTAATATTTAACGCCAAATAATGAAAATACCGCCATGCTGAGTTCATTTTTCGAAAGATTTCTTCTCCCTATATTTAGCGATTTATCTCAAAAGACAACTTTTGAGGGGTCACGTTATTTATACGATAATCGTGGGACTATTACATAATATTACATAGTATGGTTACTTTTGTACTTTTCCATAGATGCCTGTCTTAAAATAGCCATTGAACGTAATGCATTGGAATTGCTTTGAGTGCTCTTGTAGAAGAACCATTAATGATACAGACAATATTTTCGATAGTGAGCTTTATCTTGTAGACTTTAATAACATGCACCAATTTTGTCTCATTTGAAATAGCCAAATATCTCTAAAATACGCTTTAAAGAATGACTGTCCATTTAGCGTAATGTATTGGAAATCTTTTGAACTCACCTGTAGAAGAACTATAAATACCACATACATCATTTTCAATAGGGTACATGGTACGGTACATAGAAATGCCATATTTAAATTTCGTAGTAATGGATGCATATTTACGAGAATTAGAGCACGGACGAACGGATGGACAGACAGACAACCGAAATCCATAAACACTTTTCAACTTTGTTGGAAAGTGTAAGAAAAAAATAATACTAACATTTTTTTCTACAGATAAATTGCCATTTTTCTCAAAATTTTAAACTTGGTTAAGAGATACGGAAAAAAGAAAGAATAAATAAATAAATAAATGAAAGCGAACTTTGGTTTCATCAGAATTCCTTTACTACATTAAGGAAGTCTCCTTCCCACTCTCTTCGTTTTTAATTGTTAAAAACTGATCGTTAGGGCTCCTTAGATAATTTTAATGCTACAAGATTTAGGCATCCAGACTATAATTGACGCATTTCTTACGGTTTCCTATCTCCATTTCAAGTAAAGGAAAATAACAGAGGAAATGGTTGGATATTTCGAACGAGGTATTTCAAGATAAATTAATATTTCAGTGCGTGCCTCGCATTCGAAATGAATGAACCCTTGCTTTGAATCGAGTGCAGCTTCTTTCATTCGAGTTACGCCGACAAATTAAATCATTATACAACGTTAATCAGTTCATGATAGGTGGGCCTCTATATAAAAACATTAAACCTATAGCTGGTGTGGCAGACGCTAAATTTCAAAGACGGCTTTTGAAAATGTACTTAACATTCTTTTTTGCTTTCATTTGATTTATATAATAGCGAATGAGAATAGCGAAAAAGTTCAGGTTGATTTACATTGCAACACCAAACTTTATATTTAACGCTAAAAGTGATTTCGCATTCATTTGAAAAGTGGAATTCAAATTGTGTTTCTAGGGAGACTATAATTTCTGGAAAAAGCAGCGAATTTCTAAAATCAAAGAAGAAAAAAAAGCGAGGAAAATTATCGACATAATATATTTTAATGATTCATCGTTTGTTTCTGTACTTTAAACTTTTTTATTACCTCAATTTTTAGATCTAAGATATTGCCTTAATAAAAGGGAATTGCAAGAGTATGCAGTGAAAAATGTGATCAAATACAGTAAAACCTGTGAAGTTGACCACCTTTGTAAGTTGGCCACCTGTCAAATTGACCTCAAGTTGATCCAATTTCTTGGATCAACTTGGATCAACTTCCGTTCTTGATCAAGACCAATTTTATCAAGAACGGAATGGCTTAATTACTTTAACATTGAATGAAACCTTTATAAGTTGACTTTCTGTCTCACTTGTATATTGACCAGATAATTGGTAGAATTCGTCCTAAAGCATAGCTCTTTGTAAGTTGACCACTTCCAGAATTTTTTGTGTCTTTCTTCTAACAACATTATTTTTCTATCTGTCTAAAGTCAGTAAAACTTACAAAGAAGGATTAATGACTATTTCAATCCAGATTCTTAATGTGTCATTCATCTTTATTTCTCATATAAGTAATTTTTTTTGTAACTACGTTAGTACGTATACATTAGTCGGCATGTGTGAAGTGCAAAACTCTTAAAGATAACACTATGCAAATTGCATTAATACAGTAATAGACCGAGTTTCATAATTAAATTAACTTGTTTCTCTTCAAATTATTGCTTGTGCAGTATGCATATAGGTATAGTAACTATACATACTATGACAATATCCATTAATTAATACGTAATATGTCCATATAATTAAAGTAACCATAACAAGCAATATTTTTCCTATTTTGTATTATTTGAGTCATATTTTATATAATTAGTACACTACATATACTACATGTACTAAGTAATGTATGAGTACGTAGATGATAAAATTCGAAAATCAAAAAGTAAGTATTCCCTTGATAAGTTGACTACCTGTCTAAGTTGACCAAGAAAACGTGGAACCACTGGGTGGCCAACTTAGCAGGTTTCACTTATTAGTTTAAAATGAAGCACTTTTTAATTATGAAATAGAAAGGAAAAACGTAGCAAACATAAAATTATTAACGACTTTCATATTTATATTTAAAACAAAGTGTTTGACAAGACTATGTGTCCAGAAAATTTCAATTCCAAGATTTATGTAACAGAAACAATTATTAACTAAAAATATTTTTATTACTCCACAGAACGCTATACCCTTTGCCTTTAATTCTAATCATTTTAAAATCCTACTATATAGTAACGCTGATACGTAACTCACTGACTCTCTAATAGTTAAGTGCAACCTGCTCTCGGGTAAAACTTTTACCGCCATTATTCCAAAAAGATTTTAAAGTTAAGCAAAAAGCCCAATAACAACAATACCGTTTGTAAGATCCGCTTGAAATTCTTCATAATTACATATAAAAATAGAGAAAGCAATGTGCGCTACTTTAAAAATCTAAAAATCCACTCGCTCCCTCATTTTTAAACAATGTTTTGCTATTTTTAGTTATATTTTATTTCCGAGAGGCAAAAAAGTTAATCACATTTGCGCGGCGAAATTTGCTGTCGCAATCGACATGACGTCATATTACACGCAATAAAATCACGGTTTTCAGGCTTTAAAGGAAAGTTGCGATTTCAAATCGTCTTAAACAGTTTCTCCAAATAACATAGCTTAATTTATTTTTCATTAATGACCATGACTCGATAATGTACTGAGCTCAATTTAAAATTAAGTACTTTTCTAACTGTTAATTAAAAACCGTTCTTATGCGAAAAAAAGCTTCCAACATTTCCAGAAGAGCATGAAATTCGATTTGAGTGTATAATAAAAACCGAATATGAAGTTATTTAGGGAGGTGGTAACACCCTAAAATATGAAGTGGTTATTATTTCAGGTGGACGAAGGTTACATAGATAGAGAGTAGACGCATTTTCGTAACGCTCTTTGACTGCTAGTTCACGAAAATAATTCGAATGAAAAAAAAAATAAATAAATAAATATTTTTCCCCTCTCTTATGGAATTATATGTTTTCTGAAAACAGTATTTTTTTAAATCAAAAAAATGTTGGAAAAGCTTGTAATGATAAATAGCTTATGCCTGGATTAACAACTTTCCCTCCCATAAATTAGTGTGTTGTATTGTGTGTGTATTGAGGCAAACCCGATTTCATAATTTAGAAATGATGTACAGGAAAAATCCATTTAAGTTAAATGGCAGTTATATATATTTCTTTAAGATAACATAACATTATTTTATATAAAAAGGCATCAGAGTTAATTCCAAGAGTGGTCCCCTCCTCCTCTCACCAGTCAGCCGAAAAAAAAAAAAAATTAATGCCTTTCAGCTTGAAATTATTCAAACATCCATTCTCTAATTAACGGTAATTTCTAATTAGCTAAAGATTATTTTTTATTCCCCAAAATATCGTCATAGAACGATTCCGCTGCTGTAAGTTAAACTGATGTAAATAAGTTAAAAACCACTTTCCACAGAAATCTTCGCTGTATAATCCTAACTAATATTATAAATGCGAAAGTGAGTTTGTTTGTTTGTTTGTTCATGACGCTTTCACGCCTAAGCCACTGAATAAATTATGATGAATTTTGGTTTTAGATATAAATGGGACCCTGGAGAAGGTTATAGGCTACTTAGAATTTTAGATTTTTAATTACTTCTTTAGTTATTAATTAAAAACTGTTTTTACGTTGCCATGCTTGGCGAGTTTCGCCCGTATCAAGTGATTCATGTTTTGAGCTAACAAAAATGCTATTAATTCAATGAAGAAGCACGTGCATCTGAAAAAAATTAAATAATACGGAAATTATGTCAGTTTTATGCCAAATCTATATATCTCTAATAATAAAAATGAATGTTCTCCAGACAAATCTACAGAAAGCAGAGCTTTGAAAATTTGAGCATGACTGGGCCCATGACTTCGATAAAGTGTACCTGAGGCTCAGAATTTTAAAATTTAAGTACTTTTCTAACTGTTAATTAAAAACCGTTTTATCGCCCGCACAAAATGATTTATGCTTCTGAAATAAAGAAGAAATTCTATTTACAAAAATCAAATGCATTTGGAAAACATAAATTGGTATGGAAATTATATTGATTTTACGCCAAATTAAAAAGTATAAGTAAAGAAAAGTGTACTTACGTATTATCCCGGCGGTCCGCCAAGACGAGCGATTTTTTGCCGAGATAAATGCCGGGCACATGAAATTATTAATGGTTTTGAATACGATTGGCAACAGTTTGGCAACTCATTTGACGAAAAAACAGTTTGGCGGGAATGACCGCCGGGATAATACGTAAGTACCAAGAAAAGTCCAGATGTGTTTCTTAAAGTTCATAAATTTCCAAATCCTACCAATAATATAAATGTGTACGTTTATGTGTTTGGATGTTTTTGACTGAATCACACAAAAATGGTTGGAAAAATTTGTAATGAAGATAGCTTATGCCCTGGATTAACATACAGGCAACCTTTCAAGCATATAGCATAAATAATTCTTTTACAAAGACACTCAAAATAATTCTAATGCATTGCGCTCTATAGAAATTTTGTAGCTACTAAACCGATTTTAAAACTTTTTTCACTGATTGAAAGTTACATTATTCCTGAGTATTGTTGTTTGTTTGTGATTAGACCGATTGACTGCACTAGGGTCCTAGGCCTATATGGGGAATTCCTCTGTGTGGAATTTTCTAAGGGATCCTAGCGCGTATTTTCGCGAGGTTTTTGAAAAAAAAACACGGAAAACTGCGAGCGGCTAGGTCGACAGGCGCGACCGGGGTTTGAACCTGGCACCTCCCGCATTCCAGTTTTGAGAGCAGAACCTCTTAGACACTGGTGGGACCCTGAGTGTTATAGGCTACCTTTTATGCATATATCACAAATAGTTCTTTTACAGGGATACTCATAAGAATTACATTACGCTCTATGTGTATCTCTGTAAGTACTGAACCGATTCCAAAACTTTTTTCACTGATAGTAAGCTACACTATCTTGAGTATTATAGGCTAAAATTCATGCATGTAGCGCAAATAGTTCCTTTACAGGAACACTCAAAATAATTCTAATACATTACGCTCTCTGGGTATCTCTTTAACTACAGAACCGATTCTAAAACTTTTTCGCTAATAGAAAGCTGCACTATTCCTGATTAACATAGGCTAAAATTCATGCATATAACATAAATATTTCTTTTACAAGAACACTCAAAACAGTTCGCAAATACTGTCGCAACTGTCTCTATTCGCCAAATGCCTGAAAAAAATCTAAATTTAGTAATTCTGCATACTCTCTTATTTTAAATGAAGTATACTACCATGCATTATACTTCATTTAAAATAAGTAAAAAGGCAAATAATATTTAAATGCAGTTTCTTTAGTCGCAAACATATTTGTTATTCACGCTTGCTTCGTTTCTCTCGGGACCTAATTCTAAAGCCGACGCGGACGAAGTCGCGGGTAGCCGCTAGTAATGAAAATAAATCAATGTAATTCGTGAAATCGTTATACTTAAACACGTGATTTTAGTTTTCTGAGATGGTCTGATTTGAACCTCGGCACATATCTTTTAAGAATGAAGCTTCGTGCATGCCGATACCAGCACGTTAAGGATGTATCTGCACGATCAAGGTAAGATACTGTAAAATAAACATTTCGTCTGAAGCGATATCTCTTTCCTCCTCTCTCTTGAACCGTACGATATCAGTATATAGTAGCTGATAAAATTAAAGACGAAGAGGGTAGAAGAAAGGAAAATTTATGTATCATCTAAATATTTATCATGACTTTCCTTTCTTTGGCATCATTAAATGATAATAAGAAGCTCATCAGAAAAAATCCTCAACGTGAATATTTTAATTTGTAGGAATTTGATACTAATAAGTGCATAATATGTTTATAAATATGTTTTTGGCAAATCATCGTCAAAGCAATATGCATATATATATATATATATATATATAAACATGCATATATTAATGACTATGTAATTTTATCTCTCACCCCCGATTTATTGAAATTTGTCCGAAAAAAATGTCCCAAAAATGCGACATAAAAAAGCGACATAAGAGTATGAGACATAATTTTACATGTATTTAAATACTATTAGTTCACAACAGATTTAATCTATTGTTACAATATTTCGTAGTCTGTAGAATATGCATCACATGTATTTTTCTATAAATAGGTTACAATACAATCATAAAAATTTCGACATAGATTTACCAGGCGAAATACTCGAAAGATGAGAGATAAAATGACATATTCAATTAATATCGTTATAATATGGCAATAAGGCAATAATGGAACTAAAAATTAGGAGGGTTCAGGGGGGGGGGTCTCCCACTCGGACAGCCGAGTTTTATATATATATATATATATATATATATATTAACGTTTTGAAGAAAAAAATTACCCGGTATATTTATACATGTTTTTGCAACTTAAATAAAATATAACAGAAGCCTAAATGAAATTGTTTGATTAGTACAATAAAACATAAACAACAAAATTTATAATATATTTAAGACCATTTATATTAGTAAACATGTAATGAATCGAAAATTATATTCCAGGCATTAATGCTTGCTAAATAGAACACAATGTAGATCGAAAGTTAGTTGTTCTACTCAGCAATGGCGAGAAAGATAACTTAACTAAAATTATGAAAACTCAAAATTTTTCTCAAATGATAGGAAACTATAGTTCTTCAGATATATACATTTTTTACCAAAAAAGAATCATAGTAATTATATTAACAAGAAAGTAATTATATTAACAACTAATAATAAGTATGCCTCATCCCAAAGGGGAACGCGCATGCATGTAATCCCAAACGTAAAATTGAAAACACGTATGACACATCATACGTACGCCTATGATCTATGTTTTAAGACTTTCAATATGGATACAGTGTCCCTTTTTAAAGACGATGTCAGGAGTGTCTCTGAATAAATTGTAATGTGATGTAGTCACTTGCTAGGCATCACAAGCCGATAAAAGTCCCACTTCATAGCTCTGTAAGGCTCAAGAAGTGCCATTAAAAAAGCAACAGAAAAAAAAGGGAACTATCTTTTGAAGAATAGAACCGGCAGCGTTGGAAAGCATCACAACACAGGATAACAGGAGACGAGTAAATTTGCTTCAAGTGATGCTTAGACGCCGGTCGCTACCATTGGTCGTTACTTGGCTAGATACGGTGAAGCAGACACACGCATTCAGCATAAATAAGTTTTTTATGTAACCTAAAATGGGACTATATTTTTACGAACACTTCTTTTTAAATCCCATCTCTTTTATATGACATCCATTATTATAATGAAGGGATAACAGCATTAACACATATTTAATTAATAATTATTTAAACATGAAATAGTTGCATAAAATAGAGCGCTTACTTAAATAACATGCATAAACAGCGCTATAATGTAATCTACAGCGACCAATTAAAATGGGTATTTTTTATCGATAGTACATTTGCTTTACTTCTTACAGAAAGACACGTTTGTTAATAACCTTTCCGAATCAACATTTGCAGGTAAAGACAAAAACAAAAAAAAAGGGAGTAGGAAGTTTAGAAATATGTGTTTTAAAACATCTGAGATATAAATATTATTTGTTACGGCCAGTTCTGTGCGCGGAAGGTGCCTTGGTGTTGAAGCTATTTGTGGTGGTCTTTCTTAAGATAACTAGCCAGTATTTGCACTATCGTCAAATATAACGTACAAAATTTCAGAAGTTTGATTGATTCAATCCTAGGTCTTGATGGATTTCCTATTTTTCAGTAGGCTAAACATTTCTTAACCGCTTATAATACTTAAAAAAGCATCTTCACACTGAAGATAATTTCCTCCACTTTCAATTTTGAGAATACAATGTACGGCTGAATATCTGCGTAACAAGACAGTCCAAATTTACGTGAAAAATTTCAAAATAATGTTTAGTAACAATATCGTTCTAGTTTTAATATAATGGAAGACTAAAATTAATAACATAAATAATTTTGTTAATAATTTCATCATATTTCGTAAGATTTTTGGAGATTTTTTCTTCCTTCTCCCCGTTTGTACTAAAAAAAATGTCGGTTCCTAAATAACAAATCATTTAGTATAAGTACTCTTTTTTCCATGAAAATTGTAAAAATTTTCGTACGAATTTTCCGAACGTAGCTTTCTCTTTCATTTCTTATTTTTTATTTTTTTTTGCGGCAAACGTTCAATTCAACCAATAAGTCATCCGATTAAGTTCAACCTTTTCAGACCTATTTAAATAATTTCTCTTTGCATTAAATAACTTTTTTGGATAATATAGATTAAATTTGTAATAAAAAATAAACAAAATAAAATATACTGATTATTAAATTTTCGAGGAAAATTGATTTTTCCTTACGCATACATCCATACCTTTTGCGTAGGACATCCGTCCGGTACTATAGTATAGATGATTTTTTTGTCCTCAATTGTGAACGCAAGGTCTGAAAGGGTTAAATACGTTTATTTAAGTTTAATAAGCTCAGAAACAGCGCTTTGAACATTTACTTTCCGTTCGAGTCCGCCAGAAGGTAAGTAAGTTTAATTTAGTCCAATGCACTTTACGATAAGTCTATTCGGGCAAAACTCCGATTAGTCAAGAGTTACTGTTTAACAATCACATTCCGAAAGATTTTTGGATTAAAATAAATAAATAAATAAATAAAAATACTATATCAGCACTATTTTTGTGTCACGAACATTAATAATATAAATAGACAAAAAATATAAAGAATGACTCTAATAATAATAATAATAATAATAAACGCGTTTTGCAACTCTCAAATTTACGAGTGCTAAAATAACAGTAATTTAATGTTGACAAACTCATCAGTTTATTTCCTTAAGCAGTTGTTGAAAGTTGTTTCATATGCAATCGAATAAATGGATTTTGTAGCATGAATTTGAAATTCACTAGATATCTGTCTCATTGCAAATGACAAGAGCAAGCACTCATGAAAGGATGTTAAATCGGTAAATCCTGCATTTTTAAGAGAAATGTCGTTACTTCAAGTTGTTTCAACGTGCTCTGAATTGGAGGGAATCCAAAGGAAAACCTATTTATAGCAGTATTAGAAACCGAAATGAGGCAATATATTCTAAATCTTTAAAATGTAAAGTAAAGCTGCTAGTCAACCGAAGGGGCTCGCAACTAGTTCCCCCCCCCCTCTGAATAAGCCGAATTGTAGAACAACTAATGTAGGTGTTACTTCTTAAGAGTGCACGCTTAAATCTATTGAGTAAAATAATAATCAAACGGAGTATACTTTTACTCAATTTTTGACTTCAAACAGCCATTCTCCCGATTGAGTAAAATTTGCTCCATTAATCGACAAAAATCAATCGAACGAAAAATTCTCAATTTTTGAGCATTGTACAACAGCTCCATTTAGGCTAAATAATAATCAAAATTGAGGAGTGTCTGTCCGCTTTTGATTAATATAACTGTACTCAATTATGATTATTATTTAAGCTATAGAGTGAGCGTTTTTACAAAATACTTTTTTTAAATTAATACATCTGTACTCAATTAAGATTATTATTTTAAGCTATAAAAAGGGTGTTTTATTAAAATTTGTTGTTTTTGATTAATATATTGAATTATCATTGAATTAATATATTGAATGCATCTCCTCCATATCTAGGCTGAATTTATTTCACAACTCTGAATATGAAAAAGATGCATTTGGTATTCGGATATAAAAACAAATTATCATAAGCGAATACACCAAGGGCGGATCCAGAAACTTTTTTCGGAGGGGGCGCAAATTGTGAATACTCATTTTATCTATTGTAAAGCCGACTTAATATTGCTGAAAGCCACATTTATCTAGTGTAAATATATTTTTCTCGGAGGGGGCGCGCGCCCCCTGCGCCCTCCCCCTGGATCCGCCTTTGGAATACACACACAACTAAGCCGTGAGCCACGTTTGACTATGAACCGTTATCCGTTGAAGCGTTGGTCACGTGATATAGTAACAGGATATGGGTCGTGGGGAGAAGAGAGAGAATACTCAAAAATAGACAAAAATATTGTGAAAAATTGAGCTAGGTAGGATCTAGCGAATCGGGAGCATTGAGGGGAATTGAGGAGATAACAAATTATTGTCTTTAATGAGTATTTTTTAGCGTAAAAGGATTTAAATCAGCCGATAAGATTAATCAATTAAGGAGTGTTAGTTTTAATCAATAGATTTAAGCGTGTGATTTTTACGTTCTTAGCTAATATTAATTCATTTCGTTCTATCCCTTTATTTATTTATTTATTTTAGTCTGATTATGTTATTAATTTTTGCTTTACAGTGATACTAATGAAACTCATTTTCATTTTATTTATTTATTTACCATAGGCATAATATTCGGAAACTATAAATATTATTTCCTACTTTTTCCCACTAGCAAGTGACAATCTCCGCAATAAATCCACTGGATTTTTAATAAGCCTGCTAAAAATTGATGCTTCTTTCTGCAAAGTTTTTAGAATTTCTATTAGTTTATAACTAATGGAGAAATAAAATTTTCTTTTAATGATTAAGTTTTAACTTTTAACTGCACATTTGTACAGTCATAAGTGATTAAATGTTAAAATAAGAAACGAAAACAGATTTATGTAATGCATAACACACCAGAAAAAAAAAAAAAAGTCCTACCCAAAAACCTATGAATGTTAGTTAAATACCCATAGTAATATCTAGGAGTGAAAATAAACGAGAGTAAATAATTAAGCGGAAGAAAAAAAAAATCCTCTAATTTGATTTCTCAAAATTTATTATATACGCTGATTAATTTAATTCGCAAATAACTCGGATTAAATAGGCATAATAAACCGTGTACTTAATAGCGATGAAAAGTTCAAGGAAAAGCACGCACTTAACGTTCACTGAATGAATCACGTGCCAAGAATTTTCTCAGAGTAAACGGGACTTAAAAAAATCATTCCGGATTAAGGCTAAAGAAAAAATTCTAAAGACGGGATTACCTAAAAAAGCATTCTTCAAAAAAATCACCTCGGTCACCCCCTTCTCCATTTTTTATAACATGAAGAAAGGTTTCGAATTTTCGAACTATATTTTTTGTAGTAAACTTTGGAAGACAAATGAAAGGGGAATTACTTCAATACCTAATATTATTCCGGGTGATTCAAAATAGATGTTAAAACGATTGTCTTTTAAGCCGTGAGTGAACTATATATGCTTTCAATTAGAAAAGTTGGTCACATAAAGATTAGCTTTCAAATATGGCAATTTTTTTACTAAGGGTTGTATACGTATTAAAATAAAATTTTAATTAAAATTTATTTTTTTATATAACTCATATTTAGAAATATATTGCCCAGTGTCTAAAAATATTAATTAAAAAAATCCCATGTCTCTAAGTGAAATAGTTAGCGTTCTTTGTGTGCAACAGTTAAGTCAAAATTCACGACTTACACCACTTTACCTGCTGTGTTGGCGAAAGTTTTCAGGCGAAAAAAACTGTGTTTTAGCGGGACAACTATGAGCTGATAAAAGTTAAATGATGATCCCTTTCTTAGAAAACGTCAATTAAACTCATTCAAACGCGTGAAATTAAAAGGTACAGTTTGACTTTACCTGATTAATACTGCGTTATTAAATTATTGATAATTGAGTCTTTTAGTGCGGGGGGTGTGGCAGGCCCGGACTGGCTCTCTTGGGGGCCCTCGGCTAGAGATTTAAAAGGGGCCTCTTCAGGAGCCGATTTGTCGATTTGGGAGCGCTGGGCAAAAGCTTCATTGGGGGCCCCCTCTTTCGAAAACTTTTTCAAAATTTACAAATTTTTAAAATACACTTTGGGGTCCCGGGCGCATGCCCGAATGCCCTCCCGGAAATCAGGCCCTGCCTCTTACTGAGGAATTTAGAGGGAATAGAATATTAGAATATGTAATATTTGAAAATTATATATAGGCTTACACGCCTAAAAATCACATTTAACTATTTTAGAGATTTGGGGGCTCTGACTTTTCGGGGCCCCCTTGCGTCGCGGGGTTTCTGAGATCCTCCGCTGCGTCACTGCGTAAGATTGCTGGAAAATAAATAATCAAATTACTCTTATTATAAAGTTGTATATCCACTTTTGAATGCCTCATCGGGGCCCCCTTGGGCCGGGGGCCCTCGGCGATCGCCGACCAGCCGACCTGGCCAGTCCGGGCCTGGGGGGGGGCGGAGACTTCCACTAATTACGCCACGCTTCTAGAGAAGGAATTTCCAAGTATAATAGAGAATGACAAAGTAATGGTGTGGGTTAACCATCTCTAGGAAGTGCCAAACATACATTATATGAAAATTCTTTTGCTAAAATAGGATTTCCAAGATTCAAATTTAGCTGTCGAATGACCACAATTAATGCGATTAATACAAATTAATGTCAGCTGAAAAGTAATTTTACTTTTCTCACTTTTGAGACATCACATTAGTGTTTGGCGACAAACGCTAAAAGTTTTAACTTGCGATATCTCGCTAACTATTCCACCCAGAAACATGGGATTTTTTTATTTGCCTTCTTAGACACAGAGCAACATTTTCCCAAATAAAATTTATAGGAAAAGAGGGACCGTATAAAAATTTAATTTCGTATTTTAATATGTATACAGCCCTTAATTAAAACAAATGCTATATCTGGTAGCTTCTCTTTGTTTGACGAACTATTCTAATTGAAAGTACGTTTTAATCACTTACGGTTTAAAACATAATCGTTTTATAACTATTTTGAATCTCCCGGTAATTGCTCTCTCTGTTGTTATTTTCTTCTTTTCGAAAACGGAAATAACATTTTAGAGAGACTACTTTGCTGTTACCTGAACAAGCTTAGCGGTTTCGAACACATTTTAGGAACTGCATTCAAAAATCAAAAAAGATGTATGCCAGCTAGTTTATTAAATCCCTTTGTCTTGCATAACGGTTATATCACAATACACGGTACTCCATACAAGTTGCTACCTTTCTTACCATTAATATGGATCCGTATTGAAAAGCTTACAGTAACATCGTGTGAAGTACATATGTTCTGTACACATTTCAAAAAGAATTATGTTATAATCCTAAATAAAATATATAAAATACTAAAACTATACTGTATGTGGTGCAATTTAATTAGATGAAAGCGAGTTTGTATTACGACTGGTATACATGCAGAAATAGACATTTATCCTTTGCAGACAGAAGAAAATAAAATAGCGCAGCCATATTTTGAAACTTTTTATTAACCATGAGCTATTCCTTAAAACATGGAAGAGTTCGCAAACATTTCGAAATCTGTCATGATGACAATTGTGACATCTAGTGTTTTAAACTCCCCCAATACAAAAGAAATTGTCTTGGGGTTCATGTTAATGATTTCATTTCTTAGCAATTTCGAAAACGTATCGAATAGCTTGTACATCAAACAAATGTTTCAATAAATGTAACTGTTTCGATTCTCGTTTTTTTCTAATAACTGAAACAACGTATAACTATTATTTGCATTTTAACTTTTTAATCCCGGGTTACATGTGCAAGAAATACACAATTAGCGCATATTATTAGAGTCATAAATAGTTAGTGCTAATTAAAAATTATTCGCAAAAAAATCATCCTGGTCACATTTTTATCTTGTACTTAACTAACCATCCTTATCACTTTTTTTCAGCAAAAAACATGCACTTGTTGTATATACAGTCTTAAAAATTTCTCATCATTAATGAAGATATGAGAGAGCATGACGTTGCATCAATGGAAGTTATATTTAACTCTTCTTTTTCCCCCCACAGGCTAGACGACCATCATCAAAAAAGTACTGAATCTTCAAATGACGCGTAAAACCCGGTGTCTTTTATACCACCAAGGATTTTCCTTCCTCAAGGCAGAGGATGCTAAAATAAGGTCCCTTTATGTTTTGTTTAGGAGGAAGAGTAGTCTGTTGATCAGCTGTTTAGCGTCTTCCCGTCTACTTCTTTTTAGATCTCCCGGTCAGAGATCTGGGAAGGCATTCTTATATTCATTGCTTTCTCTACCAGCGAATGTTTGGGGAATTGAGCAATCTTTGTCATTAAAAACGGAGTGAAAAGCATCTACCCGTCTGAGATTGTTTATACGTCTAGCGTGCGTCTACCGTACATTTAACCAAAAAAAAAAAAAAAATTGCATGAGAGAAATATTGCATCAACAAGAAAAATGAGTCATTCCGAGCACTTCGGTTAGGAAACACTTTCCAACAAATTTTTCAGTTTTTGACAACATGACGATTATAGTTAGGCTGTTTCCTTGCATAGCTCCAAAGACAATACAAAGATTCTTCTTCTGTGCATTCTATGCGGTGGGGAGTAAAGCGAGGAAGCAGCGGAAGCTGATAAGAACAATTTCAATTGACACTTAGCAATGATTTGGGCAGCTGATAAAACAACATCATTTAAATAGTACTTTCAGTCACTCCCAAAGAGTTTGCAGTAGACCCCACTATAACACGGGTCCATACAAAACGGATCCCTAGAACACAGCGAAAAAATTGCGATCGCTTTCGTATAACACTTTAAAAAGGGACTCGTACAGTACGGTAAAATGAGACACGTGATCTGATTTCATTACTCTTTAGCTCCTAATTAATATAACTTTTGAATGGCAACATTAAATATCATTGTAAAATAATTTTCCTAAAGATTATACGCGCATTTCGCAAGGTGGAGTATAGATCAGGCCCCGTACAACACGGATTCCTGTAACAAGGAACATATCTACCGTGTTATAGAGGGGTCTACTGTAATCTATGACAAATAATTTTTGATCCCCCTGTAAAAAAAGAAAAGCTATAAATGTTGTAAGTTACCCATTTTGATGGAGAGTATACTGTTATACATAATATAAGGTATACTAATTTCATTTTCTTCAAAAATACGTATTAATTTCTTTAAAATGTACTTTAATGTAGGGAACCGTAATGTATTTGTACTCTTTTTAATGAATTCCTGTAAAAGAAATATAAATGCTATCGTTTGGATAGTTAGAAAAGTTTTGTGATACTCGATGTATATTTACGATTGAAAGAAATATACATAAAATATAAACATTTTCCCATCTAGTTGAAAAGCGTTATGACGATGATGAAGTTAAAAAAAATTTAAACTTTAACCTTTTTAAACAAGTCTGTCCGGATCAAAACTTCAATTGAAGATACATTGTAAAAATCTTTGAAACTGATATGGGCAGTAATTTTGAAAAATCAACCGTTAAGACATTTCTCTAAAGTAAATCTTAGTTAAGATTTCCAACATAATTGGCCAATACATTTGAGGTCCCCCCCCCCCCAAACCACAAGCATTTAAAAGCAAGATACTTGAAAACTGTTGAGTTTTTAATGCTAGAAATTTCTTTAGCAAATATGTGACGATAAAAACGCGTTTTACTGTTAACGTGTTTTGCTTTTTTTTTTCAACTAAAAATTTATGTTTGCTCTCTCAGTTCCAGCTTCTGAAATCAAGCAACAGTGCTGAAAAAATTTAAATGGTAAAGGTTTAATTGAAAAAAAAAACTGAAACCATCCAAAGCATTACAACATCTACATTCAACTAACATTTGCATAACTGCAGAAATGTGAATTCCTTTCGGACCTTTCAGCTATTCCAGTACACAAAAGGTGTTGTAAACTGTTCTACTAATTTATATTTTTCGCACCCCAGAAAAGTTTATAGAAAAAAAATAAAAAAACCTTTACGCCAACCGCATTTCGAAAGCTAAAATAAAAATGAATAAATAAACGGATAAAGGAATTCTTTAGAAAGTATCGAAAGCAATGGAGACATTATAGGACGCCTACGCTTTTCCGAAGGATAGGAGGACCTAAGTCAGTCAAAGTCGTGGGAAGACACTGGCCTTGTGAATGGACGCGCCTTTAACAAGGGCACCGTCAATTAAACACTTTTTTTCCCCAGCTCCAAAAGAGCCCAATAAAGTGACAAGTTGCATCTTGTGGTATTGATTACCTCGTAGATTTGTTTGTCTCCGGACATAATGGTCGGCTTTGTGCTCGACAAGTTGCGATGAAAGACTTCATGAGATGAGATGGGACGTCTCTCTGGAGAGAGATGCTTTGGTCTTGTTTGTGTTTACACTTGAGGAATCCACGCGAAAAATGGGGCTCCAGCGTGGAGGATACGTGTAATTAATATGTTCGTTTGTAGTTTGGAATACCCGACTGGAAGATTTTGGAGGATGTAAAATGATAGGTTGCTTCAGACGCGAGGACACAAGTTCGTCGTTAGTGCTGTCTCCCATTCTAGAATCATTGGAAAGAAGCTGTATCACGAATTGTCCTTGTTCAAGATTTTCATTATATGGTTGCTTGATAGGTTTACTCTCAGTTTTCCTTAAAAAAAGAGAGAGAGCAAGGGAGATCTTCGTAATTAATATTCATAAAGCGTGTCTTTCTTAACTGTGAGTGAAGTGGAGCTGCTTCTGGTTTTATGTAGCTAATAATGCATTGATCTGCAAAAGTCTCTTGGCACGAAAGCATGTAACAAGCATTAACGAAAACAATAATAATAGTTTCAAAATATTCAATTTGTATCAAGAATTTTACTCTAAAAGTAACAGGGTGGACCGGGGCACATTTTCCATAGGAACAGGTTTTCCATCTTACTTTAGTTTTGAAATGAGCCACTAAAAAAATATGGCGCCAGGGAAGTGAACTGGCTGAAGTAGTAACACAGCACACACCATCTACCGAAAGTTTCAGTTCAATAGATGCTGTCACATTGAAGAACTGTTTTATTAATTTTTTCAATCGTGAGTAAACTTTCAGGTCTCAATACAAACTTAAAATGATCGTACTAGTATTAAACTTACTGTTTCGAGATTGCATGTTCTAAAAAGGGGTTGCTTTCTTCACGTAGTTTGCGTTTGTTTTCAAATAACGTACACCCAGGGGCGGCCCGACACTGTAAGCATTGCTTTGGGGCACCATCTTCGAAGGGGCATTGAAGATGGTGCCCCATTTTGATCTGATATTTGAACCCAAAAACTGAGAAAAACTTGACTTAGAGCATAAAAGGGGGCGCCTTTTTCACGTTTGCAGGGGGGGGGGACGCCACGTACCCCACTGCCGCCCCTGCGTGCACCGGTATCTATGCAGGTAGTTTCAAAGTTTGCAGGATGTCGGCGGGGCAGGGATACGAACAACATATGGGGCAGGTATACCGAGTCTCGTTTCGTTGGAAAAGTTGCGCATGAAGACTGCACTAATGAGGATGTTACCTTTTTTGTTTGCGTTCAAAGTGGTTCAGAATAGACGAATTTTGTTGAAAAAGCAAGTCTTAGCAAAATTGTTAAGCGACTGCTTTTTGTAAAATCTTTAAGCGGCATTTGTTTAATGTATCCCATTACTTTCTCAATTACTCTAGTATTATTTTACTATTATTATTATGTCTTTTTAATTTACACTAAAAAATTCATATTAAGAAAGATTTATTACCTGTGTTTTAACCATTTAAAGGCCGTTTGGGAAACTTGCCCCCCATACGGGCACATTTCCAACTCCACATGAAGACTAAACCATTTGCTGTGAAAAGCTACTTTCACTTTTTTGAAAAATAATTGTACTAGTTTGTGGATTAAGGTATAGGAAATACACTGATATACTGTGTGCCTCAAAATAAGTAAAAATAAAAATAAAAAAATTGGAAAAAGTGCTTCAGTCACCCCTATTTCCATTGAGAATGTAGGGCTGATGAATAGTATCAAGAGTTCAAATCGATGATTCTCAAAATTGTGACTGAAAAACTTTTACTTTTTCGATATTATATAGAAACTAGCTGAAGTACCCGTCCTTGACGGGTTAGTGAATGCAAATTTCCAAAAAGCAAGAACTTTCGTCAGCATGGTAGGAGTACACAGAATGGATGGAGTATGTTGCCAAAGTAAAGAAAGCGAAGTTATAATTTTTATGTATTGTTAAAATATTACAGGTTAAGAGAGTCACTAAGTAATATCATTTCATTCGCTTTAGTCGTAATTATGTGATGCGCGAACGAATATTTACGAATATAGAAATAATTTTCGCAAAATCTCAAAATCTAATCAACATCTTTGAAAAATTGGAAGCCTAGAATTTAAGTTGAGTGACAACCTATCATGTCACCCAATTTCGTTTCATTCCCTGCAGTCTTTATTTCGTGATGCTGGAACAAAATTTCAGCATTTTAAAACGATTTTCGCAAAATCTCCAAATGTAATCAAAATATTTTAAAAATTCAACGCCTATAAATTAAGATTAGCAACTACCTATCATATCACTAAATTTCGTATCATTCGTATTAGTCGTTATTACGTGATGTTTGAAGAAATATAAACATATTTTGAGAGAATTTTCACAAAATCTCAAAATCTAATGAAAATGTTTAAAAAATTGGATACCTATAGTTTATGTTGAGCAACCATCTATCATGTGACCAAATTTCATATCATTTGCTTTAGTCGTTATTACGTAATGCGGGAACAAAGATTCACTCAGTTTTAAACGATTTTCGCAAAATCTCGAAATCGGATCGATTTTTTAAAATTAGATGCTTATAGATTAAAGTAAGTGACCACCTATCATTTCACCAAATATCATTTTTTCACCTTTGCAGTTATTACGTGATGTGCGAACACAAATTTACGCAGTTTGAAACGATTTTCGCAAAATCTGAAAATCTAATGAAAATTTTTAAAAATTCGACGCCTATGTTTTAAGTTGAGTGACCACCTATCATGACACCCAATTTCATATCATTCGCTTCAGTCGTTTTTACGTGATGCTCGAACACAAATTTACGCAGTTTGACAGGATTTTCGCAAAATCTCAAAATCCAATCAAGATTTTTTTAAAATTGGACGCCTATGTTTTAAGTTGAGTGACCACCTATCATGACACCCAATTTCGTATCATTCGCTTCAGTCGTTTTTACGTGATGCTTAAACAGAAAAAGCGTCACGGACAGAATGACAGAATGACAGAACGACAGAACGACAGACAGACAAACTTTTTTTTGAGGGTCGCATCGGATTCCCGGGTGCTTGAAACGGATAGAAATCGCAAAATTTTTGAATTCCAAGAAATGTACAGACAAAAGTCTAATTTTATTTATATAGATATTTACAGTCTTAAAGTGTTGGACGCTATTGCCCGATAAATTGTAGAAAAATAAAAGGTTTTCGAAAAAAAAAAAACATTTCATAGTAATGTATGTTTCTTTAAAACGGAATGCTGAACAGTTATTTTTGTGCATTTTTAAAATAAAAATTAAGGCTTTGTAATTGATGTTTTCTGTGAAAGTTAAATATCTCTTGGAACAAGTCAAAACAACTTTTTAAGTCACGTAATTACGTTTAGAAGTATCATATTAATAAAGAATTACAGAATACTTTTATTTATTAAAAAGACATGAAATACCAACTAGTTTCAAAATATAAAAATACCGATGTCTGAAGTGATTTGAATACAGATCAAACCCCGAATGACAAGAAACTACACGTAATTCAGAAATTTTCTCACGGCGAACAGAGCTAGTGGACAAGAGGTTGAGAGACAACCAACTCCGCAGATTCTATCTTTGCATTTCTATTCTGTTGAATGTATTTTAGAAAAATGTTAAAAAAATTATAAAACAGCATAAATAGTTATTTCGTGGGAGTACTCAAAAGATTGACGATATCTTACGCTTTATGGATAATTAATATTTAATGTATATTATTGGAGATATAAATCTTCTTCATACAAACAAACAAAAAATAACAATATACAATATTGGGATTTCTATGATTATGCTCTCCATCGAAAATGGGCTCGTCTGTTTCTAGAATAGAAATAAGAACTTGCTTTCACTTAAATGTTAAGAGCAGTGTCATTAAACATAAAATTAGTTTTCACCCCTCCCTCAGACTATTGACTTTTGCTTAAGAAACACACATTACTGACTTTTGCTTAAAAAACACACATTTTAATAATTTAATAATTCTCTTTCTGCAACAGTTATTCAGTTAGAAAAGTTTTCATAAAAAATAAAGAGAAAATTGCTATTATGTTTTATATAATAAAAAAAGAAAAAGAAACAATGATTAAGACACATCTTTTGAAATCTTAAACTTAACAGTAAACGAAAAGCTCAATAATGATAATTATTTAATTTGATGTAACAAATGGTAAATAAATATAAGCTAACAAAAGTTACATCAATGTATAATGTAGAATACAGTTTATTAAAATATGACAAATTAATTTTACGACTTTTAACTAATTTTTTCAATGATTAAACAAATTCTTAATTTTTACCAGAATTAAAAACACAGGACCCTTTACTTAGGAGTGAAGGTCTGTCTTTAATTTACAGAAGGTAAGAATTATCTCATTAGCAAGTTTGCTAACTCATATTAAAAAAAATAAGTTCCAGTTCTGCGAATTAAATCAAAAGGAATGATTAGCAGTGAAAAGACCTTTTGTTTATACAGAACATAATCTTATTTTGTTTACCAGGATTTTAATTAAAAATAAACTGACAAACATATCAGCGGACTTGGATATCTTCACGATCTGATCATTTTATTTTAACAGACTTCAGCTTGCGCAAATGCACAGCTGTCATGGAGATAGGAGGCTTTGAGATTATTCGCGTGTTGAATATTTTTTTTTATAGCCCATGAAGATATAATCTCTCTCTTTATTAGTTATTACTCATACGATTAATAATAATAATAAATCATCAAATCTTAGATGTATTTCATCGACTCAAATTACATCTGTAGCATACTTTTCTAGCATGAAAGTTATTTTTTAATACACTTAGGCTAGTACTAAACAAATAGAAATGGAACGGCTAACATATGTAAACTTTAAATTTCCTTGATATTTGTATTTATTTTCATTTATTTAAGCATCATAAAGTATTTGAATGTTTAAGTTTAGATGTTGTTTATTTTTAAATTAAATTTTTTTTTTGCGTTCAAATTTCATATTATACATACCGTCAATCGAGACTACTTTGTCCCTGCGGGGTTACTTTGATCCAACTCGAAAAAGACTACTAAAACAAATGTACTGAAAACTATATGATCAAACATTGGTAACGAGCTAATAAAAGTAATTTTTTTTAAATTATCTCCTATTTTTACAATTATTATCAATTTTTTTTATTGAAACCATGTTTACAAAAAGACTCCAATATTGCCAGTTTTAAATAATTAAATTTACCCCCCCAAGCTATTGAATTAACCCCAAAAACTCTTATTTAGCTTGTGTTATTTGTTCAGTACAACTTCTTTTTCGTGATGTACTAATGTAACCTCCGAAGGACCAATGCAGCCCCGGTTGACGGTAATACATCTGTTCATAAAATTAACATGAGTACTTTCCCTCTTTCTCTACCAATAAAATTATGTAGAAATAACATAATAAAAATATGTTCCCAATGTTGTACATTGCATAACATAGATTTTCACTAAAATTTAATAAGAATGCTATTGAATAATCTGCGCGCATCTTTTGGTTAGTGCATTTTAGAAGATGAAAAAGTATATTAGGCAAAAATGCGGATATTTTAAAATACTATAATATTATTCGAAATAATAGTTAAAAAGTTCAAAGTTGTAAGATTTGGATGTAGTTTAATTCATATGTATTTTTTATTTTTTGATGTTTTAAATTAATGAATGAAATTTAGTAAAGTCAAACCTGCTAAATTCCTTTCGTAATGTTTTTAAATGTTATTTGTTCATGGCGTTCCCATGAACATAGATAAATAAGGTATAGCGGCGATTTACTACTCAAAGACTAACAAAAGCCAATACTCATTTAAACGAACCAAAATGTTGCCTCCCCACACCCTTTCTAGGTAGAATTTCTCACGAAAAATAATTTGCGGATACTATTAACACAAAAGCATATCATTCATTATTTATTATAATCTTTTATTAGTTATTATCGGAATATTTTTAATATACTTAACCTAAACTTTTTAAAATTATTTTTTACAAGCGATGTGGATAGGTAGACCTAAGCTGTTTTTAACCGCCTTTCAGGAAATTAAATTTTAACACCTTCCTAAAAAATCTAAAAACTATTTAATTATGCCAGCTAAAACGATAACTAAATTTATAAAGCTAAAATTATGTTTTTAAAACTGGTTTTTAATACCGCGTTTCCCTTTTCCTTGCCTGTGAGGATGAAAACAAGAGCAAAAAGTGGTGGCAGTGATTCAGACATCCAATTTAATTGTTTAGTTTTTCTACTTATTTTTTTTAATTCTCTGATAAGTGTAGGCGCAAATCGTTAACGGTCAAAGAACACGAATAGAATTAATTATTTTCAACGAGATGTAAATGATGATAAAAAACATACAGTTGTAAGGTGAGAAAGAAAATGGATTTTGTAAGTGGCTATAAAACCGAATAAAAAGATCTCAAGACACAAGGTCAAAAAAACTTTAATATTGCTGAATTCTTGAAATTTATAGCTCTATGTTATCTCTTCGAAGATGTAACGATGTAACTTGAGGAAACTTGTTATAACTCAAATTATTCTTTCAGATCGTTTGGCTTGTTTCTCTAGTTTTGAAGTAAATTACATTTTTTGTGTTTTAAATTGTGTTTTTTAGAGATGAGTTCGCTGTTTTAATATGCTAATTTCAGTGGGTATTTGAGTTCAGGATCGTCCGAAAGAGATCTGAGATTTTACCATAACCTAGAAATGAATTTCAAATTGAAAAAGAAATTTATCTGTGTTTTCAGTTTATTAACTGATGTGTATATGTTTTCAGTTTATTAACTGAAAACATATACACATCAAACATTTTAACTCTACTAAATTAAGATTGAGTAGAATTAATACAATTTCGTCAAAGTCAGTTTTACAAAACATTTATAAATTTTATTTTATTTATTTACTTTTTTGGTGTAGTTTGAGGTTATTTTAAATATCAACTGAAACCAAATGCAGTGAAACAGAAATAATTCATTTTCATTACTAGACTGATATGCGATCCCTCGACTAACAGCAGAGCGAACAAATATAGTTCAATACAGTTGTAATTTAAAATAAACAACAATGTTAAAAATGCCAATAAATATTCAAACACCACTCTAAATTATCTGAATAGTTGTTGGTGCAGTCAAAGCTTTCTTTTATTTATTTTTCTTATACAAGCATGTTGCATTTCTCTCAAAGGATTTTTTTTCTGGAATTCTGGATAAAAGAGAATTCTCGAAAAAGCCGGAACCCCAAAATCAGTGTTAAGTACGCACTTTGAGAGGAGTTTGTCTCAAGCAAGTTGGAATGATCTGGTCTCATTCCTAGCGTTGCGTTTTAATAAATTAAAATATTTCTTTTAGTCCAATCAGGGGCCAAGCCAAGAAAGGAGGGGGTTAGGGGGTCATAACCCCCTCCATGTGGAATTTTTTGCCATACAAAATGTATATTCTTCACTCCCTTATCACACACATGTATGCATATATGTGAGTTGCAGTAGTCGTAACCCCCCCCCCATGAAAAATCTGAGTCCAATATGTTACATCTGTAAAATACTTAACGTTCAGCATACATTTTAAAAAGGACTTATTTTGCATACGTTATGGAGATCTCGCATAGCATCAAAAATCGTTGACGGTAGTAAAATAGCTTCTATACAACTGAGCAACGCATTTATATATATATATATATATAAAGGATCACACAGAGAGGGTTTCTTTTTGGGGAGGGATTTAATTCCCTTCATCACATTCATGCATTTCATCCATACATTAAAGAAATAATGAATCAGAGCTGAGATTATAATTAATTACTAGTCTTCATTAATTATTTAATTAAATTAATATTGCTAATTACATAAAAATAAAAGAATAATCCTTGCATTAACTAAAACGTTCCGAGAGTCTCATTTTAATGGAATTAAACTCAACTCCATTAAAATGTGACTCTCGGAAAGTTTTAGTCTCCAAACTCCCCAAAACCACACCCTGGGTTTCGCTAATGATAAAATTATAGTCAACTAGCTGAAGTACCCGTCCTTGACGGGTTAGTGAATGCAAATTTCCAAAAAGCAAGAACTTTCGTCAGCATGGTAGGAGTACACAGAATGGATGGAGTATGTTGCCAAAGTAAAGAAAGCGAAGTTATAATTTTTATGTATTGTTAAAATATTACAGGTTAAGAGAGTCACTAAATAATATCATTTCATTCGCTTTAGTCGTAATTATGTGATGCGCGAACGAATATGTACGAATATAGAAATAATTTTCGCAAAATCTCAAAATCTAATCAACATCTTTGAAAAATTGGAAGCCTAGAATTTAAGTTGAGTGACAACCTATTATGTCACCCAATTTCGTTTCATTCCCTGCAGTCTTTATTTCGTGATGCTGGAACAAAATTTCAGCATTTTAAAACGATTTTCGCAAAATCACCAAATGTAATCAAAATATTTTAAAAATTCAACGCCTATAAATTAAGATTAGCAACTACCTATCATATCACTAAATTTCGTATCATTCGTATTAGTTGTTATTACGTGATGTTTGAAGAAATATAAACGTATTTTGAGAGAATTTTCACAAAATCTCAAAATCTAATGAAAATGTTTAAAAAATTGGATACCTATAGTTTATGTTGAGCAACCATCTATCATGTGACCAAATTTCATATCATTCGCTTTAGTCGTTATTACGTAATGCGGGAACAAAGATTCACTCAGTTTTAAACGATTTCCGCAAAATCTCGAAATCGGATCGATTTTTTAAAATTAGATGCTTATAGTTTAAGGTGAGTGACCACCTATCATTTCACCAAATATCATTTTTTCACCTTTGCAGTTATTACGTGATGCTCGAACACAAATTTACGCAGTTTGAAACGATTTTCGCAAACTCTCAAAATCCAATCAAGATTTTTTAAAAATTCCACGCCTATGTTTTAAGTTGAGTGACCACCTATCATGACACCCAATTTCGTATCATTCGCTTCAGTCATTTTTACGTGATGCTTGAACACAAATTTACGCAGTTTGAAACAATTTTCGCAAAATCTCAAAATCCAATCAAGATTTTTTTTAAATTCCACGCTTATGTTTTAAGTTGAGTGAGCACCTATCATGACACCCAATTTCATATCATTCGCTTCAGCCGTTTTTACGTGATGCTTAAACAGAAAAAGCATCACGGACAGAATGACAGAATGATAGAACGACAGAACGACAAACTTTTGTTTGAGGGTCGCATCGGATTCCCGGGTGCTTGAAACGGATAGAAATCGCAAAATTTTTGAATTCCAAGAAATGTACAGACAAAAGTCTAATTTTATTTATATAGATAGTATAATACTACCTTAAACAAAAAACAACTTGCGGTTAATTAAAAGCCTTAATTATTGTTGCCTTAAATAAAATCCTATTTCCTGTAGCAAAAACATGTGTGATTAACGCTGATCTATGAATTTCAAGGCATAATTATTAGGAGAAATGAAGAGTCAGAAGAGCAATAACAGAAATATAGAGCGACAAAAATCATTGTTAGAATACTTCATTGCAGAAAAAAACAACTCTCCGAAGATCTTGTCATTTAAATCCTTTGCAGGTCATAAACCTTGACATTACTTTTTCTTCCCCCTAACATTTTTTTTTTTTTTTTGGACTTGCCACAGACGGGGCAGTCCTTCGAAATTTGAGACCACCCACACCCAGAGGAAGATGTTAATCTCTCTCTCTCTCTCTCTCTCTCTCTCTTTATTTTTCATTTTTTTTTTTTTTTTTTGTAACTATATTTATAAGGTTTACTTTTACTTATAAATTCAAAAAACAAAGCACATTCATTAATAGTAGTTCAGATGTTACAGGGAAATATTCTCTATTAATACCTTCATAATTTATGTAAAAAGAAAGTATTTTTAGGCGGTAGGGGGGGGGGGATGAAAGTATACAGAGAAAGAGAGCGCGAAGAGGGAGTTTTTTTTTTAATAACAAAAGTTTCAATTCAATTAATCAAATAATATCTTTATGTGCCTCATGAAAAAAGTGTCATGTCGTTTTGAGCGAATTAATTTTTTATACATATATATGTGTCATATGTGAGTGCGTATAATAATTTGTTGTTGTTTTCAGAGTTTTATGTTTTATTGCAGAAATTTGAAGAGATTTATATTTTGAGGTCATAAGCTTTTTTTTATGCAATTTCTTTTTATTTTAAGAATTTCTTTAACTAAGAAGATTTTTATTGCTTCAGTGAAACCGCTTTTCTTTTATAAATAGTATTGCTTTTTAAAAAGTGTTTTTTTTTTCAAAAAGTTCTAGTAATATTAAGTAAATCATGTAAATCATGTCTGTAAAACTGTGCTTAGAGCTTAAATTGTGAAAAATTGGTGAATTAAATTCGTGACTTTTTTTTTTTTTAATGGCTTGAATTCCGGTTTGGGATATTTATATTACTTACTTACACAACAAAAGACAAATACTTTGACTGAAGAACTAAACTGACTAACAAGTCTATACTAGTGGTAAAGAAAAAGACCATGTCCATAGTATTTAAATACTTTTCAAATATCCTTATGGTCAGTATTTCTCACACGTACAAAAATGCTTCCATTAGAACATGATTATACATCTCTTAACGTTATTTTTATGAGTTTATGGCATGAGAAATCATGTATTATTCTTCATCTATATTTATACTTATATATATACACGTTTTTACTTATATATTATTATATATCGTAAAAACTTATATACTTATATATATAAGTTTTACTAAAATTAAAATTCAAGCCTCAGTCTGTGAAATTGTTTTTAATAACTTTTATAAGCAGAAAAACAATGCTTTAACTGTACTAAATAAAAAATACTCCTCTGATATTTAAAAACGTATTCAATAAAATACCTCATTTTGTGGTAGTTTTGTGTGTTTTTCATTGCAACATTTTCATTTTTTAATACAGTGTGACAGGAGACAGCACCTTAAATCACATTGATGAAAGCCTGGTACTTAGACATCATCTGACATTTTTTTCGGGAACCAGAAGGATCTGTCCATCATCTTATAAATAACAAATAACTCCAACCAAAATTAAGCTAATATTGTTTCAAAAGCAGTAAATTTATGTTATATAGATACAGCTGTAAATCAGTACAGTAACGCACATACTTCGTTAAATTTCTTTATTTCCATTAATGAAATTCACAGTTCTATCTTAAATAATTTGTGAAGCTACAATTACTCTTTATATTTATTAAGCCACTGATATTCTTGACTATTAATCTCATCATTAAAAGTATAAATTAGTAAAAATATATTCCATATTTATACATTTTAAGATTAAGAAAGACACTTTTTTTAAGGGGGTATATTTTTTAACACTTTATCTAATGATAATACTCAGAACATGAGTATGCGGATATGGTTGCGACAGTTTATGGTTTATCTATGGTGATAAAATAAATTTAAAACTGACGAATGGGAAAAATAACTTTTTATTTTTAGGAAAATATTTAAATCTTATGCATATCTATTTTACACTTTCGGTGAAGTACTTGTCAGTAAATCCATTTTTTCAGATAAAACACCTTTCACACTCCTACTTTTTGACCCCGCTGAGGCAATGTAAGAACTGTGCAGTAGACGTCTCCAATTTGTTAAACCTAAATTTCGCCCTCTAATACAGGTAAAGTTCTCCGGCTCGCGTGGACTTCATATGTGAGCTCGGACCCAGGATCATATCTGACCACTATATCCTTACTGTTTCGTCTACTATCCTTACTGTTTCGTCTACTATCCTTACTATCCCCCTCCACTAATTTAATTGAAATAAAAGACTTTATTACATCGTGTACTTTTTTTCTTTTGGGTAGTTGCTGCGCTTTTGTTTTCGTTTATTAATTTAGTATTTTAATGTTGGTCCTAAATCAGGTAAAACTTTTTTGGAGTACACGGGATTTTAGATAAGAGCCTCAGGCCATACCTGTCCATGCCTTCTATCCTTCATGTATCATATATCCACAAAGCGCTATGCTCGCTTTGTCGTGACATGCGGGAGCCGAGATTTCTCTGAGTCAACACTTGGCATGGATGTCTGAAATGCTTTCGCGCATCAAGAACTCCATGTGATTCTGATCTCTGCTATCCTCGGCGTTGACGTTTAGTAAACAAGGTAGCGTTCACCCCCGGTTTCCCTGCAAAAGCAAAGCGCACAACTCGTCTGCCCTCACGTTTTGCCTTTCTCCAATTAAACCGGTTCAGTTCAGTTGGTGTTGTTTAGACGGCCTATTGAAGTAGGTGGATTGTGTCACCAAATAAGTGTCTAAGTGTGTAATTATGAGAGAAGCCTTTATTGTCTTCTGATGTTTCGAAGCTCTTCAAAAGTGCGATTGTTATTGAAATTAGAGAACATATTAATTTTTTTTTTTTTTAAATAATTACTGAAACCTTTTTATTTTATTAATGTTGAACTTTTTCCCAAATAGTACTTTTTATGTATTTTAAATTACACTTGTGTGAAAAGCTGAAACATTCTTTTCAAAATAGGAGCAACTAAATAAATTTGTTTGGTTAGCAAAAATTATTTATGCTCAAAAAAGAAAGAAATTTTTTTTTTTTTAATAAATAAAATTACTTTGCTTGCAAAAAAATGAAGTTTATGAATTAAAATGAAGCTTATTTATCTAACACTATATTTTAATAATTCAAATAAACTGTTCTTGAATTCATATAAACGAAATATTTTGAAATTTCAATGAAACACTCTTTTGGTTGTGATAGCAATTTTGCCTATCTTAAAGTTTCTTCTGAAGTTGAAAGTTTGAAGAATACGTATACTTGCATTTGAAAATAAATGTTGATTAGAAATAAAGGTACTGTGCTTACTCAATAAAATAGAATTTTCAGTTATAGAAATAATTCTAAATAAATGAAAAAATAAATATAAAAATATACAGTATACAACAAAATATTGGTTAATAATAAAAACATAGAATAATAGAGTTTCAATGACTTTAATCACAGACGAAATAATCTTTTCTTTTTTTCTTACTTATTAAAAAGTGGTACTTTATCGTATATAAAACACTAACAAATATCCAACAATGAAAGTATAACCGTTTTTCTTTTACGAATCGATGCTATAAAAAATATGTAGTCTTCAAGAAAGATTAAATCTAAAGATTTTCAAGGCAAAGTATAGCCAAATAATAAAAACAAAAAATACACGGAAGCGCATTAAAGTTGTATATTCAAAGGTCACAGAACATAGAATTGTGTATAGGAGAAGTCGGACAAGAGAAGAAGCAAAGAGAAAATGTGTGAAATTTGGGAAAATAAGAGATGTAATCGCGATTCCTTAGATCCTAAGGAATTTCAGCGTTAGAAATCAAAATGCAATAACCAAAATATAAGCTGTTGATTTAAAAAGTATGAAAAAGTCACGAATATTGGATGTCAACTTTGATGTTTTATATTTTAAGATATTTTTCTATAAAATAAAAACAAACAATAAAGTAAATATTATTCTGAGATAGTACTCACATGCAGTTACTACAAAGCAAATATTTCTGATATCGAATTCTGGCATTAATTGCAATTCACTTGTCAAATATTTCAGAAAAAATCATTATCTTAATTTCTTTTTAATGTGGTGACAATTTTATTATTGCTTTAGTTTGAAAATTAAAGAGGCATTTTAAGAAATTAGAAAACTGGAAACAGCGCTACTTTTGAGCAATATTTCAAGTATTTAAATAAATAATAATAAAATAAAACTATAGAAATAAAAATGTGGGCGTTGCTGAAATTAAAAAAAAATTAAATGGCGTAAAACAATGTTTTCAACGATTTTTGAAAGACTAATTTTAAAACAAATAATATCAATAATATTGTAGTAAAATTTATGTAAAAAACTCTTTTTTTAAATGGAAATTAAATAAAATGCCACTTTTTCTTGAATGCAAATTCAGATGAACGCTTAGAATAAATTTATTATTAACTGCAAACACAGTAATGAAACACTGTTTAAATAAGAACTAAATTTATAAATAACTATTAAATAAAACTATTCTAAACTTTAAAAAAAAAATAGAACGATTTTGTAAAACTCTGAAATCTTGTTTATATAAATACACAAACATAAATAAGTATTTAAAGGAAATGACTCCTTATTCCTGCGTAAATAATGCTGTTAGTTTGGGGATAAAAAAAAATGACAGTTCTACTCAAATAAATTTTGATGGAATTTTCTTAATATATATCATTACATACATCTCGCCGCTGGTAGCGCATCAGCTACAACGAACAACACGTGCTGTATATTCACAAAAGCTTTCTTGAAGACATACAAAAATTCCAGCATCCCATCGCAAACACGCATTGCCTTCTCTCTAGAATGTTTCTTTTTAAAGGGAAGGAGGGGTGTGATACATATATAAAAAAATATATATAAAAAATAACAAGAAATCAGAGAAGGGAAAAGCCCGGGGCCAAAGGGGGGACAATCTCTCTGTGGATCGGCTGCCGTTTTGTTGGAAGTGCGATGGATATCATCCAGTGATTTTTTTCAGTCACTGCCGATAACGAAGAGAGATGGATTGATCAATAACTGTTCCAGAGAACAGCTGGGATTGCGCGCTCGGTGAATAGAACAGCGCAACTTTTCACCCTGTCACTTTAAATCACAGCTACGCCACGGAAAAATTCCAGCTATTCCTAGTAAAAATGAATGTATAAATGATATCCTATTGTGAGGGGGGGGGGGAAAGGACATATGCTACGTTTTTATAAACATTAGAATATAGAAATAAATACAAGCTACATTTAAAAAAAAAAGGGACAAAATGCTAAAGAGTCAGATTTTGAAATTCTTAGTGATAGAAAGTTGTGTTTTGTATTACTCTAAAATATTTTTAAAAATTACCAAAGAAAAAAAAAACAATAGCATTAGAAAAATATTAAATGGAAATAATTCAATTATTATGTAATTTAAATGTCCTGGAAATGTAAATAAATTTTAACTTAAATTGGGCAACAGGTATAACAAAAACCTGAAAAAAAAAAATCTATATAATTTAGAGTTTCTAGAAAACTATACTTCGAATATAACCATTTCTTACAGCTTCAGAAATCGAGGATGAAATACTCAGTAATATATTGTACTTTTTTTTTTTTTTGAGTGTATGTAATGTGTGTATAATTTTTTTTTTGGGGGGGGGTAAGAAGTTTTTGTTACAAAGAGAAGCATAAATTAAGCTTAAAGACATCATGTAGAAGATAAATATTTTGTGCCAATTTTTATAGATGAACACACCTACTATTTTAGTTCTCCTTTTCCTTCAGAAGCAGCATACCCAACCAAGCAAAGAGAAGATATATATTTATATGGATAAGATTTGTGGTGGTGGGAGGGGAGGGGGAGTAGCATTTTCACTCATTCAAGAGCACACCCATTTTTCTTTTGAATAAAATTTCCAGTAGCGTGATCCCAGTGAATGGTGCATTTCACCACTCATAACAACCCGTCCAGCTTAAGTTATGTCTGGAAAGCCGATTTTGACAAAAGATTCGGAACTATTTACAAGTAAAGGGAACCCCATATTTTCGCTGAATTGGCTTCTGAAAGGACGCGATTTTGAATGGGCGAAGCGAATGTCTGTGAAAATATTATTTTGCGGCCATGCTGAGAACTGTTTTTTTTTTCCCTTTCAGGTATTGCGTGTCTTTGACCGCACTCAAAATTACTTTGAGAATTTAGTAAATAGAGCCTTTTTCCATTTTTATGAATAGAGTGGAATTAGTTATAGAATTAGTTGAACGATGCTGATTATTTTCAGTTCACGAAATTAATTCTTTAGGGACGAACAAGCAGTCAGCTTTAAAAATTTCCATTGAAATATCTTTTTTCTAAATATGCAGGGTGGTCCTAAACTATATATCTAAAATGTGAAGGTTGGTAGAGGGGACTAAGACGGTTCAGAATGATACTGCAATGTGGAGTCGAAAATGTCGTCTTCATGTACCCGTTAACCTTTTAACACGCAGTATTCCCGCTCTGGGAACACCAAACTCTGACATTTTGACTGTAGCCAGTCACGAAGAATAGATTTAATTTCCATAAAAATAGTTGCGGGTAACATAGCTCCACGAAAATCCTTTTTAGCACGTCATTTCCCCTAAAAAAAATGTCACGATTATTTTTAACAGCACTGACATCTGCTGAAAAATGGAAGAATGCGAGAACAGCTGGATAGATTGCCCAGTGCCGTCAAAAAAGGGTCTCTAGATCTGTGGCACGCGATGAACGTTTCGATCGTCCGCCATCTTGCTGGTAGTTAAGTAGAGCGATAGCAACGGCTGCCCCTTTTTCAGCATTGGGAAAGGGTTGCGCCTCAAAGGGTTAATAATCACGTTGGAAGAAGTGTTGAAGTAAAACAATGAACTTTACGACCATCGCGTGTCAAAAACGAACGCATTTTTTACAGAAAGTCCTTACAAATTCTATTTTGTTTCATTGATGAAAGTCTCTGAGAAAAGATCATTGCTTATGAAACTTGACTGAGAATTTAGACCAACAGTTCTTCCAAAGTGATTATTATTAACTGGTACATGAAGACGACATTTCCGATCCCACATTGCTGTGTGATTTTGAACCCTCTTGGTCCTCTCTACCACCCTTTATATTTTTGACATACAGTTTAGGACCCCCCTGTAGGTTTTTGTACTTTATTAAGTCATTCGCAATCAAATATTAGCTAGTACTAAAACTAGAGCTGTTCTTAAGTTGGATTTGTTTTTAAGTATTACTATCAAGAGCACATTGCTGCATTCCGAAATCAAATCAAACTATCTTTATTATTGACATAATTAAAATTTTGTAAATAACACATTTAAAAAGGGATTTATCATTAACGACCATTTTCAAGAGCTTATCATATCAGTTACGATTATTTCAGGTGATATAAAAGTTCACCTTCCTCCAGCTGAAAAAAAATTTCATCATCCACACGAGCAGAAGAGCGAGAACTAAAAAGTTAACAGAGGTAGCTGAAGAGAGGTGAACCTTTGTATATTACCCGAAACGATCGTATTCAGGTTAAATGCCTTTTTATGCGCGTTAAAGTTTTGAAAGTTTCATCTTTTAACAGATTTCTTTTAAATGTTCTTGTTATCTTTATTATTATTATTTTATTAAAACATTATTATTAGTGTTTTTATTATTATTATTATTTTAAAGCAAATCTACTTTTTTTGGTTACTTTTGTATCTTTAAGGAGAGGAAAAAACCTTTAATTTTTAAAATTGCATGACAAACTTGAATTTCTCTGAGTCAGGGGCGTAGCCAGAAATTTTTCATAGGGGGGATTACGACTACTACAACTCATATATATGTATACGTGTGTGTGATAATGTAACGAAGAATATACATTTTGTATGGCAAAAAATTCCTCATTTGGGGGGGGGTGTTATGACCCCCCTAACCCCCCCCTTGGCTACGCCCCTGCTCTGAGTACATAATATTTATTAATTCATTTATTCACAGCTTTAGGAAGTGGCATGGGGTACGGCGTAGAAAGGCTAAGCAATTTTATTTACAAAATACTTTCCCCCGTTTCATAGACATGGAAATATTATCAGACAGGAGTTTGCAGCAAAATTTAGACTAATTGAGCAGATAATTTAAAATTCTTTTCATTGGAAATTATTAAAACAAGTTGAAACATTTAAAATTTTAGATTTTCAAAGCAAAGTTCAACGGGCACATTTTTTTCCACAAAATTTCGTTGCATAACTTTAAGCAATAAAATGTATTTGTTAAAAGCACATACTAAATTTAAATATAAAGTCCACTACCCGCGTGATTTCCTGGATAATAAATAACCTAAAGAATCACCACACACCGTTTTAATATTTATCCAGCCCCTGCAATCGAGCACTAAGTTAGCTACACGCGATTCACAGCAAAGCACTTGTGGTTTCATCTGACACTAGGGGCTCTCGGTAGGGGGGGGAAACACCACCCTTCATCCAGACCCACATCTACAAGAGTCTAGGAACGAGGGAAGAAAAAAAAATTAAAAAAAATACAAAGGGCAATACACCATGAATCCATCTAAGGGTCAGGGTCGGCGATGGAAAGTTACATTGGCACTGCTAACCTCATTGTAAAGACGTTAAAAGCTACTTTCTCGCTAATTTTTTGCAGGAAGAATATCATAGAGTGCTACTTTTATGAAAATTTGCTCTGGTGCTTCTTTTTCCTTTTCCTATTTTTCTTTTCTCTCTTAATTTTGATCACGGGGAGGTCCCTGTCATCGCGCGTCTAGTTTTTTTCCCCCCCCTTAGCGGAAAATTATAGGGAAAAAAAAAAGATGATTCAGCTCTGACTGCTGATTAACATTGCCCAGATATATGTTATTAAAGCTTTTAAAATGTGATAAGAGAGATCTTTTTACACCCCCCCCCTCACGAAAGAATGTGAAAAAAGAACAGCGAACTTGTCTCAGAAGGATTGATCAGCCTCAAGTACTGGTTGTCGATACACTTGTACCCTTTTACTTTCTTTTGGTATGCTAAAATACATGAAGTAAATAAAATTTTAATGTCTCGCAACAGCGGGTTTTTTTTCCAGCAATGACAGCAGTCAAATTTAAATTCTTATAGCAAAAAATGTAACTTTTCTCAAGGGAAATTCGTTCAAAATATGAATTATAAATTATAAAAATTCTGAAGCTTCAATTAGGATCAGTTATAAATACTGCGTTTGAATTTGTCTCGTAATAAAGCTGCCATTATAATTTACATAATAATAACATTTTAGTCATAACTTATCGATTTCTAATATCGATTCAGCATTCTTGACACACGAAAATAAAATATGAATAAAGTTTATCAATAATAGCTAACAGAATTTTTAGACTAAAAATTGCGATTATTCTTTAGCTAAATTTTCTCAAACGATATTATAACCTATTTTCGATACTAAGAGTTAATCAGTAAAATTTTAAAAATACTATCAAACTGTAGATAGTACTCAGAATACCTTTCCCTGCTTCAAGAAAAAAAAAAAAAAAAAAAAAAGGGCTTGTTTTTATTTACTAACTTAAGTTTTATGAATGCAGATAAAATGCTGATTATTGCTAAATTATGATTAATTTATGATATTTACTTATTTTACTCGTCAGAGAAAATTTAAATTATAGTTTAAAACATTTCCATTTACTTACTTTTCTATTCCTTTTACGAAGTATCACTAACTTAATTTGCAAGACAGTTTAATTTATTATCATTATTTTACAATTATGATTGCTTTTAAATTAGAGTCAAAGAATCCCTAAAAATGGTAAAATATACAATGAATTACTTTAATCTACAGTTCGTAACTTAAGTCTAAAACTGTCACAATATCGATTTATTAGTCATAATTATCGATTTGTTAATATTGGTTAAAATTCACACATCTCAATCCCTCATTCTAGGTTTTACTTTGATTGGCATTCAGAAAGCTTCCTTTAGAAAAATCTTTCAGATACAAAGATATGCATTTCAAAGCACGGAAAAATATGCACCTAAAGAACTGTTTAAATGCATAATTAGACTGCAGATATACTACGTAATGTTTCATTCTATTGAAAATAATCATACGAACTTAAACGTGTCGAATGATTTGATTTATACATATAAAATAAAAATACTGCAGTCGGCATTTTAAATGACAGACCGCTACAACTGCATGTCTGTCAATAAAACAAAAGACAGTCGAAATAGACTGACCATATTAATAAAAAACAATCTGGTCTTCCCTGATGCTTTTTATTCATCAGTGGTAGGGTTGCCAGAAACGTTTTCACAATTCACGTTTGGAGAAATGTTTTAATGCTTTCCACGGAGTGAAAAGGAGACACTAGTGAATTGCTACTCACCGTTTTTAAGCTTTTAGTACCCGAATTTGAAGTATATAAGAAATAGAATAAAAACTTACAGCTTCTGTACATTTCAATATTGCAACCAGGGCACACAAAAATAAAATGAACCTGAAAAAGAAAGCGGGATAAATGACTGCGAAATTTAAAACTTCAGCAACTGAGCAATGTTTTGCAATATTACAAAATAAATAAATAAATAAATAAAAATTCCCAATAAGGTTATTTAACAGTGTTCAATTTACTTCTAAGTCAAAACATAAATTTAATAACAATAATAAGTTACACGGTAACGATCAGGATTTAAATATCCTTTTCTGTACCTTTCTTGCAACACTAAAGACTAACATTTTGATATACTTTTCGTAACGTGTGCTAAAGTTTAGACTTTCGATCAAAATTATAGTTATCGAACAATGCAATTTATAATGGAATCGTGTTTTTCAGAGATAATTGCATACTAAAATTATTTTTATCTTTATTTTATAAATATTATACTTGTCTTCTTTATTTTATTGATTTATTATTACGATCATTATTACATATTTTATTGATTATGGTCTACCGCTTTCTTTATTTCTTATTATTATTATATTTAATCATAGGAAAAGTTTAAGCCTTCGGAAAATCTTATATATTTAATATAATACAAAATGTATGTGCCCTTTTTAAACATAAATTTTGTCCTGATTGTATCGAATTTTACCATTTTCGTTCTCCTGCAATTTGTACACTTTGCCAAGCCTTGATATCTTAATGTGAAACAAACTGAAAAAAAAAAGAAATTTGATCCCGTTTGAAGGCTAAAATATAGCTATTTCCAAAGATTTCAAAATATATCTGACATGAACGCAGCCTCCCCTCTTACCAATAGAAAAAAAAAAAACGAAAGTTAACAAAGCTCCATATAAATTTCTGTCTTAAAATATAATTCTTAATAGCAGGAAAGCAATTCAGAAGAAATTTTAGTTCTGCCTCCTGAGATCATTTCCCCCCTTATGCACATGTAAGCGTATAGTCAAGAAATTTTTTCTCGATGGTAATAAAGATAAATAATGTTAATTTGAAAAATTTAGAGAGTTCTATCCGATATTGCATCTCGTCCAGGTTACGCTTTTGTGTACATACTCTTTAAATACTTCATTGATAAAACACAATGCCTTTTTATGCAACTGCTACAATCAAGTGATTTCTTCGAATTTCTTCGAAATACATTTTCTTAATTTTCACGGCAGTAGAATAAGTATTTTACTTTGTACTATATTTTAATTAATTTGTAGACTTTTTGAGATAATAGTAATTTATTTATGATTGAAAAACTAAACTTCACTTATAATTTTAACCTGATTTTTACTGATATAAAAGCAATGAAAAAGAGACGGTAAGGGTGAATTCAAACCAAAGGGAAAACAAGGAAAAAAAAAACAAAAAAAAACAAGATCCTCTTCTGGAAAGTTCTTTTTTAGGACCCCCCCCCCTTTTGCTCTTTAGGCCTTCCCGTATCTCGAAGTCTAGGAGTTACCCTTACAGCACTGATTTGAACCTAAAAGGGAGAGGTTAACATGACCCAGCCTAAATTACGATAAATGCAAATTTATATATTATATTATAGAGAAGGGGGCGGAGTTGTTTTACCCTTTACATCCCATATGGGCAACCTCCGGGCCGCGGGCCGGATGTGGCCTGCCACATCTTTTGATCTGGCCAGCGAAATGTATAAAAGCCCCGTATAAAACACTTATAAACCATTCAAAATTTTGTATAAATCCCAATTATACGGCCCTTGACTTCGCTAACATCCAAAATTTGGCCCGCAACTTTTCAAAGGTTGCCCATACCTGCTTTATATTTTATTTCCTTAATAAAAATTTTAATTTCACTTTCTTTCAATTCCAAAAATTCCTTAAGAAGAAAAATATTATTTATCATGAATATAGAATTATTTATCATAAATATAGAATTTTTAAGAATTTTAAGACGAGAAAAATTTATTGATATGAATTGGGTTAATCACTATACAGAAAACAGAAACCACTGAAAAGTGAAACCTGCGTTGAATATCTTACCTCCATCTCTCAAGGTGGCATCGAATCACAGTCCTACTGTCTTTTTCACGTTCACCGACAGGTTTGCCGGAATCCGTCCGGCACTTCACCGAGATCATGACTTTTCACGTTTTTCGTCTGAGTAGCACCATCGGGAGACTTGGGTATCGAAGACCACGAAAACACCCTCTATCGATCCCGCCGAAAAAAGATCTTCAAAGATCGGCGGGGCCCCTCTCTCTCTCCTTTGCCTCTCGCACCCCCGAGACTGGACAAAGCGCCGAGTTTTTTGAAAGTTTTTAGGTGCGGTCTGCCAGCTCGGATAGTCTTCTAAATACAGTGCTCCTGCGCCAAAGCACGCTCTTTGCTCATCTCGCCTGCATTGCCAGGAGAACGTTAGCATCAGTGGGCGGGACCTCGCGCTACGTCATCTGACTCACTTATTTTTTTTTTTTACCGGAAGGCGGAGTGATCTGAAGTTCGAAGGTTTGGTTTTTGTTTGTTTATAATTAATATCGTTACGTTTTTTGACTGCGGAAGTGTTCTAGAAATCAACTATTTACCCCATCCTGTAGTTTATTGAGCCCATCTTTGCATTTGAGATTGGAATATCAACAAACAGAAATCGAATTTGTTCCGAAAATCGCTATCATTTCCGCATCCAGATAATTTTTAAATTCGAAGGCGTATGGATTACATCCCCTTCACCCAAATGTCATCAGGCACTTTATTCCATAGTCACTCAGCACATTGAGCCTCAAATGTAAACAAAAACATTCCATGTGCTCTTGGACCGGATCCATTGGCTAGGAGGAACGTCAGTCATCGCTTCCTTGGCCCCGCCCCACAGCTTTCATTTCGGGAGTATTTGGCGTTAGTGGAGGCCGCTGGCAGCGCGTTGAGGTTCCTATCGTACAAACATTCAGGACTGAGTTTAGGAGCCTCTCCCCGTAGAATCATCATCTTTTCCGATAAATAATTTCGAAAGAAGCTCAATATTTTTTTCTCTTTCTTCCGGTCGATGTTTTACGTATGTGCTGAGTACCTGTCAATGCCTAACGGTTCAAACTGAATTTGTGTTTTTATTTTTCCTGTGCCCGGCGCTTTGGTGTGTTTTTTCTCCACAAGGAAGATCAGTGAAAGATGAGCCGGCGTCTTAAGGGATGCGAAGAATGCAGAAATTAGTAGTATGGTCGAGAGTGCAGTGAGGGGAAAAGAAGGTGTTTTTTCTTGTGGGGAAATTGCTCTGCGAACATGAAGGCAAATACATTTGGCACGGAGAGATGTTTGCTTTGCGTGTTTGTTATCTTCTACTTGGCTGCTGTAAAGAATCTCGCTGAAGCAAAGGTATGCCATTAAATATTTTAGTTATCTCTTACAATGAATTTTGACAGTTTTTCACACCATAACAACGATATTAAATAGAATTCATTCTTAAGCAAAAAAAGATTTGATAAGTGTTGACCTAAAAAACTTTTCGGACACAAAAGTAAATAATTTAAGTTTCTACACTGCTATTTTATCTTTATTATTATTGCTATATAATTTAAGTAATAATAATTCCCCGTTTTTCAATAAGTATAATTTTCAAAACCTAACGTCCGGAATGCTATGTATTGTTATGCTTTTGTCCCTAGAAAGAATTAAAAGAAAGTACTACGGTATGGTATTGCATATATAAAATATTTTCAAATGAAAATAGGTGCATCCGGATTTCTAAAAAACCTGCTAATCGTGGCCAGCTAATCGTGGCATGCTAATCCTGGCAAAGCTATGTTTTTCGTTTATCTCTTTCCGTACTCTGGTACATAGCAATAAACCATTTTTAAATGTTTACGATTACTTATTCTTCAATCAGAGATGTTTAATAAAATGTTTTCTGCAATAGATATTGATTTGAGCATTAAGAAAAAAAGTCTTAGATAATGTTTAAGAAAAATAATCATTTATATATATTACACCATTTAAACGGAAATAAGTACAGTTTACAATAAACTAGAATTCATTTGATGTTATTTATATTTTAATAATATTTTGCAACAACAAATCTTTACTTATTTTGTTCCTTAAAAATATTTAAAGGTAAATTATTCAGTGTTTCAAATAATATCAAGTGTGAAAAAGTATGTCCATTGTAAATTGCGCAAAATAAATAGGTAAAATGATACACCTGTACTACAATCGGTGCGTAAAAATTCACAGTTCTTCCTGATTATCCGCTGCAGGGACGTAGCGAGGAAAAAAATTCGGAGGGTGCCCAAACGGTGAAAGGGTAGAATTTCTTACAAAATGCTTGATTTATTGACAATCAATTAACCGAAATTCAAAATTCCGGTGGATGCCCAGGCCTTACCCCCGGCTGCGTCCCTGATCCGCTGAATTCAAATCATTGCAAAAAAATTACAAGGAAAAAAAAAAAGTTTTCTTAATTTTTCGTTATTGTCAAGTAAAAGTTTGGCCGATCAAAATAAAATAATATATAAATAAGGGTTTTTAATCTTGTAGTAATGTAAAAAATCAAAAAGAGAAGTCACAGGGTGTCTACCGCTCCGGAAAGTCTGGAAAAAGCCGGGAAATTGGAAAATGGGTCCGGAAAGTCTGGAAAAAACCGGGAAATTGGGTAATGGGTCCGGAAATTTCACCAAAAGATTCAATTTTTTTTTCGTGTTCTCTTTTTTTACCCTTCCTCTTTAATTGTCAGACTGGAACCGAAAGCAACTGCAACGCATTTTTCGGACCGCGAAAGCATCAAGCGATGTGTTTGTATAAGGAGGGAAAAATGGGGGCTCATTAATCGTGATGGGAGGGTAAAAGACAAATTATCTTACTTGGTAACTTATGGGTTAGGACCGTCTTTCCAAGAACAGTTAGTTAACTCTATCATAACTTGCGACTACTTCTGTTTCTTTTAATTGCTGAAAGCTTAATCCTGTATTTCAAGAAGTTGTACAAAATATGTAAATATAAATACAAGGGAGAGGGCATTGTGAAATTCCCCAAAGTAAAATGCATTGGTCAGGAATTTTTTTCCCGGGACCTCCCAAAAGTCCGGAAATTGACTTTCGGAAATTTGGTAGACACCCTGCAGTCAGTGATCGATTATTTAATGCCAATTTTGCAACAATTTTAACAGTTTGATATATAATAGCAAAATAAATGTGTTATGCATAATTAACACAAAAAAGTTCTTTTCTAGCAAAGTGAGAATTTAACATGCTGTAAGAAAACTTTATTCCTCCCTTCCCACCACCTTTTTTCGATAATTTTTTAAAAAAATTTTAGCTCCCTTTTGAACATATTAAATTGATCAATTCAAAGACTTCAAACCAGATATTTTTTTTTTTTTACTTTATATGTTTAAAAAATATTTTATAATTTATTTTAGTGCTGTTGGTAAATATAAATAATTTAGTGTCTTAAGTTTCTAGGAATGCTGCGGGTTTCTCCTTTTTTTATTGGCATCAACCATGTTAATCTGTACTTATAAATAATTTAAATATACATATTTGGTATTTAACTGTTTTTTTTTTCTTTCTTTTTCTCTCTTTCTATTCCTTCAATATTTGTTTTGACGAAAATATACCTTGTTTCCTATTACGATTACCTATATATCTTTGAGCATTTTTACATTTTTTTATTTTGTACGAGTCCACACCCACCTTTAAATAGCTTTATCTCTCTACTTCTCGCCCTTGAAATTCATAAACTCGGAATTATGAGATCCGCGATACAATAAAGTATTTAAGTATATTGTAATCGCAGTAGGTGGGCTTCGAAAGAAAGTCATGAATCTTTACTTCAGTGAGGGATATTCTAAGAACGAATAGCAAGGGAGCATCTACAAATTGACTCACGGGACAAGGGCAGAGAGTGTTTTCGCTTTTCTCTCTCTCCGACGTTGAATGTATTTCGAGTACACGCGGAAGTGTTTTTCTTTGCCTCTTTATTTCAAATTTAAATCAATTTCTGAATCTGTTGTACCGTATCTAATTGTTTTTTCTTTTTTAATATATTGTACTACGTAAAACTTAGTGAATTTTTGAAAACCTACCGTATTGCAAAAAATGATTTTTTTTTTCCCTTTTAAATTTAACGCAATGCTTATAAACTCTAATAAATTTTCTGACTACATTATGCCGTATATATATACTCGCGTGGCAATCTATGGGTACTCTATGATGTTTCCCGCCGACCTTTAATATTTTTTCTCTAATAAGCTTAATTATCAAAATAGATTGAAAAAAAACATATTTATTCTCCGTTCTCTTAAATAATTAGCAAGTAATGGCGCTTATATGTAATCTAAAAGTGAATTAATTTTCTAAATCTATTGAGCTGTAAAGAAATGTAAATTAATTTTCTGTTGACACTAACGTGTTGAATAAAAATTATTGAAGGATATATTCAAAAAGTATTTATTTTTATGTCTATTATAAGATACTTGATTTGGAATATAAGTCACTTTTATAAACAACAAAAGAAATACCAGTTCAACACAAAAAGTTTTGAGCACCTCCCAAAATCTATTCTCTAGCATTTATTTAATATATCTGAGTGTAAACCTTGGGCATCGCCCACTCTCTTGCATAATTTTATAAACTTAATATCAAAGATACTTTATTTCATCCACCTCTCAACAATAATACATAAATTTCATTTCTGTTTATTATAATTGTTCGTCCTTTTTCACTGTTTTAAGCTTTTAAAGTTACTTTAAAATTTCGTAGTGTTATTATTTTTCAATCTTAGTTGTTTTGCCAAGAAAGAGGAAAAATTCACATCATAACCATGGCGTTTAGAGTTTTTAAATGAGGTCTCTGGAATTCCTGTACTGTTAGTTTAGTGGTTCATTAGACAGTCGTTTTTCTGCACACATCTAGTTTTTATTGCATCGAAGGGGACTTTTTGCTCAACAAATTCATCATGCACATTTGTCGTTATATGTACGGCGATCAGCAGAACACTGATTATCAGAACATGTAGGAACCGACCCTAGTTCGGATAACTAACTGGCAACTTAAGGTATGCTCACTAGACAAAATCGACTGGCAATGGTAATACAAGACAGACTTTTTATATATACTGCAGAATGAGCCTGTTAGAAAGGAGTAATCCTTAGCAAACGTAGGAAGAGAAGAGGTTAAATGATAAGGATAGGACAGAAATTCTGTCGTCTTGAAGTTGATTTCACATCACCCACTATTCCTAAATAGTTATTTTCTTCTTACTGCTCTCCACAATACTCTTATCAGAAAGAATGTTTCAATTTCACGTATTAAATAAAGTAAGGAAAGAGAAATATATAGATTTCGGATAATTAAACAGTTCGGTTAATCGCAGTTCGGACAATCGGCGCTCAACATACATGAAAGACCCTTGTTGGCTGTGAGTGCGTTCAGTATAGGCGCCTAGACTGTTCGTCATAGCTGGACTTAACTCGGCACTCTGACTAAATAGCACCCCAGACAGCACAGCAAACTTGCATCAAACTTGCAGCAAGCTTGATTTATCAAGTTAATAAGCTTTTATTAAGCTTGAAAATTTCAAGCGTATAAGCTTAATGCAAGCTTGAATCAAGTGTTCTAGTTTACACTTACCCAGCTTGCATTAAGCTTGACATTTCAAGCTTAATTTCAAGCTTAAAAAATTTTCCTAAAAAAAAAATTTCCTAAATACACGGGGCGCCGGTCGGTGAACTCGACCCACATATTTTACTTTGCCACGCATTTCCCCCCTCTACGCTGACATTTCAATTTAATTTAATCTGTTTCCCTCAAGTGTTCGTGGCTGGAATAGAACCCGGGGCCTTGGTTGGGAGTCGAGCTCGCTATCCGTTCAGCTACTAAGCTGATTGACAAGTTGATTGATAAGTGGGTGATGTGTTATTTGTTTCTTTTATTTTTCCATGGGATGCATCAAAATTAAAATACTGTTATGTGTGATTTAGAGACTCTACTAATAGGGAAATAAACATAATATAAACTTAAGAGCAGCACACGTTTTAAAACTTTCAGTATCGCAACACTCATGAGCAATACTGCTGGCCAAAATCGAGACAAACGACTGATTTTGAAATCAGTTTCGTAGTATAATTGTATTTTATTTTGAAGAATTTCCATATTTGGAAATATAGACTTACTCATCACAAATTTTGTGTTAAGTAATCTGAAATCAAAGAAACAGATAGTTAAGCGTTACTTCGAAATGCTATATCACAGTTGCTAACATGTATGGAATACAAACACTTTAGTCATTTTTGTAAATATTTCTTAAAATAACAAATAATTGAAAATTTTTGCTATTTCTTAACGCTAAAAATTCTCTTTACAAATGTGGTTAGTTATTTTCCTACATATTGGTATGCTATATCGATATAGAGCATTTCGAAGAATTAGAAATAAGTCTGAATTAATCTATACAAATGTAAATTTGAATTATTTTCACTGTTCATACTTTATAATTAAAAAAATTATTTAACTTCTGAATTTTTTTATCCTTTGTAATTTTATTTTAAAACTACAAAAGTGTAAGATGTAAGATTTTGGGGCCCTAAAATCTGTAGGCCCTGGGCAGTTGCCCTGTTTGCCCTGCCGGTAATATGGCACTGGTAATAAAATAAAACACATCTTTTACGAACTTTCAGCAAATTTGAGGACGCTAGACAATTAATGTCCATTCTTTTTCACAGATGGCGCCATCACTGCGCACTTTGAAAGCTAAAATCAAGCTAAAGCCAAGCTTGCATTAATACGTCAAATTCAAGGAAATGTCAAGCTTGATTTAAGCTTATGTGCTGTCTGGGACAAGAGACAGCTTTACTAAAAAATAAAATAATGGGATTATTTCTTTTACCTACTTTTCGACCATTTTCCACATATTTTATGTTCTGGCAAGTCAGTTTTCATCCGACAATTATATTTCTTTTATCATCTGAAAATCCAGAGATTGCTTTTCCTAATAAGCTCTGTTTTAGATTGTATATAATTTTTAAGAAATTATTATTTTTAATCTCGACAGAAATTTTCAATTTTTAGCATATTTAATCTTTACTAACTGGGTACAAATTTATTTCTTAACATATTATTTTAAAAGTTGATGATTATCCGGAATTAAGATTTTACCCGTTATTATTATTATTATTATTCTATTAAAAATTATGTTTAGTGTTTTTATTTATTTATTTATTTTAATTTGGCCTGCTCTGACTTCTTTCACGTTCATGATTGTAGGGGAGAGGGCTGTTTGAGGGTGATCTGACTTAGCTGAGTTCTTTTTGATTACAACAAATCATGCCTTAACTGAAAACAGTGGCAGATAAAGAATTCTTTTTGTTTGGGGGCCGGGGAACTTTTGATAAAAGCTTATTTGAATTAAAGGAAATATGCAATAAAGAAAAATCTGCCCTTAAGTAATGTAATTTTTTCTGGAGTGGCTAATTTATATTTTTTAAAAAATCATTTGACTAAGTAAATAGGGTGCAAAAAATCTAAATGTCACCCTTAAGGGATTGTTTTGGAGGGGGCTGAAGCCTCCAGCCTCAGGAACTTTGATAAATTGTGCATCCAGCTTTACATTCAAGTTAAATTGCATTTATTATTTACCGGGAACATGTTTTTGCATCTCTCAAGCAGTGATATGCTACAAATTTAAAAATCGATATCCTAATAATATTTTAACTTAACATAATTACATTGTTTTGTTCCAGTATTTTATTTATTTTTCTATTTTGTCTTTAAAAATTACATCTCAGACAAATAAATAAATAAAATAAAATGTTAGTGTTTTTATTTATTTTTTTATTTTAATTTGGCCTTAATAAGCCTGCTCTGACTTCCTATACGTTCATGATTGTAGGAGAGAGGGCTGTTTGAGGGTGATCTGACTCAGCTGAGTTCTTTTTGAATGTACAATGAATGGGAACAAAACTTTTACTTCTAAAATTTTTTTCCACCGAACTGTTTTCTCCAAGAATTTTTGCGAAATCTATACTGTTACTTTTACTGAATGAAAAATATTGAAAAAAAGATCAGTAAATATTGCGTGAAATTGTTCATTGTGAAATATTTAGTTTTTATCACACATTAAAGTCGGGTGTCAAATTCTCAAGGTATTAATTTTTGTCTTCAGAACGCATGTATTTTTTACTTTAAGAGTAGGATAGCGAAGATTTGAAAAAAGGTTTGGGGATGTAGATTTCAAGGCTCTTCCTTCAGTAGTATTCGTGAAAAAAAAAAAAAAAAAAAAAAAAAAAAAGTAAGTATAGACCTTCTGTAGGATATCTGCGAGTCCGATTTTCACTTCAGTGGCTAAAGATTTTAAGGTTGGAAAGCAAACGTTTGTGTTGTAATGCATTTTGCTGTCATTTTATGTACATGGAAATTATTTTTTTATTTCATAATATTTCACCATGTAAAGTATATTATTTAAAACTCTACTGTGGAAATAATTCTATTTAGGTTCGAAAATGAAAAAAAAAGTGCTCATTCCTGTTGAACAGGATTATTGTTTCCGGTTTACAGTTTATTCCACGTAGTCTTTCGGGTGCATATAAAAAAAGCGATTAGTGAGATATTGTTAAAATCGAATAATTCCACATAATATCATTAAGTACATAGTTTAACTGCACTTTCCCAGAACAATAGGATTTATTTCCCAACTGAATTGTTTATTTATTTATTTTATTCGGCAAAATGTTTCTAAGCTGAATTCATAGAACTGAACGAAAATTAATTAGACGTTATTAAATGTTTTAAATATGCTCTACATGAACAAATTCAGTTTTATTTCACGGAGAAAATCTTTTTTGTTAAAATATCTAACATTTCCAAATTTATCGACGAATGCAAATTTTGAGAAAATGCATCGAAATTCACCAAACAATGTAAATAATTGCTCGCGTTTTCTTTGAGTAAATTTAGGCCTGTTTAAAAGATCTTTCTCGAGACATTCCATCCAAAATTACTTGAATTTCAGGTTGTATACATTTTATGTAAAATGAAATGCTAATTGCAAGAATAACAAATTCGGGTGACGGTCTAAAGCATTTGTAAGGTTATTTTGGAGACCATTTTTTAATGTGTGCATTTTAAACTAACCAGCTTTGGTACATTTTTATGCACAGCAAGAAAATATTACACCCACCCCCCTGCTTACTCTCTAATATTTTAATAAATAAATAAAATGTACAATGATGCCATTTTTTACACTTTCATTGGTCTAAGGTTTCACCGTGGCCGAATGGATAAGACACTGAATAGTGAATATGGGAGATGACTGAAGTAAGAAGGTCCAGGGTTGTGATCTATCGCACAGCTGTAGATCTAACATTCTGGAATTTGGGGCGGTTTTCTCCAGTATATAACGTAAATACATGTTAAAAACCCTTAAAAAGTCTTTACTCTAAGAAGCTCTCTCCCCTAGGCAGGTACACAACGTGTAGGCCTTAAATACAATGCACATATCAGTCTCAACTGTTAACGCACAATGTTTAAAAATTGGGAACTTATTTTTAATTTTTTTTTCCAGACCTCTAAAATTTTTAAAAGATTTCGATAAGTGTTGTTTGGATGTAGTGCTTTATTAGTTCACAATCATTCTTATATATGTAGTGGTTATAATTTTTAATTACGTAAGGGGAAAAGTAAGCTTAATTAAAGAAATCCATATCAATGTTACTTTAACTAATTTTTTTGAAATATTGCACGGTGACTTCAGTTTAATAAGGCATAAAAAATGGCATTTAGCGAATGAGCACACGTACAAAAAAGGAACTTCTTGCCAAAACGGTATTAATTTAGAATGCATAGGTTGTATATACTTATAAAAAATCTGAACAGAAAACACATACTAGGATGGCAAATTGAATTTCTTTTACAAATCTGAAACAGAAAAGGGGTAATTTATTTTAATCATTAGGATTTACCGATAAGCAAGTTCTTAAAACTGAATAGGGTGTAAAAAATTGCCACAGCTGCAAATAAAACTTCTTACATATTATTTTATTCTTCTTATTATTTTTGCAAAGTAAGTTATAGATAAAAAAGAGGAGTTGAAAAAGAACGTGAAAAATCTGTGAACGCAATTCGCAGCGGTAATGGGATTTAGGCAAAGAGCGAAACAGAGAAATGTAATGAATTAAACTTATAATGGATTACTCTGTAACACTAGCATAATGAGCGCCTCTTTACGAAATAAAAAGCCTATTTTGTCAAAAATGAGACAGTGGAGGAAAAAATTAATGACAGGAATTTAACTGTCAAGTTCTTGTTTCAAAAGAAACCGCCATCGCTGTAAAAAACAATTATTAAGTTTATGAGCGATTACGGAATTTATGCATGTATTTATCCAGTTTCACCATGTTAAACGGCGAAAGTGTCTCTGATGTTTTTGGTTTTTATTTTAACTTATCACGAAGCTTTTGTGGAGTTTTGCATAAAACGCTATTATGCATAATTTGAAATGATATAGTCAGGGCCGCCGACAGGACCCCAGGGCAGGCATTTACGACGGGCCCCCTCCTCCCCCCTCAGAAAAAAAGAAAAGAAAAGGTCTTACAGGTTTTTTTTTTAATCAGAAAAATTTTTTAAACGCTTTAGAATGCGTGCACTTTAAATTTACAGCAGATCATATATGCAAAACCTCGTGCATAATAAAACTTCCATCAAAGTACAAGCAATTTATCATACTTAATTTAAAATAATGTACACATATATAATTCTGAACTTCTCTTTTAATGTATACAGAGAATCTCTTGATACAATGAAATCTAAGACTTTTAAATGTTGAGTACTACTCGCTGTTTGAAAACTAAAGCAGAATTATTATAAAATTCGTAGCCAAATGAATAACGCAGAAAGAAAAACGTTAGCAAACACCAATGACACTTAAGGCCGTAGACCGATTTCGGTAAGTATGACTTGCCAACACCAATGCACTGATGATGGTAAGTCATATCTTTACGAAACCGGTTTGTGACATTAAATCTCACTGGTGTTTGCTAACGTTGTTTTTTCTGTGTTAATGCAGAGTTACAGTCTTTATCAATAGATTCGTAATTTAACATTCACAATTTTCAAAATTCATATCATACGTCCTCCAGTCCCGGGCCCCGGAGCAATTGTCTCCCCCCTCTCTGGCGAGCCTAATGAAATGGTTTGTACTAAAGTTTCACCTTCTGGAAGATCTGGACTATTATTATAAGAGGTAGAGCAGTGGTATTCAGTTACATTGTGAGGTCGCAAGGTGGATTCGAAAATTGAAAATGAATTTTATTTCAATGCAAATACATCGACAAATTTTTAAAAAAGAATATTGTTTTTTTAAATAAGAAATCTTATTTAAATTTATGACACTAGGCACTATAAAATCATAAATAGATACGTTTATTATTTCGGTACACTTCGTTTATTATAATTTATACCTGGCGCGAATGTCTCTTAGGTCAGCATATATAACTCGTAAGTCTCTGTCGCAAGCCAAAAAGTGTGAATACCACCACTGAAATAAAGGATTTACAGAATGGCTGCAAAAAGATTCTTAAAATACAGTTAGGCTAGTCCAAGCTAAATGTTAACAACTAGGCTATTTTTAAACAACAGTAGGTATTAGATAAATGCTTTTATACTGCAATGCATTTTACAAAATTTAACTATGTTTAACATGCTACGATTAGTTAGATTTGATTCGCATCGTTTGTCTGGATAAGTATTTGAGAGTTATAAAGAAAAAAAAAGTTGTATCATTTATATACAATCATCTTATCATCCTCGAGACTAAATATAAGCAAATGTGTTCCTTATTCCAGTGCTTTTAACTCTCAAAAAATTACCCTTATCTGGAAGAATGATTGTAATGTAACACACCTTTCAATTTCAAATTATTTTTCCAAGCGTATTTTTAGCGTGTACATAACCTGTTCTTTACTTTTCATGCTTGTGTGTACCTGAAGCATTTTACGCAACTTTTCAGTAAAGGCCCACTTTTTGCTGGAGAAAAGTGGACCTTTTGTACTACTCGAGACGTTCGCACTGAAAATTTCTTTAATTTGGGTAGCATAAGTTGCTAATGTTCGTACTTATCATGGTTTTTACATAATACAGCTTGCTTCCAGTTCAATTATATTAATCTTATGTTAAAAACCTAAGCCTATTTAGAAGGGGAGAGAGACATTTATATTTATACTGCTTAACCCTTTGAGGCGCAACCCTTTCCCAATGCTGAAAAAAGGGCAGCCGTTGCCATCGCTCGACTTAACTACCAGCGAAATGGCGGACGATCGAAACGTTCTAGAGACCCTTTTCTGACAACAGCTGTCGTCAAAAAAGGGTCTCCAGAACGTTTCGATCGTATTTACCCTTTTCTGATTTCGATCGTATCTGATTTCGATCGTTCTGATTTCGATCTTTCGATCTTCCCCTTTCGATCGTATTTACCCTTTTCTGACAATAGCTGTCGTCAAAAAGGGTCTCCAGAACGTTTCGATCGTCCGCCATTTTGCTGGTAGTTAAGTCGAGCGATGGCAACGGCTGCCCCTTTTTCAGGATTGGACAATCTATCCAGCTGTTCTCGCATTCTTCCATTTTTCACCAGATGTCAGTGCTGTTAAAAAATAATCGTGACAATTTTTTTACGGGAAATGACGTGCTAAAAAGTAAAGTATTCTCGTGGAGCTATGTCACCCGCAACTGTTTTTATAGAAATCAAATCTATTCTTCCGGACTGGCAACAGTCAAAACGTTAGAGTTTGGTGTTCCCAGAGCGGGGACACTGCGCGTTAAAAGGTTAAATTCTGCAATGGAAGAAAAGCTACGTTCGTTTCTATAAAAGCAGTTATTTCGATACCCATTTTTTTTAAGACTCATAAAAATTCTTCCGACGATAAAAGTTTCCCTTAATAATTATTAAAGGGTCCCAAAATGTTTTTACGGCCCCTGTGTAGCGTAGTGAGGGGCGCGTGCACAAATCGTCTCCTGCACGCACGGGGTCGTGAGAATGACCCCCCGAGGGCTTTATCCAAGAGCCGGTGAATTCACTTTTGCTCGCGAAAAGGGAGATTAGCCAGGTCTTTACATCGCGTCTCCATCTTTGATACTTAGCTGATGTTTCCTTTTGAAATCTTAACTGCGGCAGATTTAACGGGACTATTGCCTTCTCTTTGAGAAAATTCTAACCAGTGGACGCAGTTTTCGCTTAAAAATATCTGTTTTCACTCATTAGAAAATATTCTACTGACTCTCGTGTATTCTTTCACTGATGTTGTCAAAAATATCGAACAGTAACTTCGCATACTTGCAACCAGAGGCTGCCCGAGTAAATTTGGCTCCCTACGCGAGCTCGCGGCTCCCTGCAGTTTGGAGCATCCTATTGGAAAGGGGATTCATTCCAGGTCTGCACCTCTTTACCATTAACGAATTACTCATCGAGAAGATGTACGGTACCACAGATTTAACGTGCACGTTTTCTCTGAGTTTTGGTCTTCAATCAGCTAGGAATCGAACTCAAACCCTTCGACTAAAAGAAGCCTCACCATGGTACAGTGGTTATGTCACTGAAAATGATAGACGGCCGAAGTGTGAAGGTCCCGGGTTCGGGTCCCATCGCGCCGCTGCCAATCTAACGGTCTGAGATTTTGGTAGTTTCTCTCCAGACATAACATGAATACGCGTTAGAACCTCTTAAAAAGTCCTCCTACCAAGGCATCCCCCATTCTTGGCAGATCGCCCTAGCGTAGTGTGGCCATAATCACACAAACAAACAAACAATTGACTAAAAGTTCGGCACCTTCGGGCTACCTTGGTCTTTCCTCTGAGTCTTTCAAATAACGACGACGAACATGTCAACCATGAGTTCATGATAATACATTGAAAAGAAATAGAAAGATCCATATCCTTGAAAAAAATTTGGCACCTGCTACTGAGGAGCAATTAAACGAAAAAAATAAAATTATATGAAAATAACTATAATTAAGAGAAAATAATCGCTAATATTTCTCTTGAAGTTAGCCGCTTAGGTGGTGCAGTGGCTAATGAACCATTCTATCACGTCTGGGTTCGATTCCTGGTTTTGGCTTGGGTGTTAAATTGTCCGCCCCTTCATAGGGGGTAAAGCTGAACGCCTATTGGTTGCTCCCATATAGAAATGGCTAGTAGTTCGAGCCTAAGTATAGTGGCAAAATGCCTGTGCCAGCGTGACCGCCCACTGGGGAAAAAGACATAGAAAGAAAACAAAAACTTTTTGAAGTTAAGAGTTGAAAAAATGTAACTCCTTGCTAAACGTGTGGAAGAAAAGATGATTTGGAAACAAGAAAGGTGGAATCGCAAACGTTATCTTTAATTCGATCATCATGTTTCTTTGCAAATCGTAATCCTTTTAAAGAAGTCGTGTGATGCGTTTCAATGTACAGATGGATATCAAGTGCTTGGTCTTTGCCTGCGAATGAGGCACATTTTCATAGGTAGTATCTATATAAAAACGGTTTCATATCGAATGTCACTAAATATTTTTCTGCACGTCTATGCAAACATTTCAAGCAAAAAAAAAAAAAAAAGAAAAAGAAAAAGAAAAGGAAAGAAAAAGAAAAGGAAAAGAGAAACTATTAAAATTGGGGAACGGATGAATTTTGAAATTTTTAAAGAAGCTAAGACTTCTATGATAGAGAAGCTGTCTTTCACATTGAAAATAGCTGAAAATCGGGGAGCGGGGACGGATTATCAGATTGCCTTTACTTTATTAATTTTTATTAATTAATTAATTAATTTTTTGCCAAGAGAGAGCAGCTTATGTCACCGAATATGTCGTTTAGAGCTATATACGTACTTCCTGTTGCTTCTCGCAACAATCTAGATCCTGATCAGTGGGTGGCTGACTTCTGAATACTGGCACTACTCTGAAATGACCAGCGACCAGCGAGAGACTTTTGAAACCTCGGATTTAACGTGCACGTAGCGCCGGCTCGTGACCTGTTTGTATGGTGGGTCCCGAAAAAATAGTGCCAGTTCAAACCAGGAAAAAATATTACATACAGAGCAACCAACCCCGTACACACAGAATAAAAATTTTATTTTTTCCAAACGGCAAGTGGTTATAAAAATTGTTGTACAATATTTGTGTATTTTGCCTAATTATATCATCAGTAAAAAGTTTGCCCTACGGAAAAACCATTTTCTGCAATGCGTTTAATTTTTCTTTAGAAATTAAGTTCTTTATAGCTGCGCGTATATAAATTTTAAATGAACTCTTTATTTTAAAATGATTATTAACCTATAAAATACATTTACGCAGTACATACACATTGAATTGTATCAGATAATCTTATAAATAAAAATGAAATTCTGTTTGTTTGTTTATTTGTTTGTGGATTTGATTTGTATACAAATCCACAAATATGGACCTATCAGCCTGAAATTTTGCACAGATATGTAAAATAATATAGAATAAATCGTAGTCCACTTTAAAACTTTGAAAGTCCACCCGTTCCCGGAATTTAAGAGATCTTTTATGTTCTCCACGCAAAAAGCTTTCCGTAATTGTAACCCTTGTAGTGAAAAAAAGTGTGAAATAAGGATCGTGGTTGCCATGTGTGGCGATATTTCCGAATAAAATGTTTTAAATTCTCAAAGTAAAAATAAAAGAATAATAATGATTTTTTTTTTGTTAGTTTATATTTGTAAGATTATTATTTTTTTATTATAATATCGTGTGCATGGGAAATCAGAGCAGGAAGGAAATGTTTTATACGCAAAACAATAAGAATTGAAGATTTCCGAGGCTAATACGTAAATTTTTTTAGTTTGGCGAAAAAATAAAATGGCTCAAATGCCGATTTTGAGAAAGTGAGTTCTAGCGGTTTGCACAGTTTTCGGCTTGGCGCAATTTATTGAGAGCTTAAGGAAATAGATTTTTGAAAACAAGTGCAAAGATTTTATTAGAATACAGCGTTAAATTTTAATGATCCGTGAAGAAATAATGCAGTTATTAAGGGATTTCAAGCGATCTATCTTCAGAATTCTCGCCAATTGAGTACATTGATTTAAGTTGGGGGAATTCCGCCAAATTTCAGAAAATTGAAATCTTCTCATTTAGTACATCGGAGTAACGATGAATAAAACACGTTATAGTTGATAATTTTAAAAAATTCGGCTGTATTAAGGAATTCCACTTTTCAAATAAATGAGTGCTTTACTTTTTGGCGGTCGAACCATTTCCCATATTGATTGCTGCTAAGTCAATGCTTCGAATGATTTCCTGAAAAAACGCTTGCAAAATGGCATATGTTGGCACTTTGGCGAGGCTTAGATTTGAAATTGGATTTTATTTGAGACTGGGATATATAATGACACTGGTTATAGATAAAAATGAATGTTGGTATGTGTGTATGAGGTTGAAACACTCCAGCACCGTTGCACCATGAAATTTGGTTCACCTAAGTCTTTTATCATTGAGAAGCTTTTTATGCTATCCGTTTTCCTCTAACTTGCCACTAGGTAGCGCAGCAGAACGTCGAATTCTATTCCGTTTAGCCGTTTACTATGCGAATATCGTCCAACCGATTTCGATGAAATTTGGTACACGCGGATATTAGAAAACGGAGAATATTTTTCAGTATCCATTTTGCTGTAACTTGCCGCTAAATGGCGCTGCAACACATCAACTTCTATACCGTTCGACCGATCGGCATAAAATTTCTTATACTTACACATTTCAGCACGAAGAATATATTCTAACTGTGTTCCTTTTGATGTTACTCACCACTAGATAGCACTGCAATGCATTATTATTTTAACTCGCCACTAGATGACGCTGCAGCAGGCCAATTTCTTGACCATTCAAACGGTCGCTATGAAAAACAGTATGCATAGCTATTTGAACAATGAGAATATTTTGGCGTTATCCATTTTGCTATAACTCGCCACTTGACGACACTGTAGCAAATCATTACTTTAATTAACCACTAGATCGCGCTGCAGTATATCACTTCTTGACTGTGCGACTGATCGCTATGAAAATAGGTATACATAGATATTTGAACACGGGGAAGAGTTTCGCGTTAGATGTCGCGTCAACACATGAACTTCAAGGCTGTCCAGCCGATCGTCCTGTAATTTCGTATTCATCGATAGCTGAATGCGAAAAATATTTTCGCCGTATCCGTTTTGCTAAAACTCGCCAGTAGATTGCGTTACGCCGCATGGCCTTCTGCACCGTACAAACGATTGCCTTGAAATTCGGTATGCATGGTTATTGAACACAATATAATGCGATATCCATTTTGCTATATCTCTTTATTACAATAAATAGTAATCACCACAAATCGTAATATCAAAAAGTCCATTCATTCCCGTGCGAAAAACGGGTACTTCAGCTAGTAGTATATAAAATGTTTCTATACGCAAAATGTTCCTACTCAGTTCATTTTTAAATACATTAATTTTTCATCTTTTTCTGATAATAGTTCTCAAAAAATTCAAAAATATTTGCCTTTGTGTGATATCTGAATGCAATTCTATTTAAATTCATTTAAAAAAAGAAATATGCTTCAAATAAAAACAGGTTGAAAACGATTTTATCTTAATTTCAGCATTAAAGGAGCTACAAACAATCTGAATTTTTTTAACATTGAATTTGAAATCTCAATTCATGATACCTAGTGACGCCTGGGGGTAAAAAAAAATGCATAAAACGGAAGACAAGCTGACACCATATGATAACAGTTCTGAAATAAACGCTTATTATTACAATAAATGATCTGGCAATGTGTCAATTATTGGTGCAGTGTAAATTACTGGTGCACCTATCCAACTTCGAGTTTTCGTACGTGGAAGAAGAAAACTTAAATCTTTATTAGTCTTCTTTCAATATTCTTATCATTATGGCTCTACATTATCAGCTATTTTGATACACATTGATACTTTGTGCCATTTCTTACCGACCTTTAAGATAAATAGCCCTTCTTTTTCTTCCGTAAAAAAAATCTTATAAAAAATTTTAGGTTTCCTTTAAATAATCTTAAATTACTTATTTTTTCCCAGTTATTCGATAGTTATATTCTTTATGTTGATTTCGTTGCTTTGTAATATTAATAACACCTAAAACTGAAACTCGCAAGATGTGAAATGATAACCGAAGCAAAAAACCTTTAGATCAGGTATGGACAATCTTTTAAAAATTGCGGGCCAAACTTTAGAATGTTAGCAAAGTCACGGGCTGTATAATTGGGATTTTGAATGGTTTATATGTTTTATACGCAGTTTTGATATGTTCGTGGGCCGGATCAAAACCCTTGGCAAGCCGTAGGCTGCCCATATGTGCTGTAGAAGCTTAAAATTATTCATTCTTTGAAAAAATTAAACAATGACTCTTTTTAACGAAATTATCAAAGGGCATAAATTAAAAAAAAAGTAACATATCTAAATACTATATGCGTGAATTCTAGTTTTTTGAATTGAACTCATGTTTATGGGAAATATTATTTTCTCATAACATCGAAAATTATTAGTATTTTCTAACAGTCTTTCATAAATTACTGTCTAGACTTTTGCACAATTTACATTTTTCTGAAGTTTAATCCATAGGTATACTAAATATTTATCTGAAATACGAAAAATCGGTTTAGCAAACATTCAAAATATATTTTAGAATGTTTTCGGAAGAAAAATAAACTATACCAAACACATCGATTATAACACTCTCAGACATTACTTTATTTACTTCCTACAGTACTGCATATGAGTTAATTACTTGCTCGCTCCCATCGTTACAAAGACGCTGCGGCAGTGATTTCCTTTCCGCACCTACCGTTTCTTCCTAGTATGAGCTTATGAATGATTTCGCTGTAGTCCAGCTTTTGATATAGACTACATAAACTGTTTTATAAATTTTAGCATTAATGATAAAAATAATTCAAAATCAACTCCCGTATTAGATTTATTCTTATTTCCTTCATTTCTTTCTAAAGTTTAAATTAAAATAAAGTTTCAAGAGAGACTAACTAGACATTTACAAAACTTAAATATTATCGAACTTAATTAAATAAATAATTTTGCACTTGTTTTCCTTCCCTACGCCAAAAAATATTTATAGATAACTAGCTCCGTATCTGTACTTTGCACGGGAAGAAGCAAATATTTTCCTTTCATAAGATCGTAACTACCTCTAGTAATACAGCATCTCAAAAAAAATCTGAAACATTTGCATATTTTAAATACGGACTAAAGTGCTATATACTTAAAGCATATCATAATTCATGCTTCGTAACTATATTTTTCTTCCTTAATCAATTAAGTGAGAAAATGTATAATTATTCATGAATGTGCCGTATTTTTCTTCCTTGTTCCATAAAAAAATTCTTTGAAATCGAAATCTATATTAAAATCGCCTGCTAAAATTGTTTTACAATCTTCGCCAAGTACAAACTAACTCTGCTTCACCCATTAAAACCGTTTGTAACGTGCATCATAATCCATGAGTGTGCCGTGTTTGTCTTTCTTGTTCCATAAAACACTTTGCAGACATGAAATCTAAGTTAAAATTGCCCAATCAGGTTAAATCAGGTTTGCCTCAATACACACACAATACAACATACTAATTTATGAAGAAAAAAAAAGTTTAAAAAGTAACTGTTTATCTTCAAGCTTTAAATTTTGATTTAAAAAATACTGTTTTCAGAAAAGAGGTTTCAGAAAATTCCACAAGAATGGGCAAAAAATATTTATTTACTTTTTTCATTCGAATTATTTTGGTGAACTAGAAGTTGTGGAGGCAATAACAACGGGCGCTAGAAAAAACATTGTACGAAAATAAGTCTACTCTCGATCTATGTAACCTTCATCCACCTAAAATAAATATATTTATATTCAATTTTTATTATACATTCAAATCGAATTTCATGCTCTTCTGGAAACGCACGGAAAGTTTTGGAATTCAAAAGATTTCGTTTTGTGTACACAGCCATTCTTATATCCATGCAGACGATTTATTTGTGAAAAAAAAAATTAATCTGTGTAATCCGGAAAAACTGTTTTAAGGGAATTGGAATGACACTTTCCCTTCAAAGCCTGATGACCGTCATGAATATGACGTCTTATCTATAGCAACAGCTCATTTTGACACGCAAATGATTCCCTTTTTTTACTTTCGGAAATAAGCTGAAAATAGCGAAACATCACTTAAAAATTAGAGAAGCGGTAGATTTTCAGATTTTTAAAGTAGAACAGATTGTTTTTTATATTTTTAAACATAATTATGGGGAATTTCAAGAGGATCGTATAAACGGTGTAGATGTTAGTACGAATTCTTCTGCTTTTTAATATTTTTGAACTTTTTAATCTTCTTGGGGTAATGGCGGTAAAATATTTACATTGAAGTGGTTGCCCGGAAGGTTTACACAGTGTGTCAGAGATCAGCGTAAGTATATAGTAGGATTACATTAAAATTTTCTGTCTCATTCTTTCATATCCCGTTTAGGTAAATCTCTCTCTCTCTCTCTCTGTTTACCGTAATAATTACCTGGTGATAATTTAAAAGAGCAACTTACTCCTCCTTCATTTGAAGAAGTAGTCGACTGCATTGGAAAGCTTAGAATTTATTTTGTTTGACAGAACACGAGTCACAGTACATTTCATGAACTCAATTCAAACTGCAGTACTCAAAGACAATCAGCACATCAGACATTTATGAAAGATGTTTTTAATTCGATGTTTGCATGAACATGGAACATAGCATTAATTATATTAATTCTATTAATATAGTTCAATAAATGTGCGATTTCATTCATTTTTATGATTAATGTTTTATTTTAAAATTCAGTTATTGCTGTAAGTGTAAAAGCTATTATGAAATAATTCACTCATATCATGAAAAACTTAAAATTATCATACTTACATAAATTTGCGTTAGTACCGCTAAACCTGTAATAATCAAAATAAATACGAATGTTTCATTTCTACGTCTTTTCATTAATACCCCGTCTTACATCAGTTTCTTGAAAGACGTATAAATGATATTTCACTGTACCTATATACAAAATAGATTCTAATTACTATTTCGTCCAATGTGAAACTGACATATTTCATAGAGCTAAACGCACGTTATTCATCAATACGTATGCTAAAATTATATAGGCGTAAAATAGAAAAATTTTAATATAACGCGTTTTAATATGGACTTTATAACATTTAAAACGAAGAACGTTTTCAGCTGCGTTAAAGAATTTGAATTCTTAAATCTAACCAACTGATAAAAATGCCAATTATATAATAATAATAATGGTGTTTCTTTTTTGGCTTATGTGTATCATAATTTTTAATTAAAATATCGTCTGCCTACGAAAAAAGAAAAAAAAAACCCGAACAAATTGTGTTAAGATCTTAATTCGTGTATTACGCTTCGAAGGAAAACGCTCGCAAATCAGGAAACTTTCGCAATGTTACAAGATGAATACAAAGGTAAAGCAATAGGGTTATGACATTTTGTTTGTTGTTGTTGTTGGCCTGTAGAAAAATGCTGCTAGATAATCCATGATTGAAAAAAACAGTTTTTCTGAAATGAAAAATTCTATATGTGGCAACACAGCACAAACATGGTTTCTACTAGCCTTAACTTGTATCATGACATCATGATCGTCTGCTATAAGCGTAAAAACATTCACACAGCTACTGACTGAATTCGAGATATTGCTTGAAGAATCACCTATTTTACACTCTTTTTTTACCCTCCGCTAAAGAGGGTAATAGTTTTGGGCAGACAAAAAAAGTCGTGGATGATAATTGATAGTAAATAAAATCTTACAGATCTCACGGAAATTTGAAACACACCAAGATCCGACACATGATTGGAATAATGGATACTTGAAAAATTTCAAAGTAACTTTCAAAGAGTCTATTGTGGTCAGTTTTTCCATGCCGTCTGTACGTACGTACGTATGTTCGTACGTACGTACGTACGTACGTACGTATGTATGTAACTCGCATATCTCAAAAACTATTGGTCGTAGAATGTTGAGATTTGATATTTAGGATTGTTCTATGATCTAGTTGTGCACCTCCCCTTTTGGTCGCAATCGAGTGTATAGTTTATGTACAGGACCGCCCAAAAGATTCGAAATACATTACGCTCTATGGGCCGAAATTCATTAAACTCGCCTAACGCAAAAACTATTAGGCGTAGAATGTCGAAACTTCATATTTTGGATAGTTGTAACATCTAGTTGTGCACCTCCCCTATTGGTTCCATTCGACTGGATAGTTTATCTACAGGACCGCCCAAAACATTCGAAATACATTACGCTCAATGGGCCGAAATTCATTAAACTCGCATATCTCAAAAACTATTAGGCGTAGAATGTTGAAACTTTATATTTAGGATTGTTGTAACATCTATTTGTGCACCTCCCGTTTCGGTTCCATTCGACTGGATAGTTTATCAACAGAATGGCCTAACAGATTCGAAATACATTAAGCTCTATGGGCCGACATTCATCAAAGCGTTTTTTAGAGGTTTTGGGCTATTTCAAACGACGCAGGAGTGATATATGCTGTAAAGAGTTAGAAAATGAATTTCTCCATTAAAAAAGTGTCTTTATCATTTACAGTTCTGCTACAGGAACACTCAAAAGATTTCCAATACATTACGGTCAATGGCAATTTTAGGGGCATTCATCCATTTCAAGCACAATACCGTCCTACCACATAAGTTAGGTAATGGTCCGACCACGGTCACGTGCCTCCCTCAAGAACTATGCCAAAAGTCGCCAAGCTTGGCGACTTTTGGTGTACGTGTGTGCATATTTAACTCTCAAATCTGAAAAACTGGAAGAACGGTTGGTTTCTCCCCGTTTGATTTACATGCAAATACATCCTGTACATGGCTGCCAATACAAATTAAAAGGTTCTGTCAAAAAACCTCTTTAGCGGAGGGGAAACTAATTTCAGCTGAAGGCTGAATATTTTTAAGGAGATTCAGTTAGCACATATTTCAGTTTTTTTTTTTTTTTTTTTTTTTTTTTTCCCCTTTTAAAAGAGGTCGAAATGAAAGTTTCATCAATATCAAAAAGTTAAGACGGATAGAATTACAGATGCAACAATTTAAAAATTATTTTACGAAAGTTTTCATGAAAAACTGATCTTTATTAGCACTCGGGTACTATTTCTTCCAAGCACGGGATTTTTATCTACGCGGCGCGCTGGTCACTTTTCCATTTAATTCGTTTTTTCTGCAGAGTGATTTGATATTGCTAACGGAAACATGGACTATCTCTTCAGATGATTTTCAAATACCAGAATTCACTTTGGTTGGACGGATAGGCAGTGGTTTCCAAAAACAGAAAGCCATCTGGAGTTATGATTTTTATAAAGAAAAACTTAATGAAACACTTTACCAGTGCCTACACGAGCCAGATCAATGGCGTTCAAATGGTCATTGCGCATATTCAAGATAAAGTGAGATTTGCAGTTACATACGCTAGTCCTCGAATTTCTTATGAAGATAAATTAGACGCTATATTCGAAAAGTTACTGCAGGAGAATGATTGTAAGACTGTTTTAGTAGGATATTTTAACATAGAATTAAATTTCGATCAAGGATCCAATTTCGTAACTGAAATGGATGCTTTAGATTTTCCAATACTCACTAATCCAAAACATTTCACCACTAGTGGCCAAACAACTATTGATGAAATTTTTAGCAACAAAATTATGCGAACAGGTGTCTACATGAGCACTTACAGTTATCATTTTCCTCTACATGGCAGAATTGATTGAATAGATTAAAAAAAAAAAAAAAAAAAAAAAAAACTGAAATTCTTCCAGCCGAGTGCGTAAATAAAATCTGGAAGAATTTCAGATTTTTTTTAAAAATTTATTTTTAAAGTTCTTAAAAATTTGCAAATCATGTTACATAATCAGATCGTTTTGTAAAGGAAAAATTTCTCCCATATCCGATAATACAAATATAGCACTAAATATAATTAACGCCGTTATTACGTATTAGATCAGAAAAATGCCAAAACTTGCATAAAACATTACCAAAACTTTTCCAGTTCGAATTTCAAAAAAATCTCTTTAAAATGTGTTAGGGCTAGTCCTAGTGTACAAATAATTATGCAAAAACTTTGCAGGCTTGGGGCAGCCCGTCTCGGGTCTGCGCGTGAGAGAGAGAGAGACACAGTGGCGTATTTAAAGGGGCTGCTGGGGGGCCTGGATTGCCTCCAAAAATGTAGCGCAATTATTAAAAAACAGCTTGTTTAAAACATTTATATTAACTCTTTTATAAAACCAAATAGGGCCACTCCCCCCAGAAATGGAAATTTATATACGCTACTGGACAGGCAGGCAAATACCTTAGTTTATTTATTTAGATATACTAGGGGTCAAGGCACCTAGACTCGCTACGCTCGCTTTCCGTACGAAGCATTCGGCCCCTAATAAGGCACATTTTCAGCAAACAAAACCCAAAGGTTGGATAAGACAGAATGGTACCGAGCTACACATTGCTTGGTTCTTGCATGTTGCTTGGAACATAAAAATTTAAACTTCGCGCTATTTTTAATTATGTGAAACCCATGGAACACCTTGCGTATTAGCCAATAATGGCGATTTTGTATAATTTGGCAACTTGCGTATATGTATAGTTAATAATTAGCTCTAAGAAAACAGTACTTCATGTCTTTTCTTTGATAAAAACTACGGAACAGCTAGGATAGCTTGCCACCCATGGCGACTTTTCATTATTTGGCGATTTACACATGCTCACAACCTTTAATTACTGCTCATGTAAGGTTCCTGGAAAACCGTTATCCATATTTTCATATACATAATCCTTTTGCAGATTGGCATACTTAGCACCACGAATTATATCATCTGGCCGCGCTGACAAATATCCAAAACGTACAATAACTGCTATAATGGCATAGTTAACGCCACCAAATATTTCTACTGGTAACAAATACTCCAGCTGGACCGAACCACCTTTTAAATAATCCGCATTTTAATTATTTTTCATTTTCAAGATATTGGGTTCTTCAAGATATTGGGGGGTTGGAATTTCGCGGTGCAGCTCGGTGTAGATGCCGGTGTAGCTCGGTAGCATTTTATCTCATCCAATCTTTGGGTTTTGTTTGCTGAAATTATGCCTTTTTTACGAATAAGCCTTACTTTGGGCCGAATGCCTCATAGAAAAAGCGAGCGTAGCGAGTCTAGGCGCTTTGGCCCCTAGTATAAACTATAATAAATAACAATTTTTACAATCTTTAGCATATAATGATATAAAAATGAAGTCTCATATTGGAATTAAAGCTGTTTTCTTGATCTTTCCAGCATAAATTTAAATAAAATTTTGAAAAAGACTAACATGACTTTTACATAACTTAAAAGCTCTGTTAATGTAAGTTCTACATTTGCTTTCCTCTTTTACATTTACATTTGCTCTATTTACATTCGCTCTTTTTTTTTCTTTTAATTTTCCAATAAATATTTTACTACGAAAAAAAAATTAAAGGACGAAAGAAAGAAAGAAAGATGAAGGAAAAAAAATATGTAATCACTTATATAAGTCTTTAGCCATTTAGAAGTGCTAAATAAAATTTCCGAACGAAAGAAAACTCTGACTAGAATAATTTCACTAACGCATACAATTTACTACTTTCCAACTCTGATTTAAGCATGGTATTTTACGAACCAAACAAATGAAAAATCGCCCGTAACCATTAGGGATGGACGCGAGACGCGAGAATTCTCGCATTGTCTCGCATTCTCGCATTGTCTCGCGAGACGAGACGCGAGACGAGACAGGCATTTTTTTTGCGAGACGAGACGCGAGACGAGAAAGAAAATATTTTGCGAGACGAGACGCGAGACGAGACAGAGTCTTGTCTCGCGCGAGATTTCTCGCGAGAATTCTCGCATTTTTTTCCGTCTCGCATAAATACGATCTGAAAAGCGACAATTTGCCTGAAGCCTCTAGCGTTTAACTTGCGTCTCCTTCGTTTTCGGTCCTGGTATACTATCAGCACTCTACAATACGCACAAACACGTAACATTTAAAATTAGAACAGACGAGAGATATACAAAACACACAAAAGAGAGGATAAAGAAAGAGGCGGAAAAAAAAAAGAAAACAGAGAAGAGTTGAAAGAAAAATAATAAGTAAATAGGAAAGGCGGTACGGTATGTTCAAATCTGAAAACTTTTAGACGGGGCCCGGGGCATTAAGTTTGGGGCCCCCCTTACTATCCCCTTTTTTACGCATTAAGCCCCTTTACTGAGCCCCCCTTTTTTAAGCATTTTAACCCAGTTTTGACCACTGTTGTACTCGAAAATTGCATTTCAGTTAACTGTAGTTTTTGTACTTTAATCAAATCGTATTTATCACCCCAAAAAAAATATCTCTAACTGGATATAGTGATAGGCAATTAGGTAATACCTGTATTAAAGAGGAAATTCAGTTTTTTCCCCACAATTACTATTTCAGTACATATGAATTTATAATTTAGATAATCGGGATATATATATGGGCCCCCTTTTTTCGGACTACCGCCCTCCCCCCTTGCCCTTGTGATAATCGGGTTTCGGGTATATCAGAGAGAGATTAGAAGTAGAGCAACTTGCATTCGCATTGATGCTTAGTCTGAGTAGGTTGAAATATGGTTGAATATCCTTGGTTGAAATATCCTTGTACCGATATTATCGTCAAACTTTCCCGCACGTTTCGGCGTGCGTAGGGGGGGGGGGCGCCCACCCTGGTGACAACTTTCTAGGGGCGGTTAAATCCCTATCGTTGGCCTATTTTAAATAGATTAAAATGACATTTTTTATTCTTATATATTAATATCGGACGGAAAGAAATGCAAGCAATTTTTTTAAAACTATTTCTCTTTTCGTTTATATTATCATGTTTTCCCTTCCTTCGGCTTGCAAAACTTTTATAAATTTTTTTCCTCCCCATCATTTTATCTTGCAGTTGGGTTCCTATTCTAAAATTATCTTCGCCTGTTAGATGTCTTTTCATTTTTTTTTTTTTTTTAAATCCACACTGGATATACATTAGGGGGATTATGGTTTAATTTTTCTGTAAGCAGGGCGAACATAACGACTGTAGTACTCTCGCTAAAAATTATTGTGGAAAAGTACAAACGGATAGTCGTCAACAAATTAACTGTTCAGTAATTTAAAATATAAACAAAAAATAAGTCGTCTATTAACCAACTGAGATACTATAATGAAATTTAAAAATGCACACACGGTAATATTATTGGAAATATTAGGCAAATAATTATAATTATCGTTAATATAATCTTGTTTTCATTAATATAAAAATTACACATATTTTAGAGACTTGAAATTGACGTTAAAGTAAATAGTAGAGATTTAATAAAGACGTACTATATCCGCTTTATTCGTAATATTGCTATTAGGTGTACCGAGAAATAATGTCATTTACAGTAAATTCAAGCAAATAAGTTCTTAATTACCACAAAGCTCTACCTAAACATAGGATTTGTATTTTTTATATTTCAACGCAAGATACGGATTTTATTTTTTTTATTTTTATTTTTTATTTTTTTGAGAGAGAGTTGTCATCGATCCTTTTTAGAGAACTAATTTCAGAATGAAAATAAATTTATTTTTAGGTATTCGCGGGGGCTGTATTTTACATCAAGAATTTTATCGATATTTATTTTTTTAGAGAGGAGGGATTTGTGAAAAGAACGTTCTGGTTGCCTACCCCCCCCCTCCCTCTCTTCCGTTCCACAAGTTACGAATATGGATATTATATTATATATACATATGTATAGATATGCTGGACTTCCATGTGCTTTCTATCACTACAGATTGGTATGTCGATTTTTCAGCGCTTTTTCAATTATTTTGATCAGGGGCGTAGCCAGAAATTTTTCATGGGGGGGGGTTACGACTACTACAACTCATATATATGTATACGTGTGTGTGATAATAGAGTGAAGAATGTACATTTTATATGGCAAAAAATTTCTCATGGGGGGGTTATGACCCCCCTAACCCCCCCCCGTGGCTACGCCCCTGATTTTGATATCTTATTGTTTTCCTTTTTTCCTTATTTATAGTACGATAGAGCTTAAAACGTGTGGAGTGAATATCTCTTTTGATATGCCACACAACCGAAACCCTACTATTTTGTTTGTCTTTAATTATAATCTACTGGTTATGGCTCCTGACAATGGTGCCAGTGGTTATAATTCCCGTTCCATTCTCATTTGGCTGAGCATCTATTTTTTTTTCCACTTGTGGTTTGTAATTCTTGCTTCTGCTGTTATATATTTTTTCATGCGGGGTGTTGTCATATTTGCAGAATATTTTGTGTTTTACTTATTAGTTATATATATACAGGGTGATTCTCTACTAGACTGCCGAACTTGGAGGGGCGTAGGGGGTGCAGAGACGGTTAAGAAAAACATAGTAATATATGGGCGGAAACGTCATCTTCATGTGCCTTTTAATAATACCTTTGGAAGAAGTGTTGAAGTGTGCGCCTCATTTCTTAACCAAGTTTCATAAACAATGGCTTTCCTCAGACAATTTCATAGATGTAACGAAAGAAACAATTCTGAAATAACAATTTTTATCAAGTGCAATCAGTGAAAGAGGGATTAGTTTTTGAAAAACCATAGACTTAACAACATTCGACGTCTTTTTACTTTAAAAACCGAATTTCAGTTTTTCATTTGTTGTCTTCGAAAATCTGTTTTCTTTCTTTTTTTTGTGTGAGTGTGGGGCCCCGACAAAGGGTGGGCAGTCTGCAGGCAGTCGGACACCCTGGCCAGTCCGACCCTGGTTTTGACTCTGCGTTGCGTATGCTTGTTTAGTTAATTAGCCAGATGACAAGAAAACGTGCTACAGGGCCGTCCACAAGGGTTGTGCTGTGGATGCAAGGCACCAGCGCCCCGGATTCATAGGGGCACAAAATTAGCACACATGAAAATCCACAATCCACAATCCACATCAAAATTAGCTTTATACTTCTTATCGTGTCAAAAAAAATTAAGGGGGGAATTTCAAAATATTTTATAAATCATATAATTTGACAGTTAGTATTGCTATTCTGCAGCTTCAAAAACTAAAACACCATTTAAAAAGAGTCATTTACTGGTGCTTGACAAAAAACAACTGCTGCTTTGCTTGAAAATTTCCATTCTGACTAACTTTCCAATGCCCATTATCTCTGTCATCTTCACTCAAACCTAGGGAGAAAAAGACTTTCAGTAAAAGAATGGATAAAGACGTTGTTTCTGATTCGGTTCAGGGCAGATGTCATTATCCATTTCCTGGAAAACTCGTGTGTGTGAAAGAGTATGGGCGAAAATCTCCAGTCTTGGTATATACCTCTAAAAGCGGCATTTTACACAGAACAATATCACCACCCCTTGTGGTAAAGTTCGAAAGACTGATGGGCTTTGCAGTAACAAACATGTAAAGCGATTAGTATTGTATAGTCGTTCATTTTTAAAGGATGAAACTTAATTGCTAGCACGTTTTCTCCATACATTCCAGAAAACCGTAAGTTTTCTTCACGCTTCCTTTTTACTGATAGAGGGGCGACGCATGGGGTCATCGTTAATTGTAGAAATGGGACAGTGGCTGCTTCCGAGAAAATTAGGACCACCCACACACCCTTTTTTAACAAGATGTTTTCACTGCCAATAAAGAGACCCAATAATGCCGCCCCAATAAAGAGATCAATGAAGAAAATTTACGATGTTTCAAGAGCTTGCTGTTTGCAATTTCCTTTTCAGGAAATACGATTTTCCTTATCATAAAAGAAAAGAAATAATTGCTTTTCTAAAACTTTTTAAGGGGACAAAGGGACTTTAAAATTGAAAACTATCATTTCTTAATTTTTAGTCTCAAAGTATACGTACAGTTGTTTAAAACAAAGGTTTGCATTTACATTAATACTAAAAATAAAAAATTAAATCTTTTTTTAAAAATTATGGTAATATCTTTAAGGAAAAATGGGCCATAAATATTTTTTTCAAAATATCTCATGTGCATTCCAATTTAATAAAAAGCTGTAATTTTTTTTATAGTAAACTTGTAATGCATGTATGAACATAATTGTACATTAAATTTTCAAACAAACGTTATTTAATAGAGATATAGGAATTTAAATGTAACAGTAGGATGGAATTTGAAAAAAAAAAAAAAAAAAAGCTTCATCTCACGTGAATTTATTTTTTATATAAAGCTTACCTTTTTCCAGGGGCGTAGCCAGGGGGGGGATATCCGGATATATCCCCACCCCCCGACATTTTTGGATTAGTGATGAAATTCCGTCTATTTGTACACATATAAGTTCATCTCTCCCCCCCCCCCCAAATTTTCCTGGCTACGCGCCTGCGTTTGTCACACATAGAAATGAATGCACAGATATGTTCATACATATATTGCAAATGTATATTAAAAAAAATATGTCGCTTTTTATTAATTTTGAATGCGCATGGGATATTTTAAATAAAAAAATAGAAGACGTATTTTTTTCTGAAAAATATCAATTTTCATTTTAAAAATTATTATTTTTTTTATATTTTTAGTTTCAATATAGATGCAAACTATTATGTTAGACAACTATGATTTTGTGTGAAACAACTATACATAAGATTACAAGTAAAATTTAAAATGGAAAGTTTTGAATATTTAACGTCCCTTGTCCCCTTAAAGATCATGAAATGTTTGCTTTTACAAACAGGAACAAAAATTTTTAAAAATTACATCTCTTTTAAGAAAGATGTATATTTTTTAACACCATTATCGAGGAACATTTTCTTCAAAAAACGTTCCTCGATGCCTGCGTTCTTTGGGGGGGAGGGGGCTCAGATTTTTCCAGGGGGTCTGATCCGTCCATAGCGTCCCAGCGCTACGGCCTTGTTGCGAAGTTTGTAATTTCCTCTTCAGGCAATACGATTTTTCTTATCTCTAAGGAAAAGAAATAATTGATTTTCCAATACTCTTTAAAGAACATAAAACATAAAATGTTTGCTTTTACGTACAGAAACAAAAATTAAGAAATTTGCATCTCTTTATAAGATTTTTCAAAAAATGTTCCTGGATGACTGTGCTCTTTGGCCTGGGTGAGGTGGCTCAGATTTTTCTAGGGGGGGGGGGTGGCGGGGAGCTGAGCCGTCCATAGCGCCCACAGCGCAACGGCCCTGCTATTAACATCTGTGAACGTTTTATATATTTTAAAGGATTTTTCAGCGGTAAGTGGAATTTTATGACTACGGTGTTCCATACCTAAATATAAACTTAGTGGTATAAATTTAACACGTCATCTGCTTTTGCTTTACTTCGTGGGTGGATGCTGAAAGAAGCGCATATTTCAATTAGAGGTTTGTTTAAATTGTTCTGTACGATTTAAAAAAGAAATTAGATTAAAATTTTATGCTACTAATAATCACACAAGTTTTCAAAATTATTTATCTGTAAACCGTTATCTTAATGATAATACTGGTCAAAATATCCAAATTAACTTGCTCAACGAACCGGGTTATCTTATACGGCAGTTAAACAGTGACGTCATAAATTTTAAGAAATGCTTGAAAATTGTAAACTCTGCAACTCTAACGTCCTGACATAATTATAGCGATTCTAAATAGCTCCTCGAGATTACAAAGTTTGACGTTTTCAGGAAACAGAACCATGGAGGATTTATAAAATACCGCTATAGTGGATATATGGCTATTTAAATTGGCACCGCTTTGAATATGTGTCACTACGGCCCGTGGTGACAAATATTTCATCCACCACAAAACATTTCATCCACCGTGGTCCATGGTGGATGAAATGTTTTGTGGTGCTAAATACCCCAATCTTACAAAACTATGCATAAATTAAATATATATGGAGAGCTTTCTTAATAGCAACCATTATGTGAAATGATTATTCCTTATGCTAATGCTTAAATTGCAAAGAATCGCCATAGAATAAAAAGGACCTATTTGTGCCAAATAATGTTTCTTGAAATCGAGCCTTAAAAAGGAAGAAGCGAAAATAGATAGTATTAATATGCGTAATAGGTAGTATTAGTAGATTTGTAAGGATAATATGAATAAATCACAATATACCACATTAATAAATATTTCATGAAATTAAAAGTGTTCTGTTTATCCTTTTTCAAGGGTTATCTTATCACCAACTGAACGATAAGTAATTCTAATTTGCGTTAATATATCCCGCAGTAATTTCAAAAGAGGAGATTACTTAAATTAAAAAAAAAAAAAATCTGTTTTGCAGATAGGATTTTAGTAAAATATTCGCTTCTTCCAGTATGAAGAGCGGGTGCGCAACTATTTTAAAACAAACGGTTGTCCATTTCATGTAGTGTCTGAGGTATTTAATGCTACAACTTGAAGAGTATGATGTAGAAATAACACATTTTGAAAGTCGGGAGTTCTCTGCAAATCGCCATGCTTTTCACTTTTCTGATCGCGAATGATACTGACGTAGTTTTTTGAGTCATTATATTGCAATGATGCCAGGTTAATACTCATGACGCAAACTTTACATCAAGAGTCAAATAATTTTGCTTTTATTTTAGATTCCACATCACTGGAATTAATTGAAATTACACATGTTAGGAAAATTTTCGTTTACTACAATGCGAAGAACGGGCACGCAGCTAGTAAATAAATAAAAATAAATACTATATTTTCGGTGGGACATTATATGTACGGATTAAAGCTGAATTTCTTTTACTTCAAATGCCGATATATGCTGATATAGTTATTAATATATCTACTTATGTGGCTATATGTAAGTAATTGTTATTATTAATATTAATTTTCAATAAAATCCCAATAATAAGTTAGTAAAAAATGGTAACGAAATCGCAGTCCTTAATTTTGCGAGACTCGCGAGACGTCTCGCGTCTCGCGCGAGACGAGACAGCAATTTCTTTGCGAGACGCGAGACGAGACACAGTGTTTGCGAGACGAGGCGAGACGCGAGACGAGACAGAGGTTTACCATTGCGAGACGAGACGAGACAGCCCCGATTCTCGTCTCGCACGTCTCGCGTCCATCCCTAGTAACCATGATTACTGAAAATCTGCCCTTTGTTATCTTGTACGGACAAGACAACATACAGGTTTCTTCGGCCTAATCTACATAGATTTCACTCTGGGAATGATCATCTTTGACTGCATAATAGCGTACTCACGCGTTCCTTTTGCATAATAATAATAAATCAGAGTTTTCGCTGCCTCCATAAAAGGCCACCGCACCTGGAAACGCGGCACTGGACAGTCGGGTTTTGAGTCTGCCTGGGTGGTTCCGTTTAAAGCCGTGATGCAAAAGTTTTTAAGCAAAGACAAAAAATTTCGCTTTTATTTAGCATTTAAAAGAATGAGTGTGGGATGCACCTGAAAATGCGTAAATACAATAGCGAGTGGTGAAAAACAAGTCACCGGAAAGAACGGAAAGATGAAAAACTTAGAAGGAACAAAACAAAAGTTATTGAACGCTTTGTTTTATGTCTGGTCGATTTTCTTTATCACAGTGTAATTTTTAATGGGGATGGAGCATTTTATTTAATCGCTTAATCGTTACACGCTTGTACCGAATCACAGAAGAAATATTGAAGAAAACTGTTTGCATATTTGCCACCATGGCGAGATGAAATATTTCGCGATCCTAAGTATGATGATTTGCCAAGGATTATGTTATAAGAATAATTTTGAGAACTGTTTTAATGGCAGCCACGGTGGGAAATGATTATCGATTATGCGCATGCGCAAATCGCTAGAGAACGGAAAGTCGCCATTGTTGGCAAATATCCAAGCTGTTCCGATATTTTTATTCTTTTTTAAAAGATATTAACATGAATGTGTATGGAAATACTCGCTTCTACATGGAATAGAATGTTTCGAAATAAAAGTACAACTGTAGCCTAGGAATATTTTTTTTATATTTTTTTTTTATCCGGGAATCAGGGGAAGTATAGAAATTACGAAAGAAAAATATGCTTTGGACTCTAGTAATAAACATTTGCATTCAAATGTATGTATAGCCCCAGGCCATTTTTATTTAAAGATATTTCTGAGGCGGTTTATGATAAAATGCTGAAATTTTGTCCATCCCTCATCAGTGAACGGGGCACATTTCACTAATTTGTAATTTTTTTTTGTAAGGGGATCGTATACAAATTTAAAAAGTGTAACTTTTTGAAAACTAACGAGAGGAATTTTTCTTGGGGTAGTCTTTTTTTCCTACCTTATTTTGAGCATTTTTTCAATTTAGATTGCCCACTTTTCTCTAACAGATAACGATTTAAAAAGAGTGTTCCCAACTTTTTGGGGCACCCTGTAAATAAATGGCAACAAAAACATAATTAAACCTATGAAACTACTCTTTGAGCACTCGATAGCCATATTTGCTGTGTTTTATTAAATTTTACTAAATACGTTTTATTTACAAATAAAACCAATTTTCGGGTATTTATTTGTACAGCATATTTTTATAAAAAATGCTTTACCAGTTCAATTTTTAAAATTCAATTACTGTTGCAGTGCAGGTTGTGACGTAAAAATTATGCTGCTAGTGAGATAATTCCGCAAATTCTCACTTTGAATCAGCTGTAATTTTTCGATGAGAAGAAAAGCCTCGAAAATAGTCATTTTCTCCACCGTTCGCAATATTGTCTGCAGGGAATCAAATGCTGAAAATTTCCATTTTATTTTACTTTTATTGGACGACCCCCCCCCCTCCCCAGAATCTGGCATGTGGAAAAATCTTTTTATCCTTTACCGTAAATCTTTAAGCAGCTGAAGAAGCAAACTACTACAACGTTTTACGAGGAAAAAGGGAATTTATTCCTTTTAAATTTAGGTTAGTTATGTCACTGTTTTCTCAACGTTATGTTTCTGTTCTTTTTATGGCTACCCCGAAGGGGCGTAGCCAAGGGGGGGTTAGAGGGGTCATAACCCCCCCCCCCCATGAGGAATTTTTTGCCATACAAAATGTATATTCTTCACTCCCTTATCACACACATGTATTCATATATATGAGTTGCAGTAGTCGTAACCCCCCCCCTGAAAAATTTCTGGCCACGCCCCTGCTTCCCCGCTAATGTTTTATGTTAACATTTGGAGTGAAACAAGTTGACAGTTTTTTTCAAATTCTGCGCTGATCGAATAAACTTCAGTTTCCTTTAGTATTAGAAAAAAAATTGCTCTTTCCTTCCGTACTAAGAACGGGTATATCAAGTATTATGGTAAAAAAAGATACCAGAAGTATATTTTTTAATTTGATTTAATAGTCTGCTTATCCTAATTTAAAATTGCAAAACCCACAAGACGGTGTCTATTCCATGCCATTTAAAAAAGAGAGACTGGAAATTTCCATATCCTTTTCTTTCACAGTTGCTCAAGGTTTGTGTAGGCTTCAACTCATTGCGAAATAGTATGAAAGTCATTCTTCTTTATAGATCAGTAAAAAAAAAAAAAAAAAAAAAAAAAAAAAAAAACGGAGAAGATAACAATGATGAATAACACAAATTATTTTGTAAATCCTGTTGAAGCTGTTGGTTACAGAAAATTAATTACATATCATTAGCATAATATATATTTTACGAGGCAATTTCTCTCGCTAGATTTAGCAAGGAAATATCTAACTCCTGGCAAAGTTAACTCGATAACGGGGAACCTGTTTTGACATAAATTAAGGTTATGTCACACAAACGTAGTTGCTGTGGTGGTTGATATATTCAGCGACGAGGTCTTTCTCTTACATCTCTAAGAAACACTTGTATACTTTTGTACAGCTTCAAAAAATAGAGAGGTTTGTTTCTGTCATGCAAACGGTCTTGAGTGTCAGCGATGAGGCAGTTTTAATCTCACTTGCAATTTAAAAGTGTGGCTTCAGAAAACTAAGATCTTCATTCTTTGTCCATGGTTCATGAAAAACCATGAAAATACTAAATTGAAAGTTTGTTCCAAGTATTGATCTCATTGTTGTATGGTTTTCTTATTGGTCTCGTGAAATAGGTCAATCTTCAATGTTGATAAGGTAATCTAACGGCTTTATTGACCAAACACTCGACACTCGGATTAATCCAATCATGGATGTTAAAGTCATTGGTAAGATATCTTATCCATGACTTGAATCCGCGAGTTTGGACTAACCCGAGTGTCAAGTGTTTGGTGATTAAAGCCGTTAAAGAGCTATAACAAGAAACAGAAATAAAAATTAGAAACTTATTTTGATCGAGATGTGGTTTTCACTTTGAAAACCGATTAATCTAAATGAAATTTCAAGCGCAATTTTAAACTCGTGGCATCTTAATGATGGAGATCTCACTTACGATAGTTCACTTTTTTCACTATCGTTACACCATCGGATATTTAGAAAGGTGGTAATTGCAAAATAAAATTGCTTAAAAATCGGGAAACGGCTGAGTTTTCGGATTTTTAAAGCAGTGAAGATTGTTTTCTATATATTTTTTACACAATTATGAAAAATTTAAAAACAATTGCACCAATGGCGTGAATTTCATTATGTTTTTTAGCATAGATTCTTTATCGCTTTGGAGTAATAGAGGTAAATGTTTTGTTTTGGAGTTGTTACAACCCTGAATTGAGACGAACAGGACTTTTCTTATTTACATTTATTGATGTTTCTAAGGCTAGTACATTATTTGTCTAAGTTTGGTAAATCTTCATGTTCTTAGTTACTTATATTTGTTTATTTGTAATCTCATCTAAATATTTTGACTTACAGTGGGTTTTTATCCAATTTATACAATACCCAATTGATACAATCCCTTTTGTACAATTTTTTATCCAATGACGTTGAAATAAATAACCAGAGAGGATTGGTTTGTAAAATAGTAAGAATATTAAAAGAACAGTTTGATCATAAAATATTTGTGCTACATTTATTAACCGATTTTTTTTTTCTGTCTCTTATAAAATAAAATTTTATTCACAAACCATAATTTTTTATAGTTTTGGGACAAGGATGGCTCAATAAACAATTTTTTCAAAGCTTGTCTTTAACTGGCATTTATTTATTTATTTTATCTCTTCTTCTTCTTTTTGTTATATTTATAATTATTTCGTTTGTTGCTACGGAGGAAGATGGGTACATTTTAGTGATAAAAACATCAGAAATGAAGTCCCTCCTCCTCCCCAAGGGAAAAAAAATGGTTTTAGAACACTGCCTTATTTGAATTATGTGTATCTAAGACCATAAAATAAAGTAATAGAAAGAACAGAAATATTTATGTTAGGAGATTCTCGAATTTTCCCTGAATCGTTTTGTGGGCTACGAAAAGGGCACCGATCATAATAAGAAAAAATCTTCTCTCCATATCTGGGCCGCAGATAGTGAAAAAAAGAAATAAAAAGATGAATAAAAAAAAGAAACAAAAAATAAAAAGAAAGAAAGAAAGCGAGAACAATTTACTCTCCATCACTTTCTCCCTCCGTATCTCTTTTAAGGAATTGACCTGAACTCTGATACCTGTCCGTATTCAAGGCTGTGGAACGCCGAGTAAAGTAAGGGGGGGGGGGGGGGAGTAATAATAACACCGAGATTCACCTGCCGGATCACAGTTAACATTGATTAACGAGAAATGGTGTTGCTTCGTTTTGTTATTATTGCGTTTAACTCCCTTTAAGTTGTTTTCTTTCACAGAATCGGTTTAGTGAACAAAAGGTCTCTTCTTGTTAGTGAGCAGTTTTAACGCGTGTTTTGGTTTTTGCATGTTTTATTAGTCAGAATTAAAGAGATCAGAGGTTATGCGTTATTTGTATGCAATTGGTTACGAGACTTTTAAAAAGTATTTTTTTTTCTTCAAGTCATTCTCCCAATGCTTTCTAATTAGTACCAAACAAACGATTTTAAAATATCCTTCCAAGGGAGTTTTGAAAATATTAAAATCTTTCACTAAAGATTGAAGAAAGATAAAAGATTGAAATTTTTCTAATTTTTCATAAAAAATTCATCCTAGTCACTTTATTACTGGAAATTCGCAAGCTTTTTGTTGATCCTTTTGTTTGCATCTTGTTTAACTTTTGTTTGTACTTGTTTAACTTGTTTAATAATTTCTTTAACTGTATAAAAGCAGATTAAAAGCTGCATATTGACCACCCGAAAAAATATAAATATTTCTGAAAACTGAATTTAAATTCTTCTGCAACAGCGTTTTGCCCTTCACAAAAGTAGTGAAACATTGATAACGTATACTTACATTTATGTGGTTTTTTTTTTTTTTTTTTTTTTTGTTTGCTTTTTCATGTAATTTCTTTTTGCACGAAAAGTACTGGCATCAACGACTGGGAGTTTCAGGAACTGCTCTATATTTGTAACTACTGTTTTATAGCAGGCAAATAATATTTTAAAATTAATTTATAATGACAGGTAACAGATGAAAATTGTTCCCTATGAGCATTTTAAGCCATTATTTCTATATCCGAAAAACTGTAAAAAGATGAATTTCTCCCTAATATCTTATGTTAATAAGTGAAAGCTTCTTTCTTTAGACAAGAGATTCATTCAAAATATTACTTATGTCTTCTAGAGAATGCTGTACGGCGAATAGAAACAAAAATAATATTTAAAGGTCACATTATTTCATGTGATTTGTTGCTATAAAAATACTCTAAAAATTAGTGTTAAAATCTAATAAACTGAGCAAGTTAGAGAGTCAGAATTTCAACAGAAAAGCAGAAACGTAAATGAGCTTTTCTGCTCTGATTCGGTGAATATTCTATATCTAAAGAAAATAAATTTTTTATTACCCTAGAAACGTACGGTGAATTTTACTCTTTTACTTTTGAGAATATCTCTCTCAAAATTTTAACTTATTCATAATGAGTAAAATAACTCGGTTTACTTTTAAATTTTCAATGGAATATTTTCGACAAAAAGATAATTACATTATCCGACTGTTTCGTCATTCTAATAAATTATTAGCACCAGAATGCTATTAATTTCAACCTTGCTTTTTGTGTAGACACAATTTTGGTACAATTAGCGAGTCGAGTCACTTTTCAAATATGTTTGCCAAGATAATGTGGAGGGGGGGGGGAGGCGTTAATAAAATGTTGAAAGTCGCACAAGGTTTGCAATTTTTGATAAATGATCGCTAAACTGGGTGCCAAAACGCAACAATTTATTATAAATATATTTTGAGTATAGTTAGAAAACGCCTGGCAAATATTGTAAAATAGCTTTAGTAGGCGATTTAAATATAGATTTTAATTCCGAAGAAGTGTTTTATAGAACAGTGAAGACAAATACGGCACACATCATAGATTATGATGCACTTTCCAAATGGTATTTATAAAGGTGAAGTGTAGTTTGACTATGCCTGGCGAAAATTGTTAAACAGTTTTGGTAGGCGATTTTAATATAGATTTCTATTCCGAAGAAGTGTTTTATAGAACAAAGAAGGAAAACACGATACACTCATGGATTAGGATGCTCATTCCAAACAATATTTAAAATGTCTACGAGATATGGTTGGAATATGCCTATAGTTCGAATATGTCTGGTGAAGATTTTAAAACAGTATCAGTAGGCGATTTTAAGATGGATTTGGATTCCAAAGATGTGCTTTATGGTTCAAGAAAGAATTGATTCTATTTTAACGCCCCTACTTTCGCCAACCTAAAAATTCCCCGCACTTTGGCGAGCTTTGAAGTCATGGGTCTCTAGGAGTTATGCACAAGTTTCAACGCTCCCTAAACAACTACATGAAAACTAAAGTGAACAAATTAGTGATAAACGCACTAGTTAAGGAATTTGAAGACACTTAATTATTAAAACTACATTAATTGGCAACCCAAAATAAATAAAAATGTAACGGAATGCTGTATTTACAGGTTGTTCCAAATCGCCATTTTTATTCTAAATTACAATTTCCACATAAATACAAAAAATTGTCATGGTTGCTGTATATGTTTAATGATCGCTACCTTGGTGAGAGTTGGGGCGTTAAAGTAGAAATCAACCCAAGAAAGACAAACATGGCACACTCATGGATTATGATGCACATTCGAAACAATATTTAAAACGGTGAAGTATAGTTGTAATATACTTTGCGAAGATTGTAAAATAGTTTTATTAAGCAATTTCAAGATAAATTTCGATTCCAAAGATGGGTTTTATAAAACAAGGAAGAAAAATACTGCTCACTCATGAATAATGATACACTTTCCAACCTTATGGAATAAGGAAGAAAATAGGGACGATGCAAAAATTATGATACGCTTTTAATATATAGTACTTTGGTGCGTATTTAAAATCTGAAAGGGTTTCAGATTTTCTTCATTTTTTTTATATATTTATTTTTACCGCCTATCTCTTTATGAAACGCTGCGAGCATCCATATCTAATACTTCAATCTGTCAAGTTCCGAACAACACACGAAAACCATCTACATGGCTCCAACCCAAGTAAATTACTATGATAATAACATTTAGGTGAACTCTTGAAATCACATTCGCCATTTGAGCTCGCTGCTTTAATGAAATCGTGAGTTTCTTCGACAAATTTCCATAATAATAGAACAGGTATTATTTTCTCATTCTTCTCAAGAAGAAAATGTGAAATTTCACCTATAAAGAATTTCGATATAACTTTCAAAGAAATATTTTTTTTAATATTTCCTTTGGTATTGCGAGAAATAATGTAAAATCGTGTAAATATTGCTCATTTAAGTAGACACCAATGTGTGCTCAGTCAATATGCACAGAGAATTAGTGTGCAGTTAATTACATATTTCTGGAAATTTGTTTTGATATTTTCACTGATATGCTAAAAAATGTTTTTAAGCGTTTAAATTGAATGAATGAATTTTTGAAGCTGCAAATCATTTTAGCTCTCCTAATTTAAGTCCGAATCATTATTACAATTCAGTACAAATTACTTATAAGCTTTTGTGTTATTTCTATTGGTATGCCAAGAAACATTTTACAATCTTGGCTTTAAGTTAAATATAACATAATTTGGAACTACAAATCATTTAAATAAATTTTTCATAATGAAATCCTGTATTATTTCTTCTAATTTCACATATTTTAGTAAATTTTCAAAATGTTCTTTGAAAATCCTTCTAAAAGCGATGTATAGAACGTACACTCATACACTTTCTATTCTCTATTTTCTTAGATATCATAATCAACATAAATTAATTTGAATACATTCTACTAAATTTGGATTTATATATCCTACTGAAACAAATGCTGAAAGAAAACAGAGCAGTTTGATCTATATTTTCTAAAAATGGTTCTGGGGAACGTGATAGGATGAGGTGGGATGTTTAACGCTCAAAAAAGCTTATGAGCAAAATTCCTTTCACTGACCCCCCAGTTTTCCTGTAATTATTTATATTAATTAAAATAATACATTTATTGTAAATTATTTTTCAACTTTAAGATTTGAAAGTAGTATTTAAAACAGTTTTCCTTAGTTACAGTTGCCTTATCCATATTTATTTTTTATTCATTGCTATTAATAAAATTTAATCAGAGTAGCGTACCCAAAATTTTTCCAAAAGCGCTGGAATCTTTTTAATTTTTAATTTTGAACCCACATTTAACCTGCTCCCTCTCACCGCTTCAATAGACGCTACAGTGGAGATGCTTATCTGTTGCCTGAAACACTCCGCTTATTTCAATAGCTGGTTGAACTTGATATGAAGTTAAAAGAAATTTTACTTTTTTGCATTATATGAAACTGGATTTTAAAAAACGGAGTGACTAAATTTAACTATGATATAGATACAATATAGATTCATAAGATCCAGGAGATCCGAATCTCTGTGACAGTACTGGACAATCCTTATACATATTACGTTTTCTTTTTTAAAAATCCAATGAGAGACGCAAACAACTGTACCTTGACAAAACCTGGAAACCCTCCGGTTTTCCTGGAAAATCATACTTATTCTCTGTGCGTTGATTAGTTCGTCTTTGTGACTAATGAGTAATATTCAGCCAATGAAAAATTTATTCTGTTTTTATAATTTTAAGAAAATTATAACTACATCAAATTTTTGTGGGTCTTTCAAACCTCAAATTCCCTTTATAATTATTTAAATTAGAAAAAAAATGTAGACAACCTTCTAATTTAACAGAAAATTATGTAATCCTTTTAGACCTGATTCAAAAATTCATTTTAAATTAAAAGTATTTTTATTCTAATAAAATGCATAATTAAAAAACTAAATAAATATTCCTGATTATTAAATGCTCAAGTAAAAATATTTTTTCTTTATGTGCGATAGTTCAGGTAATTTTTGTGTCCTCAATTATGGACGTAGGGTCTGGAGAGTTAAATAAAGGAAATCTAGAATTCAAAGGAACTATTAAATTTATTTCGGACTTTATTAAATCATCTAAGTCAGGGGTTCCCAAACTTTTTGCCCCCGCGGCACCCTTGCCAGGCTAAAAATTCGGGCACCTTGTCGGCTAAATATTTCGGGCACCCTTCTCAGGCTGAAAACGTTTCGGGGCAGGTTACCTTTAAATCAATATGAATATGAAGGTTAGAATGAAGCAGTTTGGATACATTTTTCATTGTTTCTTTTATGTTTATTGGGCTTACTATTACACTATCTTGGAAAAAGGATATAGAATTTTGCCCCCCCCCCTCCCCATATTTCAGGGAGTTCCTGTAAAATAGAGGCGACTTGACACCGAACTCTCTCGAACTTGACTAAAATATTTTTGTTTCGCCTACTTGATCATCGGATTGGCAAACTTTTTTGTGAAATATCGGTTCAGAGGAATTTTTTTGATTATGCTCCCCCAAAACTTAGACTTTTCTTGATTATCTCCACGGCACCCCTGGTAAACGCTCGCGGCACCCCAGGGTGCCGCGGCACACAGTTTGGGAACCTCTGATCTAAGTGATGGCCTGGATGTGATGATGCGATGACTGTTAACTGTCAGCTGAATTATGAAATGAACGGAGTTACTTATATGTTTGCAGTTTTTCAAGAGTTTTATTTTGCTAATCAAATATCGACAAGGCCAGCATTACGGATTTTGGGAAATTTAAAAAGGCAGATTTTTCTAATTCATTTGAAAGAGCACTTTTGAAAATGATAGAATTTTGGAAGTTATTTTCATGTAATAACACTCCCCTGTGGCAAAAAAATTGCAGAGAGTGTATATATTTTTTTTTTTCAGAAAAGTTTCCTTAATAAAAAAAAATGATAATCAATTAAATAAAATAAACTTTTTTGTATTATTTAAAAATGAAATACTTTGTTTGATTGAGAGAGCATTTTTGATTTATTTTAAGAGAAATATACCTTTCAGGTTTTATGTGTATTTTGGACTACTTTTAAAACTCGACAATACTTTTTACATTTGTTATTGTCTGTAAGCACTGGCATTGATTAATATATCCCCTCCCCCTTTTCTTAATTATTCTTTTCTTTTTTTCTCGATCTTTCTTTTTTCCTAAATTTTCTAAGTTTTTAAAAATAGTTCTCCATTATTTTCCAAAAACGAAAAATAAATAAACATAATCACCATAATTTTCTTTAAGAGAGTTTAAGTTAACGTTTAAGACATAGGTTCCCAACCTTTTTTGAAGTGGTAGTGGTGCCCCCTTTTCTAGTGAATATTTCATTACCGCCCCCCCCCTACCACTCCAGATAAACAAGAGCATACATAATGCATGGTGAAAACAAGAATTAAATCTTTAAAAATTACTAATAGATAGAATATTGTTGGAATTGAAAAGCTACTGAATTTCTTCATTTAAAAAAGAGGAATAAAAAATTTAGCTTATCTGTTATAAGGACAGGCAGGGGTTTTGATGATACGAAGTAATAGATAATAAACTATTGCTTTCTAAATAAATAAATTGACAGTTTCAGAGAACAATCAAAACGCATACTTATTTATATTAAAAGGTATTTTTATTAAAATTTATTTTTATTAAAATATTATCAGCGTAATTTTTGTCTTTTTTAGACTATATTTGGTTAATCTTTCCACGCCCCTCCTTGCCATATCAATGCCCCCTAATTTTCTCTGCGTCTTTTACTGCCCCCCTGAAAGCCTCAAACGCCCACGTTAGGAAGCTGCTTTCTCCAAACAAGCGAGCTCAGGACTCAGCAGTCTTCCTCAAAACTGTTCATTGCTGCTAATGAATGGAAGCGACCAGACAATAATCTAATTGTTTCGGCAAGCGTCTCTTCAATTTGCCGGGAGGTGTTAAATGGTATAATCTTCAGCAACAGCAGCGCATCCCTCGGAAGAGCAGCTCGTCGTCTTGGTAATCCGAGGCCCGTGAGAAGTAGCAGCCTTCTCGCCCACACCGACACGACTCCTACGCGAGATTTTTAAGAATATGTGACACACTTCTCGTTAACGTACTCCAGACATAGAAGTCGTCAATAAATAAAGCTGGATGCATCTTCTTCCGTGGCCGCTTTTCTTTTTGCAATTTTTGGCAGCGACGGCGAAATAGTTATCTCGTATTAAGATTGTGTGCTTTGACATACGAGTGGCAAATTGTTGCTTAATAACATGTTTACACAGCAGCGGTGGGTTCAGAAAGGCTTTAAGGGAGGGCCGATGAGTATGACGAAGCATTTTATGAGAGATGAGTCATTCTTGCTTTTTTTTTTTCTCTCTCTGTTCATTTTGATCTTGAACCGAGATTAACCTGTTCGTCCTCATCAGTGAAAAGATGCAGCTCAGAAGACGACTCCTTCCTTGACCAGTGTTGTTTCTCAGAATGAATCTTCAACTGCGAATCTCTGGATTCAGATGAAGCATTAAAAGAGCCATTCTGTAAAGCAACACTGGTCGCAGAAGCGGGAGGTCTTCTCTTCTTAACTGTATATTTTCAACGATGAGAACAAACAAGCTAAACCTGGGTTTAACAGTGGGTTTATCAGTGCAGTTAGATTTTAAGATTTTTTTTTTTCTTTAGCAGTTGAAGTTCACAAATACTGTAACTTTACGTAGAGTTATAAATCACACTCTAAAACGAAAAATGTATATATTTACTCTTTAAAGAATGAAATGGCAGACATTATTTTTTAGTCATCTAGAGATTAAAACTCATCACTAGTTTCCTTTGTCATATTCTTTCCATGTGTTCATTATATATGCTGATAACACACATTAAATATTAACAGGAAATTAATGATTATCATTATCTATTAAAAATTAAAATTATTCTATTTTTAAAATTTAAATTTGTAGTACATTGCTACTAATAATAATTCGTTATTTAATATTTTCAGATACATTTTTTTTCACTATTATCTAATATTCAAGTTTTACCAAATATTTAAAAAGTATATAGGGTATGATAAAATTAAATTTTATAACATTGCGCAGTGCTGAAATTAGAATTAATACTACAGTATTAAATTTAATAGCATAAGCATTCATTTTAATAACATTTTTCTGTTCATTACGCTATTTATTTAAGGGCAACTGTTCGGTGAGCTAAGATTTCAAGTAGAACGTTAAAGCTATTCTGTCATTCTTAGTCATTATTTAGATAATAATTATAATCAGTTGATATGATTAACTTCACTAAATGTCGTTGAATATAGACTAGAAATTAAAAATTTGCATAAAATATGTCTAACGTTCAATTATTGTTTATAATGCTTTCGTATGAAATGTTTAGCATACGAAGACCATGTTAAAATTAAACATTTGGGTTAAATTTTAAAATTGTGTTACTTTGGATAAACTTTTCAATCACTGTCTATCGTGCTAAGTACAATTTATATTGTTTGCAATATTATTTAATTGAATATTTATTTTAATTTTAAAAAGTTTTATCAATTATAAATCGAAAAAAGACCATTTTATAGGTTAATCTTTCTTTATGAAATTTTTTTAAACACCGAGTTTGGATGGATTTTATTATTTGTTTAGACTGCTGTATTTTTAATAAAAAAATCATATCAAATTGATATCAGTAAATAGAGGAAAAGAAAAATTCGTTATTTGAGATTTAAGGGTCTTATGACAAAATTTTGGGGAAATGTTTTAAAGAACTGATGAGCACCAATTTTAAAAGGCAGATGTGCAAGTGAAGGATGATAAAAATAATTAATTGAATTTGGAATTACTTTTTATATCTTAAACTAATTCATGAATACTTTGATCAAAATAGTATATTTTTATTTGAGTTGATCATATAAGGATCTCCTTTTGACATCTGAAATATATTCAACAATGTTGTCATGCCAGAAAGTTGCGATCCGTTGTCTTGGATTTTCCCTTAGGAAATTTCTCCTCAATTTTGATCCTCAACAGAAGCATGAAGAATTTTTTATTATTTGTTTATCAAATTTTTATCTGTGCATGTCTCTACAGTATGTACTGGAGGATCTTAAATATTCAAGAATCCAACTCGCTACCCTTCGATGATGTTTCTGAACCTCTGGAATCTCTGAGTATTTTACCCGAGTTGGTGATTTTTTACAATTGATTTTGATTTTGGAAATTCAGCCAATTATATACACGAGGGATCTAGGCCTTGGAGGGGGTGGTTGTCTTCCGTGGGAGGTCTTTCTAAGGGTTCTTAGCCCGTATTTACAAAGTTTCGGAGAAAACCACTGAAAACTCCGAACGGAAAGGTCGACGAACACGACCTGGGTTTGAACGAGGCACCATCTCTCAGTTGAGAGAGCTATGCTCTCAGCCACTGGAGCCACTGGTCAGGCAGGTGTCTTCAGGCAGACAAACTACATCAGATAACAGAATACTTTTTCATCGGTAAACCATGTTGAACTTAATGCAATTTTGTAAAAATAACATTTTACCCCTTTTTGAGGTGCTAAATTAGTTAAATTTTCCACCAGCTGTTAATCTTACGGTTGTTCCGCCCTCTTCATAACAAAATAGTAGTTCTTTGTCAGCACATAATTAATCCAATCCAATATTTTGGATGAAGTTGTTCGGATCCAGTACGTCTTTTCTTTCCATTCAGCGAGCAAGGTTAAATTTTGGCAGAATCCCTTGGCAAAGATGACCTTGTGCTCTTCAGTAATTAATTAGCTACAGTTTCTTATTTGTCTTCATCACTTTCTGTTACTTCATTGAAATAAAAGAAAAAGAAATTTCTAATACAACGGTTGACAAAAAAAACCAGTGTTCTTCATTTTTGTTTAACAAATGCAATTCTGAAGATCGTGAGAAATTCCAGCTTCAGTTCGTGAATGTAATAAAAGTTAACCGTGATGCGTTTTCCACACATGCACGTATGCTGTGTCATGAATCATGATCAAAGCTAGTATACCAGAATACTAGAATAAGTATATTCTTTCTCTCGCGTTTCTTATTCTGAAGATTTAAAAAACACCAAAGACTTAATCATTTTAGTGATTTACAAAATATATCAAATACTTTCCCTCAGTAAATGAGAAAGAAACAGTTGATTAAAATAGCTTGATGTGAGAGAGGGTGCAAATTTTATAGTATCAGATTTTAATTTTTAAGTATATGATCTTTGAAAATGTCACGTCCGTAGACAAAAACTGTTTTCAAAAGGTGAGAACATTTTTGCCCTCTCCTTTCTTTTTTAAAAATCCTTTGAGAAATGTGCTTAAGTTCAGTTTTTACTTTTGGAAAAGTCGAAGATCAGGAAGAGGCTCAAGATCTTATCATTGCCCGTAATCGTGGTGCAATAAATCATAATTTCCACCTTTACACGATTATTGCATAAAGTATAAGTTTAATTTTTACTTCCTTGTACGTAGTATAAGGAAGTAATGTGATCCCGAAAAATTTTGGGGGCCAAATTTCGACATAAAAACCGATTTTGACTACCTCTAAATTTAATTTAAAAAATTTTTTCGATGCATCTCATCGTAGGCTAGCATGCACGATCATATTAACGCGTCTGCAACTCATTTTGACCAGTGGCGAGTCTACTGTGGCCAGTTTTTCCATGCCGTCTGTACGTACGTACGTACGTACGTACGTATGTATGTAACTCGCATATCTCAAAAACTATTGGTCGTAGAATGTTGAGATTTGATATTTAGGATTGTTCTATGATCTAGTTGTGCACCTCCCCTTTTGGTGGCAATCGAATGGATAGTTTATGTACAGGACCGCCCAAAAGATTCGAAATACATTACGCTCTATGGGCCGAAATTCATTAAACTCGCCTAACTCAAAAGCTATTAGGCGTAGAATGTCGAAACTTCATATTTTGGATAGTTGTAACATCTAGTTGTGCACCTCCCCTTTTGGTTCCATTCGACTAGATAGTTTATCTACAGGACTGCCCAAAACATTCGAAATACCTTACACTCAATGCGCCGAAATTCATTAAACTCGCATATCTCAAAAACTGTTAGGCGTTGAATATTGAAACTTTATATTTAGGATTGTTGTAACATCTAGTTGTGCACCTCCCCTTTCGGTTCCATTCGACTGAATAGTTTATCTACAGGACCGCCCAAAAGATTCGAAATACATTACGCTCTATGGGCCGAAATTCATCAAAGCGTTTTTTAGAGGTATTGGGCTATTTCAAACGACTCAGAAGTGATATATGCTGTAAAGAGTTAGAAAATGAATTTCTCCATTAATAAAAGTGTCTTTTTCATTTATAGTTCTGCTACAGGAACACTCAAAAGATTTCCAATACATTACGGTCAATAGCAATTTTAGGGGCATTAATCCATTTCAAGCACAATACCGTCCTACCACATAAGTTAGGTAATGGTCCGACCACGGTCACGTGCCTCCCTCAAGAACTATGCCAAAAGTCGCCAAGATTGGCGACTTTTGGCGAATGTGTGTGCATATTTAACTCTCAAATCTCAAAAACTATTATGAAATTTCATATATAAGAATGTTGTAACATCTAGTTGAGCATCCCGATTTTTGGTTCCAATCTACTGGAGAGTTTATTTACAGGACCACCGAAAAGAATTTCAGTACCTTAATGTCTATGGACATCTTCAATATAATACAACTGTAGACAGTCATTGTTTCGTACATGCCCAAAATCTCGCCGTCTGTCCTCGACCTTGGCGAGTTTTGGCGAAATATCGCCAAATTTGGCGATAGTCAGTCATTTGGTCCATGCCCAAAGTATCGCCATTTGTCATCGTTCTTGGCGAGTTTTGGCGAAATATCGCCAAATTTGGCGATAATCTGTCATTGTTTGGTTCATGCTTAAAATCTCGCCAAATGTCGTCGACATTGACGATTTTCGCCGAAATATCGCCAAATTTGGCGCCAAAAATTATTTCCTATTTTGTATAACTCTAAAACTTTAACCCGTAGATTTTTTAACTTTATATTTAGAACTATTGTAATACCTAACTCTTTTCAATATCTTTTTTGACAGCAATCGACTGAGAATTTATTTACATGGTGAGCCAAATAACTTTGAATACATTGAGGTGTATAGATGCATTCAATTCATTGAAAGTCTGTGGTCAATGACTACTTTGGCTATCCCCAAAATCTCGCTGACTATCTCAAGTTTGTCGGCTTTTGGTGAAATATCGCCAAATAAAGTGTCAGAAGGAAATCTTTCGAATTGAACTCAGCTTGGCGATATCGAAATATTTGGCTAGAAATCGCTAAACCTTACTATTATTGATATTTTATCTCTTTCAAACAAATAAATTTAGAGGAAGTCCGTCGAAAATATTTTTGATCTAATGGACGTGCAAGGAAGTCATGTGTTGGACACATCAGATTTTTTTAATTATGAAATTTGCATGCGTATGCAAATATAAGTTAATATACTAATGGACAAACATTAGGTATTTTAAACCTCCTTAAACATTTTTGGGAAGCTCAAACTCTACAGGTCCATCTTAAGCTTAAGGGTAATTATAATTTAACTTCCCCTATAAACAGCGTTTTACAGCTAAACAGATAAACTGTTTTTTTTTTTTTTTTTTTTTCTCATATACATGACTTTACATGAGATACGATCTTGAATTTCGGAAATAATAATAATAATAATATAATAATAATATATATATGTGATAACATATATAGATATATATATGTATACACACACACACACACACACACACACACACACACAACACACACACACATATATATATATATATATAATATATAATAGCTTACTTACGTAAAGTAAAATACCAAGATAATCCATTGATAAAGTGAAAAAATATAAAAATAAAAAAGTAGATAGCACACATATATATATATATATATATATATATATATATATATATATATATATATATATACGTCCACTTGGTGGCGCTTTGCATGAAAGAAAGAGCAAATTTAACAATGGAAATGGCTAATTCGAAATGTACAAATAATTTCGACACTTATTCAATAGGTTTCGGATATTCATTAACTAATTTGGGTCATATTTTGAGCTGATTTCACTATTCAAAGCGCTACTTAGTGGACATTTTTGAAACTAAATTACAAAAAAACTTCTTTGAGCGCATCTCGTGTAAAATCTCTATGCCAAATTGGTGGCAATCTTATAACAAGAAGATGTCTGAAACAGCGGGATCTTGCTCAAATAAGAGTAGTGTAATATTGATAGATTTTTTTCAAGCCTAATTCTCCGGACATTCCGAATTCAGCTTATTGTCTTCTTACGTTTTTGTAAGACAGAAAATCTGCTGAAGAAGTGGTATTGATGTCCCCTGAGTAATTTTTTTTAATGTGCGTGTGCGTGTGTGTGTGTAGGGGGGGGGGGGAACAAACTACTATTATTATTTAAACAAGCTCTGTAGAGAATTCTTTTGAAAAAACATTGTGCATCCGAAGTACCTAAAAGGGGGTGACATAAAATGATGACCAGTCAAAATAACTGGCAATAACGGTTAAGAAAAATTTTTTGAATTCACTTTTCAAAACCTGGAAATTAGCGCTTAATGTTTTAGCGCCTTTGCTTTTTTTTACCTTGTTTTTTAGGAATGCAATTTTTGTGTAATATTTACTAGAGAGTTTTCATCATTAGATATTTTTCTCATACCATGTAAAAATGTACTGAAAAAAGATTGGTGAAATATTTTATTAATCTTAATCATAAATAAATAAATAAATACGTAGGCAAAGCAAAAATAACATTTTTAAAAGAAAACCATGTTTTTAGGAAATTTTTTTATTGTAATTTATTAAAGAGATTTACTTATTGTTGTTATTATTATTATCATTATCATTATTATTATTGTTATTATTTTATTTTACCAATCAGCTCTATCCCTCTTTAATTTTCTTTTTGCTTACTCCTTCTCTTTCTTCTTTCTTCTTCATTTTTCTTTTTCTATCTTCCTTTTTTTATTTGGTAAATTCACTGTAGTTTGACATTGTACTCTATTTCATTCACTGTTCTAACACATATGCTACGACAGAGAGAATGGCCTAGTTCCCCACATGTACGGTGACAACAAAAGAAAAAAAAAAAAAAGAACACCAGCAATTTACTTTCTTCGGCGCACGTGTTGCTATTTGTAGATATGCCTTAGAAACTTCATTTAGGTAGTTCTGAAATAGACTCAGCATCTTTCACACACACACACACACAAATATATTCAGTGCGACTGGATTAGTGTTATTTACATGCAGTCGAGGACGTATTCAAAAGTTGGGTCCAGGGGGTCCGGATCCCCTCCGAAATTTTTGAGTCTTGTTAACAAAGTTTTTTTGTGAAAAATTTTACCTTTTCCACTGTTTGGACCCCCTCCAAATATTTTTTGCGGATGCTTGCCTGCATACAGTTTTTAAAATTTTTGTTTAAATTATTTCAAAACACCATACTCTGTGACCAGAAAAGGTGATGTATCATTTGCTTATAAAAGCTTCCGACTAGAGGGTTATATTAAAATATTACAGAAAAATTGAAAAATAAGCCAACAAAGCTAAAATGAAACTGACGTAAATCTGTTATTTTATACTATGTCGAAACGGATTTTTGCTGCTAGATTTTTATTTCAAATGGATGGATACCAACGCTACTTTCCTTTAGTTTATAATGCAAGCATTTCAATATTTATCTATAGTCACTTTTAAAATATTCGAATTTAAAACGATTTTCTTATCTTGCTTTAAAACGAAAAAAAAACACATTTGCAACCGTCACAGGACTTTTGAACTGCTTTAGAAATAAACTATGTCAAACACTCGAAAAAATAAAACTATTTCTGCATAAACTTTACTATGCACTTTTATTAATAATAAGCCTATATGCAGGGCCGTACCCCCCCCCCCCCCCCGAAATTATCACAATATCTATATATTTATATGTGATTGAGAGCATATTTATATATAATATGATGATATTCAATAAGTCAGACCCCCCCCCCCCCCCCACGAAATGTCAAACCTCCTCCGAAAATATTTCCTGGGTGGGACCCTGCCTTCACACAACTTTCAGAAGAGAACTTTTAAGCTTAAAAATTGCTTTCAAAAATTGAACAATGCTCCAACCCTATAGAATTTTTTTTCAAAATCCCGCGATTATAAGAATTTGTGTCTGGATGTTTCACAATTCCAATAGGCTAAACGTTTGCAAAACTGCATAGTACAACTTCTGAAGAGATATACTAGTTTTTTTCTGAGCCTCTTTGGTGATTGAATTCGTTAAAAAAACTGTTCAAAAGTTGCATTTCCAGCAAAGTTGAAAAGTGGTTATGATTTGGGTTTATCTGCTTGTGTCTGTATTTATTTTAAACAAAACAAAACTGATGTATGCTGCTAAGGATTAAAAAGTAAGGCTCTCTATCTAAAATAGATTGTGTACCATATATAGTTCTTTTACAGAAGCATTACCGGTCTTAGTCAGTTTAGAGATTAGTCCATTTCAAGCACAATACAATTAGAGTTATTAGGCATCACAGCTTACTTTCCATTTAACCCTTTAACGCGCAGTGTTCCCGCTATGACGTTTTGACTGTTGTCAGTCACGAAGAATAGATTTGATTTCTATAAAAATAGTTGCGGGTTTTTAGGACGTCATTTCCTGTCAAAAAAATGGTCACGATTATTTTTAACAACACTGACATCTGCCGAAAAATGGAAGAATGCGAGAACAGCTGGATAGATTGTCCAATGCCGAAAAAAGGGTAGCCGTTGCCATCGCTCGACTTAACTACCAGCAAGATGGCGGACGATCGAAACGTTCATCGCGTGCCACAGATCTAGAGACCCTTTTTTGACGCAGCTGTCTGTGCCGCACAGCAAAAAAGGGCCTCTAGATCTGTGGCAAGCGATGAACGTTTTGATCGTCCGCCATCTTGCTGGTAGTTAAGTCGAGCGATGGCAACGGCTGCACTTTTTTCAGCATTGGGAAAGGGTTGCGCCTCAAAGGGTTAAAGGATGGGGATAACAATAAGTTTTTTTACAGGGTCTTGCAAATTCGATTAATAATGGTACAACTTTTTCGGCATTCTTGAACCAAAATCTCACCGTGGCTTTTAAATATACATTGTGACATATCGATAAATTCAACAATATGGCGCAAAAACAAGCGGTTGTATTGGAAAGTGTGTTATAATAGATGCATATTTGTCATGATTTATCTTTTCTTTTTTAAACGTTCTTTTTAATGTAAGTTTGAGTAAAAAGGACGAATGAGATAGCTCCAAATAACTAATCGTCCTGATATTTTTCAAATCTTCATGCCGCCAGACTTGATTGCCGGAACAGGATGCGTGTCTGGGGCATTCGGTCCGTTAATTAATAGGTGTCGTTGGTAGTTCTTCTGTTAATGTCCATCGGTAGTTAAATGACAAATTACTAACTACACAATAACATTTAGTAAAATTAAAAGGGATTGGCTTGAAACATGTCAAAATCAGGAAGTGCTTTTTTTTTCCCTGATCGCACGTGGCATTAATAATTTTCGAGGACAATTGATTACTTGATATGAGCACACTTATTTTCTTTGTGTCCGAATTTTGAAGATTGACTGATACAATTATTCTCCCAGAAATTAATATCTTACATTTTATTTTTCCCCCTCTACTTGTTACAAATGCACATCCATCATTTCTATCTGAAGGTGAAATTAATCTGACTTGTTGTGAAATGTGATCGAAAATATTCTGCTCTAAATTGGGAAAAAAAAATTAAGTTAATTTTTTTCTTATCCATTTCACTCATTAATTGCAGCTTTTATGTCCATGGAACTAAATGTAGATCTACAGATAATGCCGAAATATCCAAAAATGCAAAAATGTGCTTTAAAAATACTTTAAAAATTTCGGATTATAATCCACAGTAAAATTACTGTAAAATACCTTAAAATCCGTCAGATGTATTTCGGCCTCCCGCCAGAGACATCTTCAGTTGTGCTGAAATATACCTAACGGATTTTAAGGTATGTTGCGTTAATTTTACTTTTAAGAAGTGTATTTAAATGAATGTACTATTAACAGATACGTAGTAAAGTAGGTACAGCCTACCTGTGGAAACCACCTATAATGTGATGATGCTTGTGTTTGATTACGCAAGCTTCTGATAAATCTGTTTCTCTAATTTTCTCAACTAATCGCTATTTATCTCTGGCTGCTGGTCGATAAAATAGGGAAAGACTCCATCCCGTAACCCGTTTTTTACAAAGATTTTTATGTTATGCTTTTAAAATTTCGACTTTAATTCTGAGTAATATAAAAAATATTCAAATTTTTATTAAATGATTTTCTTTATTTATACAGAATTATTAATAAATAGATTTAGAATAGGTTATACAGTAAAAGATTTTTTTTGTCGCCTTTGTTCTTGGCAAGTTCAAATCTACGAAACAGTCTTATTTTTGTACATTCTGTAATCTTCGAATAGACATTCACAATAGGCTCACTATAGAGATGTGATAGCGATGACAACTTATTCAGACGCAATGATAGTATTTGATCCTGATATTGTCTTGAAAATATATTCGAAATTGAATAAAATTTTTCATTCGTATGGAGACGTGCTAATTCCTTACTTATATTTTGTTATATTTCATGTGAGCTCATGGTGCACTGACAGACAAAAAACATTACTGATTCTGTGAAGCAAGTCTACAAAGCAAACTTCGGTATGACATTGAATGAAGGACACCTCCATTAAGTGTCTTGTATTGTGTTGGGAGACTTATAAATTGACAAAAAACACCCAAAAGAAACTGGTGTTTAAAAGATGAAATAATTAAAACTTCATAATATAACACAGTCCCTTTTATGTGTGTTATTTTACTTTAATTATTTCGACTTATAAAATGGCCCTCTGAGGTTTTTGTTTTGTTTCGTTTTGTTCTTTTCATTTTTTATTTTTCTTATTATTTTTTAATTGCTGCGGCTTTTCGTTAACCTATGAAGGATTTAGGGAAAAAGGAAGAAAGAAAACTGAGAAAGTCTTCTTTCAAGTCAAAAGTCTTTCTTCTTTCTTCCTTTTTAGTATAATAAATAAATTTAATGAATTAGTATCTCAAGTAGTACTGGTCAGTATCAAAACAAATAATCATGAAAATTTTATTGTTGTCCAACAGAGTATGTGGTAACAGCACAATTACTATAATTATTGTTTATGCATAAATAAGAAATTAATAATCAGTCCGTTTTCCAAGATGGTGAAGAAGCATATGAAAAATCATATAATTCCTTATAGTACCATTTGTTTTATTTTATCTTTTAGCGAGTTCTTTATAAAACGCCGCTAAATAATTAGTACATCATTTCAAGGTCCAACGTTCAAGATAATAACATATTGTCACACCCCCAGCTGAAGTGTTATTATAACGTGCTCAGTGACATATTTTCTATTAAATTAAAGAAGGTTATTTGCACATAATAGCTCATTCAAATTTTCCTTGTCATTGACTAAATTTAACGAAAAAAAAAAAAGAATCTGAAATGAGTCTCATTAACAGCTGAGATGCAAAATATAAGCTTTCATTAAAATGGCATGCGGAACTGCTAAGTAAAAGGAGATTTAAGAATCTGATTAACGTCGAAGGCAAATATACCGGAAATGAAATATTTTGTTGTTTTCATCTTAAGGATTGGTGCTATCTGAAGGCATGTAGTCACTCTCTAGAAATGCTTTAAATCTCTGTCGCAATTCTATATTTTTATGCCAAAACCTCCCGTGTTGCTGTATGATAAGACAAGAAAGAAAGTCGTTCTTATTTTCTTTTGATTATAAGTTCTTGATTCCCTCTTTGAACATAAAAAATATGCTTATTCAACTTCAGAATTTAATTTAGAATTTTTCATTTTTATTCGTAAAATGAAGATTTGTACAAATGATGATTTGTACGAATCAACACTTTTCTAAATATTAAATTTACTGTATCTAATCCGCGTTTTCTCGATTATTGTTACGTGTAATGACAATATTTATTTTAAAGTCCATCTATTTGATAGTGAGTCTGGTACCTTCTACAACAGCCCATAAACGCAGAAACATAGATATTAGTGATATATGTTCTACTTTATCCTTTCAGATCTGATTAAATTATTTCCATATTCAGATGTAACTAAATATTTTTTCTTTTGATAATAGATATTAAATTTGTAAATAAAAAAATAAAGCCTTAATATTAAATTTTCGAGGAAAACTGTTTTTTTATGTACTTAAATTAAGACATCCATCCTGTACGATAGTATAGGTAGCTTTTGTGTCCTCAAATGTGAACGCAGGATAGAAAAGGGCTTACAAAGTCTTCAGGTCACTGTAAGAACAGATATGTAATGAATTGGAACAATTTTGAGATTTGTATATATACGCTCAGTATCAGAAGGAAAGCGGACGTATGCTCTAAATACGTTTTCTAGCAAAATTGCCTGAAGGCTACATCCTTATATTAATGTTGAAGATGAACAAGAAGCAGCATTTCCAGAATATTGTTTTTTTTAACACCCCCCCCCCAAAAAAAAAAATGCAACTGCAACGTAAATTAAAATTTTTGCTGTGTATGAAGATGGTGTTGTGAGTACTCTAACTTGTCATAAATAGAAGTTTCAATAAGGAAATTTTTTCTGGAAAACTGGTTGTGGTTGATAATGAGTAAATCAAAATGCCAATTAGGGATGGATACAAGACAAAAGGAGGCAGATATTTACAGCTTTTTTGCGGCACGGGACAGTCGTTTTGATCAATATAATATATGGGTTTTGCGAGACGAGACAAAGCTTTACGGCTGTTTTGAGAGACGAGGCGGGCCTATTTTTCGCCTCGCGTCATTGCCGAATGCCAATTGAAGCAATCAATACTATACTATATGTAAAATATAGATGAAATTCAAAATATCTAAATTAAGTGTTGAAAATCATTTACGCCAGACATTTCTATCTATTTGAAAAAAATCTTAGAAGAAAAGATTTAGAATATTAATCAGAATTAACTTAAGTTGTGCTATTTAACCTCATTCAAAATCTTCAGAAAAATATACCCTAAGTAAGAGAGAAAACTCCTGTAAACCTATTCTGCACTTCAAATAACACTTTTACAATCGTTTTAAATAATGTTTAAAGTCGCTTTCCATTTTATGAAATTTCTGTATTCTGTGTCTGCGTCTATCTAATAACTGAAAATTTCTCATGTTTAATTTGGAAATAATAGTTTAAATATGGACGACAAACTGTTTTTGCAGAGTATTGAAGATTTTTTTTAAGATTATCGTTTATGTATATTTAATTTAACATTTATTTCGTTCTTTTTATTTAAAACATTTACATAAATAAAAAACAATCAGGAATTTAAAAAAGCCCTGACAAATTCATGAGTAATTGGAGGGGTGCCCTCAAAAATTGAAGAAGAAGGGGCTCAAGCTTTTGCAAGAATTGCTTTTTTTTTTTTCACCGTTTCCCCCTTTTCCCTTTTATTTATTTATTTATATCTGTCTACGTCCTGATCAGATTTGAATGTAATTGTCAGAAAATTTGCTCTTTCACTCCATGAAATGGTTTTCGGATCCATTTCTGGATACACTGAAAAGATTTCATTCACAATTTAGATCGTTCGACTTTTTTTTCCCTCCTAGATGCATTTAATTTTGACGATGACTTGTTTCCCCCTTTTCCCTTTTATTTATTTATTTATATCTGTCTACGTCCTGATCAGATTTGAATGTAATTGTCAGAAAATTTGCTCTTTCACTCCATGAAATGGTTTTCGGATCCATTTCTGGATACACTGAAAAGATTTCATTCACAATTTAGATCGTTCGACTTTTTTTCCCCTCCTAGATGCATTTAATTTTGACGATGACTTATTACATTAGAATTTATAATTGAATAACTGTGCTCCAAGATCATTTTTAAGACTTTCGATAGTAACGAGGAAATCTCGCTACGCGGTAGGTCAATTAACCAAATTGATGTAATTGATGAGTCAATTAACCAAATGATGAACTGAAGCTTGTCTCTAATTCATAATTTAGTAAATCTTTCTGGCTGAAGGATGACGTCTGACTGAATTATCATTTGATTATTTTTATCAACTAATGAAGCCGAACATTAATTTTTCTAATTGGTTATTCCAACTGCATCGCTTTAAGACAGACTTTTTATCTCGTTTTTCCGTGCATGCTTTTTACGTTCATTGAAAATATTAAATAGTTTGTTGATAAATTACAAATGCACACACACACACACACACAAACATAGTGTTAAACAACTGACTAGTACTTTTATATTAATTTAAAGATTTGAATGCACATATATCTTGTTAATAGTTTTATTTATGTGTACAAACAAATTAATATGTACATTATATACTGGTTTAGAATGAGAATAATGCTATTGTCTGCTGGTTCTTTCTTGTCTTCTGTTTCTCTCTTCAAAATTATACGTAATAGTCTATTTGTATATTAAGGTGGTCATAAAATAATTATTAATTATTAATTTATAGTCACAGTTCATAGAAGTAAAAAAGTAATAAAAAATTGTAATTTTTATTTTTATTTTAACTTTTGAATTAAACAACACTTTTGAAAAATGAATTAATAATTTTCGTTTAAATATTCAGAATATTTACATTTCAAAATTTTCCTCTCAGGACAAGAGAAAATAAAATTAAATAGGTGGACCTTTTTTTCAATCATTCGAATGAATAATACACGTAACAAGAAAAAAAAGTGTGTGCGTGTAATCTTTACGCGCGATTGAAGTAAAACTTCTTTGACGTTGGATTCAGTTACAGCCAGATTCATTTTCTTTCTGGTGTTCATCCCCATGTTCTTAAATCGTTGTTCCGTCTGGAGGTTGGGTTAGAATCCAGGGAGTGTCCATGTATTATCCTTTAACTGTGTTCTTAAATCGTTTGCAGCCGGGGTTTGTTTCTTTGTGGTGTTCCATACCTGTGTTCTTAAACCGTTGTTCCGTCTGAAAATCGGGTTAGAATCCAGGAAGTGTCCATGTTGTAGTATTATTCTTTAACTGTTTTCTTATGCCATTGTTCTGTCTGGAGGTTGGGTTTGAATGGGGGAATGTCCATAGTTTAGTATTATACTTTAACTGTGTTCTTTAACTGATGTTTTCCTCTGTTTGGTGGGTTCAAATGCAAGTAGTGTACATTTTTTTTGTGTGTGTTTTTCTATCACAATGTCCTTAAGCGTTGATTTCGTCTGTTGGTAGGTTTCAAATTATTATTCTGCATCCCTGTTTTTAAACTGCAGGTTCTGTTTATTGTTTAGGATTGATTGCAGCCAGGGTCCGTTTCTTTGTGGTGTTCCATCCCAGTGTTAAACCGCCTCCGTCTTGAGGTTGGGTTAGAATCCACGGAGTGTCCATTTGTTATTCTTTTATTCTGTTCTTAAACCGTTTGCAGCCAGTGTTTCTTTCTTTGTGGTGTTACATACCCGTGTTCTTAAACCGTTGTTCCGTCTGGATGTCGGGGTAGCATAAAGAAGACCATACGCCTTCAAAATTCGAGGGCAGTCCCCAAATATAGATTTTTTTTTACTTTGTCCCCAAAAATACCTTGACTTCTTGGGGACGCGAAAAGTCCCCAAATTTAAAGATTTGTACTTTTTTCCCCTGAAAATTTACGTTTAGTTTATTTCTTTCAGAAAAAATTGAAGAAATAAGAAAAATAAAACAACTAAAAGCGCCTTCTACTCAGAGAAAAAATGAAATTCGATCTCTGAAAATGTTTCTTGTCATTGTATGTGTAGCGTGTACAGACATTCAATAAAGTATTCGACTATGAGTCAAATTTCCCATTCCAGTTTTGTTAATGATTAATCACTTTTCAGGAACAACCATGCTTTAAATATGAAATTGAAGTACGAAATTTTTCTTGCACTCGAATACTTTTTTTAGAGGGTGTAAAAGGTTTCAAAAAAATGATCACAAAACGAGCCAATGTAAAAAAGCAATGTCTTCTGAAAAATACAAATACTATGCCAAGTATTAAATTATGAATAAATTGCAATATTTCAACATGGTTTTCCTTTCACATTTCTGGTTTAAATAAATATTTATAAATACTTCCATTAATTTATTAGAAATAAGAATACACGATTGATATAAAGCGCTATGAGCATGGTAATATGTTGTGTCCTCAAATAAGTCCCCAAAGATATTTTCTAGTGTCCCCAAGTTGTCCTTGGATTCCAGGACAATGCTTGATTTGTCCCCAAAATACTGTTTAGAAATATGGTCACCTTAGGTTAGCATCCAGGAAGTGCCCGTGTTGAACTACTATTCTTTCACTGTTTTCTTAAAACGTTTTTCCGTAGGATTTGAATCGAGAGAATTTCTATGTTGTGGTATTTTTCTTTAACTGTGTTCCTAAACTGGTGTTTTCTTCTGTTGGTTGGTATCGAATGCACGTAGGGTCTATTATTGCGTTTTTCTATGGCAGTGTTCTTAAACCTTTGTTTTACTCTGCTGGTTTTTGCTGGCTCTGTTGGTAATCAGAAGTATTATTCTGTTTCCGTACTCTTAAAATGAAGTTTTCGTCTGCTAGTTTGGCTCGATTGCAGGTTCCATTTCTTCATGTTTTTCTATCACCGTGTTCTTAAACCGTAGTTTTCGCATGCTGGTTGGGTTCGATCGCAGGCAGCTTCCGCTTTTCCAAAACCACGTGAGCGTTACTTCCGTCAGAAAAAAAATCTGAGTTACTCTCTAGTTGCGCCTAAAGAAGTTTTACTTCAAAAACTTTTCGAGGTGGGCCCAAAGGTTAGGAATAGGAAAGGTAAAATGTCTCAAAAAAAAGTATTGATTATGATATCAAATTAACGAAATCCAAATTTCGGCAAGAGCACAGGCGTCCGTGATTCACCCCTTGGCTACGTCCATGGAATAAATAACACTAAAGATAATTCTATTTCATCTTTGAAGCTAAATGAAAATGGATTACCCTTCCTTACATAGCGAAAGAATTTATTAATTTTTTATATGAAATATTGAAGCTCATGAGTTCACTTTCGTACTAAAGGAATTATTTTTTGAGGCATTTATGATTTTTCAGTATCAAATTATTAACTTCTTGAGGGATATTTTGTACTAATAAGAAAGTTTTTCTCACGTGGCACGAAGACATGGTGCGAGACATGGTACGAGGTTCGAATGTGCTTCGACTGTCTGTACGAATGATGTACTGATGTCTTGTACGACTGAACCTCGTACGTGACATAGTACGAGGTTCGACTGTGCTTCCAATATTTTAGGAGTCATAACATTTGTCAGAGACTTTTTTATCGTCTCTGACAAATGTTATGAGTCTTATTTGTCAGAGACTTACCCAACAGAATATTCCTATATCTTCAAAACTTGTAAACTTAATTACATGCGCCACTTGCCCCTAATTCCATCTATATGACTTTTGACATGAAATTGTACAAGTAGGTTAATAAATACATAGAATGAAAATGTCTAGAAATATTTGTAGGAGAATGATGCAACCGCCATTTTTCTGCTCGCTGAATGATTAATTAGATTCTACGATGCAAATGTTCATTGTCACGTCCATTCAGATATTTGTATGTCAATTTCTTAGGAGACAAACAGAGCTCTAAAAATGGGTGGCTGAGTGCTTTTTACTTGTCGCAGATGATTATTTATGAGAAACTGACAAAGTGCCTCTGAGATATCACCCGAAACGTAGGCGTGAAATTTTGGACTGCATCCAAGGTAAAGAATATGATGGTGCGAGACGTATCATAAATTCTGTCGTTAAAGGAAAGAGAAAAAATAATTCTTAAGGTTTATAGACGAGATGAGTGCCCTGACTTGTATTTTCAGGAAGTTGGAGGTGTTTAATAATCCTGTAGACTATATGTATCAAAACATTTCATTTTAGTTTTCCCTCAAAAAAAATCTCCCTTTAAAATTTATAAAATGTTAGACTAATATGGACATTGTCTGGTCAACCAAGGTTAGTTCACCAGTTAATTCTATAAAGAAAGTACCTGTGGTTGACCAATCTCTCTGGAATTTCCATCTGATGTAAGTGCAGATTTGCCACGCCAGATATCGCACTCCATAGACCTTGATTTCCTACGGGATGTATTAAAAAATATTGGTAAAGCAAACAATATATATGTACTATCTGCGAACCCGTTCTTCGTACGGAAAGAATCAAATGTTTTTCTTATGCATGTAGGGGAAATTAATCCCATCTTTACGAAATTTCAAAGTATAAGAATTTCTTGACTCGTGACATAAGCTTTGTCTTACATATACTTACTTGAGATGGTATAGCGTAACTTCAAAATCATAACACAAAAATTATGATAGCGTTATTTGAGATCAAAAACAAACTTAAAAAGTATTTTGAAAACAAATTATTCACTTTCAAAGTGCTTCTGCAGGATAAACTTGTGTCTTTCTGGTAATTCTGAAATAACGTCACATAGTGTGGACAAATGTCTCATTTTGTCTTCTAATTCCTAAAGCGTGAACTATGTGTTATCTCACTCACTCTGCAGACCATGGTAAAACTTTATTATACAAAAAGGCATGGGCGCCGGCAGAATATTTCCCAGGGCGGGGGGGGGAAGACTACTCAAGTGGGGCAAAGACTACTTCAACGTATGGTTACCATGTTGGAAAGATAAAAAAAGCAAGGGAAAAAACACTGCATACTAAAATCCAGGGGGGCATTGCCCCCCTTTGTCCTATGCTGCCGGCGCCCATGCAAAAAGGTCTTAAAATATTTTTGATATCGTAGGAATAGAGATATTTGCATGAAACATTCATTTCTTCGTGAACTTTTTGGCTATCAGGTCTGTCGTAAAAAAAAACCCTAGTGAAGTAATTTTTCCGTAAAGCGCGTTATCTTAAACTCTTGATGCAGCATGAAAATCGTGACAAATAAAGTCAAATTTATTTATGATTAGAATTTAAAATAAAAAACAAAAGACATGATTCTCTGGAAACCTCGATACTGATGCCAAGGAAGATCATTTTACTCTCCCTATATTTGTAATATCCTTTACAAACGTTGCAGTATCGTTAATGTTTTACATGATACTTTTTATTTAGGGAAAATGACTTATAATTCGTAACTGTGGTCGGGAAAACTAATTAAAACTTAAAAAATTTAGATTTCAGTTTAAAAATATGAACTAATACAAAATTTCCTTTCCGGAATAAAAGGATATTTTTCTAGCTCTTAACATTTTCTAGCTCTTAACGAATTGGTGATAAGCTACGGTAAATAAATTTCCTTTATTTGAATAATTCTAGATCAGCCAAAAGAGTTTATTTGATACACCCGTTCCTAAAAATGTTTGTTTCAAATTAAGATAAACTCAAATATGTTTTTCAGCGGTATTAGAGATAAACTCGAAAGCGAAACTACCAATTCAACGTCTTTGAAAAATTTGCTGCAGAAGAACTTATTTTGAAGAACTATCGATTTCTCCTGTGCTATTTCAGAAAGTGTAGAACTTTTTTGAAAATCTATCAATCTTCAATCTTGATTGTAAATCTATACTAGTCAGCAAACTTTATCAATGTTTCGACTTTAGAGCCTGTGCCTTTCGAAAATCAAAATAGTCCATGATAAGTTTCAAAATCAGGAAATTGCACAACTGCTTTCGTTTTCAAATAAGTGGGACGAAAAAACGAATAATTTTAGCCATCGTTTGTCCTTCCGAGTTGGGAAAAGTCTTCCACTACTTGCCTATTTTTGGCCGTGACTGTCTCCTCGTCTCTGCAAAATTAAGTCACTTAGCACTGAGATGACAAACCTTGCCGTGTCTTGCATGTTTCCGTAAGCTTCAAAGCCACACAGAAGGATAGTAGTTTAGACAAGGCGCTTCTTTGTCCGCTCTTCCGCGTACTCAGATTGTCGAGTTAGGTTTTTATGCCGCTACGTGAAAGGAAATACCACGACGCGTTTCGCGAATAAAAAATGTCGGTATTGACCTTTCTTTTATTTCAAGGCAACTGAACTGCGAGAGTTGAATAAGATTAAAACAGTCTGTCTGATGCTTTCTTTCTGTCAGTCAATTTGTACAATCAATCTGCGCGAACATTAAAAATTCTGCCGGCAACAGCATAACTTGTTGAAATAGCCACCATAAAATATGCTTGAGCGGGGGAAAGGGAAGAGGAACAATTCTGTATCATTTTGATTTGATGCGAATGACTGATAGTTTAGTTGTACTTGACTGCTTTGAAGCTATTACCGTCAGCCTCAGGTATTCCCCAAAGGAACGTTCATTTGTACGCTAGATAAGAGCAAGGCAGCTAACATGTCTTAGTGTGGCATTTAAGGCTACTTGCATCCTTTCAAGAGATTTCTTTCATAATATGACCATTATCAAAACAAAGAGATTAGAATTTTGGAACAATTCATAAATTGCTCACGACTGACGAGGAAATCTCTGAATTAAGGCGTCAGGCTTAACTGAGGGTGGACGACGGTCCGATTTCCGACTCACCCACTCTTAAGACCATCATGTACATGAAGTGTACATGCAAACTATGTGCATGGTTCCAAAGGAGTTTTACGTGATCTGCAGCACTTTCTGAGAACTATCAACTTTCATGAGTATCCCGTGTTCTGTGGATCTTGCATTGTAGAAGGTCTCCTGAAGGTGTTCACTCGTCTCTAAAGAATAGTCTAGTGATATAAGCTACCCCCTTTTAGTATCCATTATCCATCGACCGCCGAGAGACGGTTTTCGGAACCAAGGATTTGGTGTACCTGTACACACAGCATGCACTGGGAAAGGAATCCTTCGATCTGTAGGCCCCTCCAGAGATGTATCGTGAATTGTATCTTAACGTTCTCAGTTGTACTGTTCTCTTTTTATTAAAGAAAACAAATTTTGCGGGTGGATCTTAAGATTATTTACCCCTTGTCAACAGACATTTTCATCTTAAAAGTCACAATCTGATACAGTAAGGCGTCGTACAGGTTACACTGAGAAGTCACAGGATGTCACATGGGACAGTGATCGTTATTTGAAGTCGAATACAGAATGCAGAATTTAAATACAAAGTCACAACACGGTCACAAAAGCATCATTACTTCGAAAGGAGAAAGTCATATTGCAGTTATTGGAATCAATGTCACGTTAACGTTTCAACTTCAAGGACATGACTTCCATGTGCCAATCACTGCCAGATCACATTTTGGTCTCTGTGGTGTTTGGATTGCTAGAACTTATTTCAGAATTTCTGGCTTTCATTTATCACAAGTAGAGACGTGGAGATCTTATCAAGTAGGCTCAACGTACTGAAGCCAGCAGGAATAATTTCGTCTTTCTCACTTTCTCTCTCCCTCTCTATTTCCTTCTTCTTAAAAAAAAAAAAGTTTTAAGTGGTCTTGCATCATTCTGAATTAAAGCGAAGTTGAATAACTCAAAAATTAACACTTTAGCAAAATAAATAGTAAATAAACTAAAGAAAAGAATACATATTCTGATCATGCACATTATTTAAAAGAAAAAGTTCCTTCGCTTATTTGTCAATATAATCAGTGAAGGAGTTCATTCATTAATCGTTAAAGAATTCATTCAACTGCCTTCCTTGTACATAACTGCATAACAAATAATGAAAGGGAATAAAACAACCCATTAAGGTATTCATTTTAACCACTTCCTTTTGAGAACAGTAAAAATTTGCATCAAAGGGATCTATGAATATTTTACGAGATTGGCAAATTAAACATTCAATAACATCATAAAAATTAATCCGTATTACTCATAAACAATATTTGTTCGATTACTATCGTTTTGAATAAATTCAATAATAATCAACACATTAATGATTTTTTCTTCCTATTATTAATTTTTCTTCTTTCTATATTTTATTTATTTTTGGTATATGTGTTTTTGTTTTTGTGGATCAGCAATTCGCATTTTACTATCTATTATTAAAGTTTATTAGAAAATATTTAAAAAATTAAATAAACTTTGTTAAAATGCTTTTAAAAATTTTCCAGAGCCAGTCGTGAAGGACATTTTCTTTTTATGTTGGAAACTATTTATTTACATATACAAAATAAATAAATAAATATCAATAAAATCTACCACCCCACCTGTTCTGAAAACAAGTCTCTCCGCTCTTATGTACTGAATTAATAATTTTAAACATAAAGTTCTTACATCACTGCCATCTGAAATTCATTATCATCTACTTTTTTATTCAACACTACCAAGATTTGAAATATAATTCAAAGGAAATGCCATTAAAAAAAAAAAAAAAGGAGAAATGTTTATCGGATGGGAAATTTCTCTTATCCTCCTTTAAAACACCTTGTTCGTATGAAGCCTGTATATTTTCAAGAGCAAAAATTATTCAAACAGCTATATTTTAGTATTCAGTTTTGCGAAGTTCAGTTTGTTCCTTGGAAGGTATTATGTACTCTTAAAAAAGAGAAATGACATGAATTGTGAAAATTTTAAGGGGGAAAAATGATCCTCTGAGTTTCATTTACTGAAGTTTGAAGCAACTTTGCAAAATAACTCCTACTTCTGTTACACGTTGCCATCCGTTAATGCATTGTTATGAAGAAACATTCCAAAATTTTCGAGTCTGACGTAATTTCTTTCCGCTAGTAGAGTCTTGATTACACCCGAGTTTAAGGGGAGTTTTATAGAATCTTCCAAAATCGAAGTATTGGTTTTTGGACCACTAATAAATAACTTGGTGAATTTTAGATCTCATAAATTGAGAACTATTCTAAATAGGACATTTTGACTTTTTTTATAAATACCCTTTTTACTAGAATTTCTTTCACAGAATATAACAAACAGTTCTGATTTTTTTTTTTTAAAAGTATACTGAGCTAATAATTGCAAGATTGTTAGCAAGATTTAGAATAGTTGAATTTCAACAAAGCATAATTAATTTATTCAGTTTAATATACAGTGGTGTCTGTGGCGTAGCCAGAAATTTCTCATGAGGGGAAGGGGCGGTACGACTACTACAACTCACATAAATGTATACGTGTGTGTGTGATAAGGAAGTGAAGAATATACATTTTGTACGGCAAAAAAATTCCTCATGGGGGGGTGTTGTGACTCCCCACCCTTGGCTACGCCACTGACTGGTGTCCAAATTTAAGATCACAAGCACGCTTTTTACAATAATTCAAAAATGGCTCTAATAAAATTCATAAAACTTTTATTTTTCTATTTATGAGTAACGAGTAGCACAAAGCTGTCCTCCAGTTTGGAATAAATTAAGCCTTAGTTTTGTAGCAGAACGTTAAATTTGTCTGCTGTGTGGGATTTTTTTCCCCCTGCATTGTTGTGGACGACATTGTGTTAAAACACGTAAGTATGACTGTTTATAGTAAGAATGAGTTCTCATAAGCGTTTAGATCAGCATTTCCAAACCATTTTACTTCTGCGAACCGCCAAAAATAGGAAAAATATTTCGCGAACAGGGTTAGCCAAAAATAATAAATATTATTTAAACATGTAGTTTATTAAATCAAGTGTTATTCACATGAGCGCACCCACGGAGGGTCCATGGGCCAACCCTCCCCCCTCCTCCGATAAAGGTGGAATGATAGACGTGCAAAGAATTAAAAATTGAAAATTGTTACTAATGAACTCAATTTTTCTTTTTTAAAACTGTCTTCGAATTATTTCTAAAATACCTTCTACCAAAAATTATGTTAATTTTTAAATAAATACTTACAGGTAGTGCATAAAACACAGTTAAACTCGTTACAACGTCACCGAAAAGATCAAATAATTATTTGACTCTATAAGGATCTACATTGCTTGTGTTCTATGGGCAAGTCAAGAGGCACAGAATATTTTGACGTTATTAGAGAGTTATTACTATATAATCGAGGTCGCTATTACAGAGTTCAGCAGTACTTGTAACCCAGTCCCTCCTAAACTAAAATCCTACGTGCGCACGACTGGTTATTCAAATATAATTTTTATCTAAGAACGACATTTGCTGCTGCTTATATTTCTTAATGAATGCGATAAATGTGGCCTGAAGTAAAGTCTCGAGACGGTTGGATTTAGCTGGACTGGTTTAGATGATTCAGCGAGATCCACAGCTATTGGTAGGCTTGAAGTTAAGTTAGTGTCAGAAGGGAAGGTGTCATGATGGTAACAAGTGTCTCCGAAAGGTGTTTTCAGGTTGTAAGATAAATTCAGAATAAGTCGTAACATCACCAAGAAGTCCAACCAAAGCATCGTAAGATCGATGGCACTTGCAAAGGCTCGCTAATTGGCATTAAGTGCACGACAACGTAGGTAGACATTGGAACAAAGCTTTCTAGGGACCTAGCTCCTGCGTCTGAAAAAGAATTTTCAAACTAAGAGTAAATAAACGTCTTGCAGAGGGAGTCCTTTACGCCCGGCGTCTAGTGACGTGTGCCCCTTTGAACATAAAGTGCACGAGAGTCCGTTTGTCGTAAAGCCAAACAGACCCTTCTTGGAAGCATCAAGAATGTGGACGTGTTCTTTTTACTGGTGAGTCAAAATTCAACTCAGAGAGTGAATCTTGGCGAATCTTCATGTGCAGAGAATGAGGAGCTCTCTATCATTCCTCCAAAGTAAAGTAAATCGATTAATTTGGTGGCAGAGGAATCCTTTTTTGGGGCGACATTCTGATGGTCAGTCGAACTCAACTGCACGACTTTTATTTGGGTTGTGTCAGCGCATAACGCTATGGAAAAGACCTCCTTGAAGGCTATGTGTGGTTTTCCAGGGGTACTGGTTGCCCGGACTATCTTTTTATGGACGATAATGTGAGACCACGCAGAGTTTACATTGTTGATGATTTTCTATAGAATACTCGCTGAATGAACTGGCTTGCAAAGTCTCTAGATCTCAGTCCTGTAGAAATTGTTCGGGATGATCTAGGAAGAGCCACTGCTAGATCTTCACGCCCATTCCTGGACACTACAGGCGTTAAAACTTTCCTTTGAGAGAAAATGATTTTTGAAGAGAAATTTATTTTCGCAAGCGTTTCTTGACGCTCTCAGTAACAGAATGACGGCTCCTTCTGTGGCTTGTGTAGCAATGCACGGTGCCTTCACTCCATGTAAGATGGACCTTTCTTGAGATATGACATACCATAATTCAACCGTTTTTTGTATAATATGTATAATAACTAACAATTCACCCCTTTTTTATATAGTGTTATGCTGCTATATACTTTCTTCTATGATAATATATCTCTGTGCCAAATTTTGTTACACAATAAACCGAAAATTTCTTTAGATATGACAGGTTTTGTGTTTGTGACCTTAATTTTGGACAGAGGTATGTTAGTAGATCCATTTTAATAGAGTATCTGAGTATTAGTTTTCTGTTAGTTGATGCAGTTAATGAAATTATGTTCACCAATTTCGCCCTTATACTTTCCCTAGCAACTTTATACGAAAGCTTTACTGGAATTCCGTTTTATTGAAATCTTTTCTTGTTTCCTATTTTCAACATATGTCTACAATTTTCATTGCGCACAATCCTCAAAAGCATCACTGTAAATCCTCCAACCCAAAGGCTCATTCTTTCTTTCAGAATTACTATACGTTGTAAAACATTTTTTTTTCTTCTTTCATTTTTGGCATCGCAGAACTCAGAGGCCTATGTTCAGCTTTCCTCGTGATCCAAGTGAGGCCTCCTGGAGTACGCTAAGGGGAGAAAAAACGTCATATAAAAGGTCACACATATGAAATACATCTTTCAGAAATGAACTAAATGGTCTGGCATCTGCTGAAAATGGCTGAGGGAGAAAAAAAGAAAATCATAAAATAAATTTCAAAGGCAAATCAAACAAGATTGTGTTGCATTGTAACATGGTACATTTTTTTATCTTTATGTCTCATTTTACCTATATTTTATTAAGTAAATGGATTGTATTTGTTTTAGCAGTTTACATAATTAAATATCATCATATAAAACTAAAATAAGAAAGCATTAAAACGTATTCTGGGGGACGATACAAATATGTGCATCTTTTGTACATCTCTTCAGTCTTCAATTAAAATAATCCGTATTTTGTCACATAAGATAATTCTGAATAGTTGAAATAATTCGATAATTATAATTGTCGACACCAACAAAAGTATTTGTCTCGAGAATCTTTAGATAAATTATGCGTTTATAATTTCGTTTCATAGAAAGTTTTCGTTAAAAGATTAAACTTACGTTACATAGCACTTTTTTTCCCATTATTTATTTTTTTAAACAAATTTCTCAACACTTTTTTAGGAATAAAGCTATAGACACGGCACAATGCTAACTCTTTGTGTCTGCTATATATATAATAAAAGAGTTTATAAAAAAATACAAAAGTACTCACAAAAATGCAAAATTACACAAAAATCCAGGTTTTTAGTAAAATGCAAAATTACGAGCTTAAGCTTTCATTATGGACTCGTAGCTTTATAAAAAACCTACATATGTCAAATTATACAATGTAACACACGAAAATGATGTGTGCAATTCGTATTCTTAAGCCATATACTATTTGAATTGGTTTGAAATGTTTTATTCTTTCTAATTTCTTTTTGCATCATATTAGTATGTTTCTGAGTATGAACCCTAGTAGTAGGAAAAAAAAAATTATTTCAGAATGTTACACGAACGTCACACTACTGTTCTTTTTATAACATTTATAATACTGATGGAAACTCCCCTGTTATTTTACGGGTTTCGCAATCAACTGTCCTATATCTGATCTGCAGGGCCGGCCACAAGGGGAGTGCTGCGGATGCAATGCTCCCGGGTCCCTACTTCCGAGGGGCCCCAGGATCAAAGTACCTTTATATTTTCTATTACATCTTTCATAAAGTTGAAATTCTCTTCTTAAAGTGGAAATTCTTTCATAATGTGGAAGATCTCTTTAAATCACACATGGGTAACCTCCGGCCCACACCGGCTTTTGATCTGGCCTGCGGAACATATCAAACCCCATATAAAACCCACACAAACCATTCAAAATCCCATGTAAATCCCTATTACACGGCCCGCGATTTTGCTAACATTCTAAAGTTTGGCCCTTCCAAAGGTTGCCCATACCTGCTTTAAATTATATAATCTGACTGCTAGTAGTGTTACTACTGTGCATCTTTAAATACTAAAACATCTAAAAGTGTCTTTTTCTACCGCTTGATAGGATGTCCCAACTCTGTTCTCAAATATCACTTATCTGTCATCAATCATTTATCTTTATAATTTTACCAAATCAGTGGTGGCTCGTGATCTGTTTCAGTGGTGGGGCCCGGAAAAGTAGTGCCAGTTCAAATCGAAATATATCTATACTTATAAAGCACACTAACGCCGTGAAAGCACTATTTACAATTTTTCAAACAGCAAATGACTATCGAAATCATTTTACAACTTTTGCTGTTTTTCACTAAACTATATTAGCAGTTTTATAAAACATAATTATGTCAATAGTAAAATTTTTTTCTACTATTAATCGAAAAGCCATTTTCGCTTACAAGTTTAATTTTTCTTTAGTATTTATGTTCTTTATATCTGCTCTTGTTCCTAGTTTTTAAATAATAACTTTATTATGAAATCAATATTAACGTAAAATACATTTAGACATCGCATTTCATAAATTAGGAAAAGAAAACAGTAAAATATCGGATTTCAAAAAATGCAAGATCGATCGAATAATTTCACCATGAGTGGAAAATTTCCCCTTTCTGTAGTGAAGTATCATAGTACACCATGTCAGGATTGCAGGGCCAGAATATCTGTGCCCCTTAGACAGCGCCAAACAAACATTTTTTAAGCCAAGTTAACGGCGTGTCAGTGTGGCTTTTGTATTTAGTAACTAAATATGCGAACCCGATAAACGAAAAAAGACGCCATGTTCCGTAACCCACTCATGCCGGAGCCCATGCATGCGTTTTACTTCCTTGTACGTAGTATAAGGAAGTAATGTGATCCCGAAAAATTTTGTGGGGCCACATTTCGACGAAAAAACCGATTTTGACTACCTCTAAATTTGATTTTAAGAATTTTTTCGATGCATCTCATCGTAAGCTAGCATGCACGATCATATAAACGCGTCTGCAACTCATTTTGACCAGCGGCGAGTCTATTGTGGCCAGTTTTTCCATGCCGTCTGTACGTACGTACGTATGTATGTAACTCGCATATTTCAAACACTATTGGTCGTAGAATGTTGAGATTTGATATTTAGGATTGTTCTATGACCTAGTTCTGCACCTCCCCTTTTGGTCGTAATCGAATGGATAGTTTATGTACAGGGCCGCCCAAAAGATTCGAAATACATTACGCTTTATGGGCCGAAATTCATTAAACTCGCATATCTCAAAAACTATTACGCGTAGAATGTCGAAACTTCATATTTTGGATAGTTGTAACATCTAGTTGTGCACCTCCCCTTTTGGTTCCAATTGACTGGATAGTTTATCTACAGGACCTCCCAAAAGATTCGAAATACATTATTTCATTAAACTCGCATATCTCAAAAACTATTGGTCGCACAATATTGAAACTTTATATTTAGGATTGCTGTAACGTCTATTTGAGCACCTCCTCTTTCGGTTCCATTCGACTGGATGGTTTATCTACAGGACCGCCCAAAAGATTTGAAATACATTACGCTCTATGGGCCGAAATTCATTAAACTCGTATATCTCAAAAACTATTAGGCGTAGAATGTTGAAACTTTATATTTAGGATTGTTGTAACATCTACTTGTGCCGCTCCCCTTTCCGTTCGATTCGACTGCATATTTTATCTACAGGGCGGTTCAAAAGATTCTAAATACATTTACGTTCTATGGGCCGAAATTCATTACAGCGTATTTTAGTGGTATTGGGCTATTTTAAAAGACTTAGATGTGATATATGCTGTTAAGAGTTACAAAATGAATTTATCCATTAAAAAAGTGTCTTTATCATTTATAGTTCTGCTACAGGAACACTCAAATGATTTCCAATACATTATGGTCAATGGCAATTTTAGGAGCATTCATCCATTTCAAGCACAATACCGTCCTACCACATAAGTTAGGTAATGGTCCGACCACGGTCACGTGCCTCCCTCAAGAACTACGCCAAAAGTCGCCACGATTGGCGACTTTTGGTGTACGTGTGTGCGTATTTAACTCTCAAATCTCAAAAACTATTATGAAATTTTATATATAAGATTGTTGTAACATCTAGTTGTGCATCTCGATTTTTGGTTCCGATCTACTGGAGAGTTTATTTACAGGACCACCGAAAAGAATTTCATTACTTTAATGTCTATGGACATCTTCAATATAATACAACTGTAGACAGTTATTGTTTGGTCCATGCCCAAAATCTCGCCGTCTGTCGTCGACCTTGGCGAATTTTGCCGAAATATCGCCAAATTTCGCGATCGTCAGTCATTTGGTCCATGCCCAAAGTATCGCCCTTTGTCATCGTTCTTAGCGAGTTTTGGCGAAATATCGCCAAATTTGGCGCTAATCTGTCATTGTTTGGTCCATGCTTAAAATCTCGGCGTATGTCGTCGACATTGACGAGTTTCGCCGAAATGGCGCCAAATTTCGCGCCAAAAATTATTTCGTATTTTGTATAACTCTAAAACTTTAACCCGTAGAATTTTGAACTTTTGTATTTAAAACTATTGTAATATCTAACTGTTCTTAATATCTTTTTTGACAATCGACTGGGAATTTATTCACATGGTAAGCCAAATGACTTTAAATACATTGAGGTATATGGATGCATTCAATTCATTGAAAGTCTGTGGTCAATGACTACTTTGGCTATCCCCAAAATCTCGCAAACTATCGCAAGCTTGTCGGCTTTTGGTGAAATATCACCAAATAAAGTGTCAGAAGGAAATCTTTCAAACTGAACTCAGCTTGGCGATATCGAAATATTTGGTCTAGAAATCACTAAACCTTACTATTACTGATATTTTATCTCTTTCAAACAAATAAGTTTTAGAGGAAGTGCGTCGAAAATATTTTTGATTTAATATACGAGCAAGGAAGTCGTGTGTTGTACCCATAAGATTTTTTTATGGATAGTATTAAAACAGAATGAAATATCAGGTTGTAACGAAAGTTTTCCGCCAGATTTGCTTGAGTCAGCTCATGCGGTACCGAGCGATTGATCTTATATGTCAAGTTTGTACGATGCCTTGCGCGACTAATGGACATGGTACTAAAGTCTAACTCTTTTAGCTTGCTCTCGAGTGGATGAATATTTTATCTTCTTCCACAAATTCTCGTAGGCGGGCTTCATCAGCATCAGTAGGCCGGCTAGAGCGCTCTGCTTCTTAAATGTTCTAGTCCTCGTTTTTGAACTTTCGGTACCAAATCTTCACAATGTCGTATGATACAACAGTAGTACCTTAAGCTGTACACCTGATTCGGTGTCATTCTGTAGCTGACTGTTTGCAACAGAACTGAGAGTAAATGATGGTTCAATCTGGTAGCGTGATAGTTCCATTTCAGACACTTTATACTTAATCATAAAGATATTGTTTTACAGATTTCACAACACAGTGCTCTAAAACAAGTCTTTTTCTTTCAAATAGCAAAAATCGTTTGACAAAATATTGGCATAGACACCAACGCGAACTGTTTGTGCAGACAATACTTCCAGTGGCGGAAAACTTTCGTTACAATCTAATATATACGTTTTTTCAATAAAGGTATATATTTTTAAAAGAACTGTGTTTCTGAATAAGTATGGGTTGAGGTTTTGAATTAGGTGGTGGGGTCCAGGTCCCTCTGATACTAAATAAAGCAAAATCGATTGGCAACTAAAGACTTTTATTCACATTTTGAGAAAAACAATTTCATCGAACCCTTAATATACGAAATACAACTGATAAGCACCCACCACAGTTATTCCATATCTTTTTATTTTTTAAAACCAGCTGTATCATTTTACTAATTAGAAGCTTCAACTCCGATAAAACTGATGACACGGCAGTAGCTAAAAAGTCACGTCTGAAAACATCAAAAGTGGGTTTCTTTTTTTATTTTCCGCGTTTCTTCCGAGAAAAACCGCAGTTGCATGCTTTTGATACGGGTAAGACGAGCTTTCACAGTCCTAAGATTAATTTCTGTTGCGAGGTCTTCCAGAGAAGAAGCGGAATAAACACCAAGCGAGGGGAGTGGAAAGAGGAAGGGAAAGATTCGGAACTTGGCGAAGAGCGGGACAAGTTCGAATTTTCGAAAAGCGGTTCCGGATGCTGTTTTGTTCTTCTCCATCCATGTCAACGCTGACTTTTATCAAAGCTTACTAACAGACGGGTCGTAAACAAGTTTCCTAATCCGTCTCATTAAATACGATCCAGAGGTGAAAGTCATATCTCTTTCGTCGCGGAAATAAGGATAGTTTTGGTGTTGACACGACGGTCCACAATTGTTAATGAATCGGAGATTCACACGCCTCCAGCATTTGGAAACTTCAAAGTTCGAATGGGAGCATTAAAAAAAAAAAATCGATATCACCAGTTATTTATTCTGATTAATTTGAAGGTTGCATTTGAAACAGAGGGAAGAGAGACAGCCAATTCCTGAGACAAATATTGTGATGATGTAAATAAATAATGGACATGTGAACGAAATTCTGTCATATATATCGAAAGCGTGGGCTATTATCATATCTGAAATGATGACACAAGGTTAAGTATACATAGGATTTTATTTTAGGAAATTGATTTCTTAAATTTACTTTAAATAGTTAATGAAATTTAAGCCTTATTTCATTTTACCATGAAGAAATGCTTAAATTTCATGGGTAAATGTATTTAATAAATCTGAGCATTAGTTAAACCTTTGGCGATTGATAAATGTTCTAGATTAGATGAAACATTTTTATTTAAAAACCCGGAAAAGAGTTAGCTTAGAAATAAACAATTTTTATTTTCTGAGTGCTTTTTCCGTCAATGATAATTGATGAATTTTTCAGACATTAATCTAAGTCAATAATACAGAAATGTCGGTAATCTGTCAATTCCATTACGGGCATTTACGATTAAAATTTTTTATTCCTATCTATAATAATCCTAGATATTAAAGAGAGACCATTCAACACTTAAAACATGATTTTTGTAGATTTTGCGATATATTTAACAATTGCAAAGCACACAAAAATCATGTTGCTTTCTCTCAGCTGTCTTTTCACTATGAGAGTGCACGGAAAAAGTTGAAATCAAACCTAGGACCTACACGCATATAGATATTATCTAACTGGGCAGTGCAGCTTCGTGGAGGGGGTAGTGGCGGTGTCTACCACTTCTTACCCATCCTCTAGTTGGTTTTAGGTTTAGGGTTATGGTAAAACTACACGGAGGCAAACTGCCTAAAGGGGAGATGTCTTGGTAGTAGAACCTTTCAAAGGGTTCTAAAGCGTATTCACTTTACATCTGGAGAAAATTGCCCAAAACTCCAGACTGCTAGATCGACTTCCGCACGATAGGCTAGAACGCTGCAGGTTCACACCTTGGTCATCTACCATATTCAGTGCCTTATTCACTCGGCCATGGTTCGCTCTACCCGTAGTCTAGAAAATCAGCGCTTACCCTAGCAGCACAATTAGTCCAAAAGACGTTTAAAACACGTTTTTTAACGTCAAAAAACGTGTTCCAACGTAATTTGAACGTTTTTTGAACTAGTTGTGCTACTAGGGAAGCCGAAGGTTGATAGAAGATACCCCACGTGTCGTAAACTTTACTTGCCACACATCATGGGCATTGAGTTGAATTGCTAACAATTTCTGTCGTCTTAATTGGGAGTTGGCGGATATGAATTTGTTTATTTGTGTCACCAATAAAGAAAATGTATATCGGAAGCTTACGTCTAAACTGAAACCTTGCGTGCAGTGAGTGACATTATCCAACTCGATAAAAAACACCCTTTTACCCAGTTGTTATACGCGTAGCTTCGTAGAAACACTCTGACACAAGAAACTGTGTTGATAGAAATTCATGATCATGTCTGGTTGGCATGGCAGTTTAGTTTTATGCCAAAAGAATTTATTAACAGGAAGTGTGGTGGCTTAACTTACCACTTTGTTTTACATTTTTAAGTTACTCTACCATGGGCGCCATAGAAGTTTTTTTAGAGGGTGTATGTGGTAAACTTAAAAATTTCTTAGAGGGGACAAATTTCACACTAGTAACAATAGTTCCGATTTTTCTTTGTGATGTGATTTTGTTCACATGTTAAGACAATACACTAAATCTTTATCCCTACCTTATGGGCGCTCATATACTCTGCTTTGTGCTTTTCATCACAATAATTCTCATTATTCTTGCTTAGGTCAATGATTTAAACTATTTCCGTGACTAGCAAAGGAATTTGATTTTGAAAGGCCAATAAGTTAACATTTTTAGAAATGTTAAAATGTGAGAAGGCACATTTGAGGATGATATTAGCTGATGCTGCATTTAGACGTTGAACTCAAAGAGCGTTTTCAACAACTGTACAGTTGTTAAGGTAAACGTGTTGTTGTAAAAAGACAGTGCTGTGAAAAATAGGCTGCTACATTTTATATTTATGGAAATTCAGCAAATATATTTTGAAAGATTAATTTTTAAAACTTACTAACTATGGAAAGGTCTCACTTGTTCGATAATCATTCTTCGAATGATTGAAAAAAAAGGGAGGGGAGGAGGAAGGAATAGGGATTTAAAAAGAAGTTTTACAGACCTATGTAAAGAATTGGATATGGGATCTCTGTAACATAATTGGATGTGGGATATATGGATATGGGATCCGTTTACCGAAGTGTGAATGTCCCGTGTTCGGGTCCCATCACGCGGCTTTAGATCTAATGGTCTGGAGTTTTGGTAGGTTTTCTCCAAATGTAACGTGAATACGCGTTAGAATCTCTCAGAAAGTCCTCCTACCAAGGTACCCCCCCCCTCCTTAGCAGATCGCCTTAGCGTAGCATTGCCATAATCACCCAAACTATGTAATATATTGGTCAGGGCACAGTCACACCCTCTCCTTTCCCAATTTTCTCGAAATTAAAATTTTTGAGTACAAAATAATTATAAATCAGTCTATTTGTTAGAAATTTTTGCCTTTTGCCCCTTATGAGACAACCTTTCTGCTTTTCTTTCTTTCCTTTTATTTTTAATCTCTTTTTACATGCTTGAAAATATTATAATAGTGCATCCTTTTAGCAACGAAATTAAAAAATACTTTGTATATTCATAATTTACCAGTACTAATCCTGTTCCCATTTTTGTTTATTTATTGTTATTTTACACTTTTTAAATGAAATTTTATTAAATTAGTTTAAAATTCTAACATCTTCACAAGGGAGGAAGGGGGTCTAGGAAGTCCGCAATATATCATAATGCGATAATTATTATTGGCAAGTATTTTCTTGTGTTTGAGTTAAAAGTTACAAGTGCGAATCAGAAAGTCTTTGATCCTAATTTTTTTATTACCCATAAATAAGGTACATACAGGTAATTGCAAATATATACGCTATTATACGGACATTACATTATTTTTCCACATTTTCCCCACACCGGTTTGTCCCATCCAATATTAAATTTGAGAATCCTCTGTGGTAGAATTTTTCCGGCTGAGTGTGAAACCACCTTGAGACTGATATTTCTGGCTTCATAGTTGCACGTCGACCTCTGTCCTGCCAGGAATTACTTCGATGGACCAAAAACATGGAAATCACAAGGAGAGAGATCCGCACTGTATGGAGGGAGAAGTTCCTGACGAAACAGCTGGCTCTACGATTCCTAGAGTGGATAAAACAAAGCATTGAACATGGTAAATGGCTGTCTAGGGCTCTGGCCTACCGTGAGGCTGTCGATATAACGGTCTGGAGTTTTCGGCAGTTTTCTCCATAATGTGAATACGCTGTAGAACCAGAGGCATAGCCAGAAATTTTTCATGAAGGGGAGGGGGGGGGGGTTACGAATACTGCAACTCACATATATACATACATGTGTGTGATAAGGGAGTGAAGACTATACATTTTGTATGGCAAAAAATTCCTCATGGTGGGTTATGACTCCCCTAACCCCCCATCTTGGCTAAGGCCTTGTGTAGAACCCGTTAAAAAGTCTTCCGTCCAGGCATACAACACTCTTTGAAGTTTGTAAGTTTTTTAGGTAATAAATTATGAAATTTTATTATTAGTTTTTTATTTATTTATTTATCTATTTTATCAGTATTTTGTACATACTGAACTCTAAGATTAAAACTTTATTTTATTCTCTCTTTTTTTTTTTCAATTTAGAAGAAACAGGAATATTTATTTGCTTATACCAGTCCGTTAATCTAAATGCAAAAGTACATTTGTATTTTTTTTTTTAGGAATTTCACGAATTTAATTTACTATAAGCATAAAGGGATTAAAAAATAAATTTTCAAATAATTCTCCCTATAGCACTTACGGAAATCCTATCTTTATGAGATATATTCAGAGAATATCTTTTTAAAAATTTCAGTACATTTTGAATTGCGTTATTCTCTCAAAAACATAGACGCAAAGATATAATTAGATTTACGCTTAATTAGATTACGTTTAATTTTACGCAATAATTAGATTTACGTTTACTTGATTCGAAATACTGTAGAATTTCTTGAAGGTTCTTATTTTATTAAAAAAACTAGCTGCGTGCCCGTTCTTCGCACAGTAGGAAACGAAAATTTTCCTTACATGTGTAATTCGAAATTAGTGATGTGGAATTTAAAAAAAAAAAGAGCAAAATTATTTGACTCTTAATGTAAAGTTTGTGTCATGAGTACTAACCTGATCATTGCAGTATAATGACTCAAAAAACTACGTCAGTGTTATTCACTATTAAAAAAGTGGAAAGCTTAATAGTTTGCAGAGAACTCCTGGCTTTCAAAATGTCTTATTTCTACATCATACTGTTTTTTAGGCTCAAGTTGTAGCATTAAATACCTAAGACACTACATGAAATGGAGCACCATTTATTTCTTTCCGAAAATGTACCATATAAGGAAAGTATTGCAATCATGAAAAAAATTCGACTTCGAGATTTTGGTGTATTTACACGTTTTGAGGTCTTCTGAATTCATTTATGCTATTTTCAAGAGATGTTTTTAAAATAGCTGCGCACCGGCTCTTCATACGGGAAGAAAGGAATATTTTACTACTAAAATCATATCTGCATGTGACAAAACAGAATTTCATTTTTAAAAAAGTTCAAGTAATCCCCTCTGTTGAAATGACTGCGGGATATATTAACGCAAATTAGAATTACTTTTCGTTTAGTTGGTTGTAAGACAACCGTTGAAAACGGATAAACACTTTTAATTTCATGAAATATTTATTAACGTGGTACATTGCGATTTATTCATACTACCTTTACAAATCTAATAATACTACCTATTACGTACATTAATACTATCTATACTCGCTTCTCCCTCTTCAAGGCTCCCTTAAAAGAAACAGCTTAGATTATTTGGCCTCAATGGGATCTTTTGATTCTGTGGCGATTCTTTGCAATTTACGCATTAGCATAAATAATAATCATTTCACATAATGGTTGCCATTAAGGAAACTCTCCATATATATTTAATTTATACATAGTTTTATAAGATTGGCGTATTTAGCGCCGTAAACCATTTCATCTTACTGTGGGGAGAAAATATCCAAGGGGTGCCATTTTAAATATCCAATAGCGATATCTTTTATATCCTCCATAGTCCTGTCTCCTGAAAAACATCAAACTGTGTAATCTCGAGGAGCTACTTATTCCCATTTTAATTGTGACAGGGCGTTAGAGTTGCAGAGTTTACAAATTTCACACATTTTTTTTAATTTATGACGTCACTGTTTGACTGCCGTAAAGGATACCCCGGTAGATTAATTTCGGAGTTACTTTCGATATTTCGCATAATTGTTTTCAAACGGTATCATTAAAACTTTGCGTGACCTTTATGGAGGAACGTAATTCAACGTTAAAATAAAACTATACTCGCAACCTGCATGCGTATGTTAGGCAACGCCTGCGCTAAATTAAATGCCAAAAATAAAAATAATAAATAGAAAAATTTTAATATATCGCGCTTTGAAACGAACTTTGTAACTTTTAAAATGAACATTTTCAGCGCCGTGAAAACATTTCAATTTTTAAATAAGCACCGGATTAAAATACCACTTCTAATAATAATAATCGTGAATTTCTTAGTTTATTTCTACAGTAAATTTTAATCAAAATATCGTCTCCCTGTGTTGAAAATAGAGCTGGAATAAATGAGTTAAAATTGTGGCGTAATTTTTAGGTATCTTAAAGCATTTGACGTCATAGATCCTCACTTGCGAATTGAAATTCTGATATCCCATTTAAAAACTCGATTGGTTGAAAAAACCCTTTTTTCTAATCCTTTCTGTGGCAACAGCCGAACATAAATTCTCGTGCCGTGATCGCAATGTAATGAATGGCGTAAGATCGCGTTGATGCTATTAAATTCTAAACATTAGGCTGCATTAAAATTCGTAAAAAATCATCTAATTTACATAATTTTTTCGTTTTTATTTTAAAAGAGGGAGAAAAGAATGTTTCACGATTTGTCAAAATATCTAAAAGTTATGACGGATAGAATTCAAGATGCGACAGTTTTAAAATTATTTTACGAAAAAAAATCGCGAAGCAGATGTTTAGTAAAAAAATTCCTAAAAATCGGTAAATCAGGTTAAGTATTCAGAACAAACTGTTTTTAAAAGAAAATTTTCTCCTCTATCCGATGATACAAATGCCGTTTTGCTGCGAGCGTAATTTCCGCCGTTATTACGAATTAGGTGAGAAAAAATGCCAAAAATCGCATAAAACATAAAATAAAAAAAAATCTAGGTCGAATTTTGAAAAAATCGCTTCGAGGTGCACAACTACATATTTACATCTTCCCGAATACCAAATTTGGTGTTTCTAGGTGTAGCCGTTTGTCCGTAACGCTGCAGACAGACACACACACACACCCACACACACACACACACACACACACACAGACACCTTCTTTTATAATAAGTAGAGATTAGTTTAAACTTTAACTAGATGGCAGCACTACTATTATGAGAGAAGAGTAGAGCAGTAGTAGTTCTTTGGCAGTATAGCAGAGCATTTCGGGAATTGTTTATTTACTTTGAGTCCGTGCCTCTCTCGCTGAAAATTTATGTTAGCGCTATTAATTCGCATTATAATCTGTTATTAATGCTTATGAACAATGCAGAAAACATCCAAACAATGTAATTTCCATTTTATTTTGTACTAATTTGTACATTGTAGTTTAAAAAATTAACAAACAAATAAAATGTTCTCTTTTCCTTTCACAGGCATGCGTCGGCTGTACGACTCAACCATGCATATGTACCGGAGACAAAGGGTTACCTGTAAGTATTGTGTATTAATATTGATACCTTATCGGTAGTATTAACTATTAATATTGATAGTAGATGTAGAAATGTTCGGATTATATATTGTTGCATTAAAGCCTGTAAGTTAATGCTTGTTAGTTAATGCTTGTTGAAGGTTATGACCTTAAAGTCAGCTGCACCAGGACTCACTAATTAAAAAAAAAGTTAAGTTGGTTCATCGAAAACAAAAGGCAGCTTAAAACAATAGCATAAGTACTTGCACAGGGTATGACACACCTGACATGGCGATATCCAAAAACCTATATCAAGAATTTCAAAACAAATTTTTCCCCTTCAAGGTTATGGCCGTAGAGTCAGCTACATGAAGTTTCATTCATTTTCAATAAAAAGTTAGGAAAGCACATCGAAAAACAAAAGCGTAAGTGGGTATATTATACCCTGCTGGGTTAAAATTTAAATGTGTTTGTAAACTAATTAAATAGTAAACTAACTAATAGAAAATTGCATGTGTGCTTTTTTTGGATAATAAAAATCTATTTTCTTTTCTTTTTTTGTTTTAAACTAGTAAGGGATTTTAGAAAATGTATTGTTCTAGTTTTCTTTCTTTTTTTTTTTTAATAGAAAATTGTTTGTTGTGTGCCCAATACGGTCCAGCGGTATAAAAGAAGTTAAAATTAATATCATCTGCAGCATAGCCAGTGGCGCAGAGAGGGAGGGGGAGCAGGGGAAAAATCCCCAGGGCCTCCGCTTGTGAAGGGGCCCCGCTTTTGCTGTTTATATGATACTTAATTGTGTGTTGTCAATTAAAAAAAAAAAAAAAAAAAAAGTCCGTATTCAGATTATGTACCCGGATGTTTCAAATTAATTTTTGAATGACATTACAAAAAGCCAGCTAGAGCATAAACCACCCACTTGACAAAAACGAGGAGTGTTAGTGATTGAGTCTTCTTTTGCAAGAAAAGTAGACATGGACGGTGTTATTCAACGGTTTGCCATGACTAAAAGTAGAAAAGATTTATTTAACAAGAAATCATTTTTTTTCCGAGACACATTGTTAAATAGTGGAAGAAAGGGTATAGCCAGAGGAGAGACTATGGGCCCACCCAACCTCCGAAATTTTGAATTTTCCTTAACAAAATGTTAAAGATCAAGACTTTCTATGAGAAATTTTGAAATTTCCACTTTTTGGCCTTCTGAAATTTTTTGGCTGCCTATAGCATCTCTTAAAGTTGTTGGAGTAAACTTGAAGAGCCGGCTCGACCCTCGCCCAGCCATCATAAGAGAGTCAATCTCTTAAAGTTTTGGGTAAACTTGAAGATGTGCCTCGGTCATATCTTCCCATCCACATAGAGGACAAAGTGGTGAACCTGCTAGTCTGATTCGATGGAGGTGGCACTGTAGTAAATTGTGTTTAGTTTTAAGTCTGAAATATGCAACACCCATTATTCGCCAAAATGAGAGGATGGGAGTAGTGATCAAAAGCGAGACGCAAGGCCTCGAACTGACAGCAGCTATATAAAGGTTTTTCCTTGTAATGTTTAATGTTGTAATTTATAATCCTTTTAACAGTATGGTACTCAACCAGAGAGAGGCTGTGGTAGATCTGCACCCATCTTTGCCAGGCCATAAGCAGTGTCATTCCCCTTAATGCCACAATGGTTCGGGACCAGGCACGTATCCAGAAAAACATTTTGGAGGGGTTCCAAATGGTAAAAAATGCTGAATTTCTCACAAAAAGACTGCATCATTATCATTTTAGTAACAAAAATCAAAATTTCAGTGGGGGTGGGGGGGTGTTGGAGCCCTAGACCCCCCTTAAATATGCCCTTGCTCGGGACCCAGTGCAGGACTATATTTTGCCCCTCCTCCATAAGATGGTGTAAAGTGATTTGGACCTGGTCCTTCTGGGAGCATCAGATTTCAGCACACTAATTAATAGTTGCCTGGAAATCTATAAAAATAACAAAATTTGTCTCAACTCTGTTTCCAGTTTCCCCGAGGGCAAGAGTGATAGCTGCCACCCCGCCATCAAAGTTGTTTTGAAATCTCATTTTATATTAATACAGGCTGTTATACAGATAATTATGTCAAGCAGGCTTGCCAAAAAAAAACTTTGGCCTTGACGGGATGTGGTTGGAGATTTTACGCTCCCCTTATAATGATCAAATTATTCATATTGTAAAAAAGAAATGCAAACTGTTCAGTGATCAAAACTTGCACCTGTTGAATGCAAGAGACAGCCAGATAATGTACTGGCACCAATAATGGATAGTAATGACTTTACCAGAAGTAGTACCGACTTAAAATTCTAAAGATAAAGAAAAGTCTGGTCATCAAAAGTATATTGTTACTGAAGTATATATTGATTTGGGATAAAGTTCTCAATAACATCGATTCTTGTTGGGATCAGATGTTTTAGCAATTACCATTTAATTGAAAAAAATGTTGAATGAAAATGGTTTTATCCCTAAAATTGTGTGACCTTTGTCATGGGTCCTATTTCCTTTGCTATAATCAGATCCTGGACCAGTGTATATTTCTATAGTTTTATCTGTAATCACTTCAAAAATATTATAATTTTATTTATTTTAAAATGTTAATGTTTTGTTATGCAGGGAGTTCCAGGTATTCCAGGACTTCAAGGACCACCTGGTATTCCAGGTGAAATTGGACCTGAAGGACCTTTAGGACCTCGTGGCGAAAGAGGTGGTGTAGGAGATCCTGGAGCTGCTGGACCCAAAGGCATCAGGGTATGCATATGATTAAGTATTTTTCTTTTTTTTTTCACTATCAAATATTTATTTTGGAAGCATTTTATTTAAATATTTATGTTACCTGCTGCCTAATATTTGAAAAATAAAAATAAAAAGCCAATTGTGCTTTTTTAATAGTAAAATTGTTATATTTTGTATTAAGATACCACAAATCTTAATTATCCTTTTGATTCCTTTAAATGTTATTTCAAAATTTTGGGGTGAATTCAAAATATTGAATCCATTTACTCATTAGAAGACTTGTTAAATAGGTGTTGATACTGTCAGAATCAGTGAAATTTCTTCATCTTACTTTTCCTTTATTTTTTTTTGTGGGAGGGGAGGGGGAGGGGTGTAGAAGGGAGATAATTGCTTATATGAGATCACAGAACAAATATTAGGTGGAGGTGGCATTACCTGTTCAGAACTGAAACCACTTACACAGTAATTATATTTCAGCCAGAAAGCCCATATTTCCCCCTTTTCCAATGTTAAATATAAGTTTTGCTCCCCCCCCCCCCCTATAAATTGAGAAGAGTTTTTGTAATATAACTTTTTGAAATATCCTCATGAAAATTAATATAATACATCTGTATATTCTTAATTGGCTGCTGTTGGAACCACCTTAGTCAAAGTTTGTTGGCTTTGTTACTTTTAGTGTGTTGAAAGTTAAACTTATTTTATCCAGATTAATGAGTATGGGTAGGGATGAACTTAAAAAATAAAATTAAAGATTGAAAATTATTGAAAATTTTTGCATTTTGATTGAATTGAGTGTCAAATAAACATATCTTTAAACATTTCTGAATACATATTTTACTTTAATAATAGATTTTGTAATTTTAAATATAACTAAATGTTTCAGAATTAATACTATGTTATAAAATGTTTTTTTTTTTTTTAATGCTGTTAAGAATGAATCAAAAGTGGTCACTCCCCCAATTCATCGACAAATTTGGTGCAAAATATTGTTTTGATGAAAAGTTTTTTGTAATCAATGTGTTTTTCATGGTTTATCTTTCTTATTTTTATTGCAATTGACTGGGTAATTTATTTACAGGATCGCCCCAAATACCCAATACATTAAGGTCTAATGCTACCTTTAATTCATTGAAAATCTGGTCATTCATTATTTCAGCTATGCCCCAAATCTCAGAAACTATCTCAAATTTGGTGGCTTTTGGCAAAATATCGCCAAATTAAGTGCCAAAAACAAGTCTGTAAAACTGAACCGAGCATGGGGATATCTCAAATATCTGGCTAGAAATCGCTAAACCTTAGTATTATTGCAGCATTGTATCTCTTTGAAATGAAATAAGTTTAAATGAAGTGTACTGAAACTATTTATGATACAGTAGATGTACAAGGAAGTCATATGGTGTCCACATCTGACTTTACTTTTGTTTATATTATAATTATTATACCATTTTATAAGCAAAAATATTCATTAAAAATTGTTTGTTTTCAGGGAGAAACTGGTGTGCCTGGGTTTGAAGGAACACCTGGGATACCTGTAAGTGTATTTCAGCAAACTGTAGTACTTATTTAATGATGCGATATTTTTTTCTTTATCTGCTATATTTATATGATTTATATTAATAATTTCTTTTTAGGGGTTACCAGGTAATGATGGACCACCTGGTGAACCTGGATTGCCAGGTTGTAATGGAACAGATGTGAGTCCTAAGTTTTGCTCTCACTTATTTAATGTTTTCTGTATAATACAATTTACTTGATTTTTTTTTTCTTTTCTTTTTTTACAATACAAAATTTTCTAAGATGCATAAAAGCTTTATTAGGTTGATAATTTTAAATGCTTTCTTTTGTTTGTAAAATAAAGTGACTAAAACAACTAGTTTTGCAGCAAGTTACATAAATTTGTTAAAATATGTAGCTGTTAATTACAATTTTTAATAACTTTTATTTGTATATTCACATTTGTGTGTAGTTTAGACAAGTTCATATTTTAATTTCTTGTAACTTTGAAATCTGAAATCAAATTAGCTGGCAAAAAGGCTAAAAAAAGAGTAAAAATTAAATCACTCCATAAAATATTCCATGTTATTATGGCAGTTGAATTTCCTATCAACTACAGTTTTCATAAAATAGATCACTTTATTCAGCATAACATAATTAAAACATCTAACATGATAAAACATTTTGACATAATTTCAAGTGCTCAAACACATTTTCTATATGTTTCATTTATGTAGTTTTTTTTATCAGTAAATGCTGATAACTTTTTCAAATTTATGTTCTGAATGTAAAGTCAATGGTACCTTGATGTCGAATGTAGAATCACTTTGCCAAAAAGCTTTAGTACTACACTCATGTCCATAAATTAAGGATAATGAAGTTCAGGCAAAGAAAGAGAAAGAAGCAAAACAAATTTGACTTATTTGTAAAGTCTATTTATTAAACAAAAAGTAAAGAGCAAAAAAGATGCTATATGTTTGACATAATTAATAAAAATTGCAAGTTTTACTCCCTTGACCAAATTTCAAAAGAGAACCTATTTACAAAAAACAGTATAACATGGTTAGTAGGATGGTTAATACGGAGTATGTCTCCCGGACGATGCAATACAGGCCTGACAACGCCTAGGCATGCTGAGTATAAAATGATCAATCTGATCTTGGGGAATATTACACCACTCATCAAGCAATGCACTCCGAAGTTCCGGTAGACAGGTGGGAGGGGGTTGACGGGCTGCAATTCATCGGCCAAGCATATCCCACACATGCTCTATTGGATTCAAGTCCGGTGAGTATGCTAGCCAATGCATACGGGTGATATCCTCCGATTGAAGGCATTCGTCTACAATGTTTGCACGGTGAGGACGGGTGTTGTCATCCATAAACACAAATTCAGCACCCATGGCGCCCCGAAACAAACGTACATGTTGTTCCAGAATGACATCCCAATAGATGTGGCCTGTCATCGTTACACTCTGAACATGCAGGTCAGTTCTGGAACCAAGAATAATTCCTCCCCAAACGAGCCATCCTGCACCACCGTAACGGTGTCTTTCAATGGTGTTCTCTTGGTGGTAACGGGTACCTGGCGCTCTCCAGATGAATGTACGGCGAGAATCAGACTCCAAACTAAACCTGGACTCGTCGGAAAACATCACACAAGACCACTGTTGCGGTGTCCACAATGCATGCTCTCTACTCCAGGTTAATCGCAGGCGACAGTGAGTTGCGGTAAGTGGAACACATCTGACAGGCCTACGAGCATATAGACCAATGTGCCCTAAGCGTCTGTACACGGTCTGCCTTGAAACTGTCGTACCGGTAGCTGAAGAGAGTTGACGAGACTGGTCTGATGCTGTACTCCGTCTGTTTCTTTTGGCAGTAACTGCCAAATAGCGGTTCTCATTCGGCGTTGTAACTCGGGAGCGACCTGTGCTGTAACGTCTACTCACATTACCATCATCTTGGGATCGTTGCCAAAGCCTGGAGATGACACTCTGGGCGATTCCAAGTTCTTCGGATACTTCCAGCTGGGTACGTCCACATTCCAGTCGTCCGATAATTCTGCCACGTAAAACATCATCCAAATGCCTCCTTTGTGCCATAACTGCGGTTTTTGCACTGAAAGGCTTTCACAGCGCTTGTGAACAATTTTACTTCTTTGCCACCATTCCTTATATACCCCTCTCTTACACTCTCGTCATTGTGACGTACCATCCACGCCATCTGGTGGTTTCCTGTAATTTGCATATTCTTCTTCAAGATGTGTGTGATCATTCCACAGGGGAAATTTTTATTTTAGAGATCAATTTCTGTGTGATTCTGAATTATCCTTAATTTATGGACATGAGTGTAGTTGGCACATATTAGAGATGAGATAGGCTAGTATGGATCTGAACCCAACTCGGGTTTTGTAATTCACTAGCATTGTTTTCAAAGCCTCAGGTTTATGAGAAATTTCTCATTTATTTCTTGGAAATAGATTTTAAAAATGATGAATTGGCATTCTTATTTTATAGAGAATGGTGGAATAAGAGCACCTAGTAGGTACTGAAATGCTTCAGATATTTTAAATTGATCATTTATTATGTAATTATCCATGTTATAAATTTATTAATATGTCTGTTTATATTAGTGAGTTTATGTAATTTCCATCTCTGGGAAAACAGAAGAAATGACAGTTGTTTTGAGAATTTCATTCACAACATAATTCCTGTTGTCAAAACTTATGATGTGCTAGTGATAAAATAATTATCTTTCATTTATAAGTTAGCTTAAACTGCAGTTTTCAGTTCTGACTTAAATATCTTTCAGGTTCAGGTGGACTCAGATTTCAAGTCCTCAGGCTTTGCTTTAAAAAATGAGTCCAACTCATCCCTAACACATACATTTGATGTAATGAAAGGGGGGGGGGACATAAACTTGTACATTTCAGATACTTTAAATAATACTTTCCCTGCAGATTCCAGCCTCTTGCTACATCTCTCTAAAGGACTTTTATATAGTCTATCTTTTATTATTTTACCAGAAAAATCAATTGCACTTGTACTTTTTTTAATGCTAATAATAGAGCAAATAATTTCATTATGCAAATTAAGTTATTGAGCCATATGCAAAAATATCAAGTTTAATCAGTTATTTTTATATATGACCAAAACTTTGAATTTTAAAGAAATAAGTTTCAAATTGTTTTAAACTACTTTGCTTTTCATAAAAGTTTTTTTTTTTAAACTTCAGAAATTAAAGTTTGAAAACTATCCAAATATTTTAATAATTTTTTTGAAACAGAAAAATATTAAATTTGCTGGTATTTTTATGGACTGTTTAATATGTCGAAGAAATTATTCTAAAAATTTATTGTTTTCAGTAATAAGTACATCTTAGCTGTAAAACAAATTAGTTAAATAAAAAAAATCATTATTTACAAAATTTTAATATTTATTTTAAATAATTATTTAATCTTTACATATCTTTTTTCAAATAACATTGTTTTTTAATTAAAATTGCATAAAAATCAAAAAACCTGGTTTAAACTAAAGAAATGCATTCTTGTACACTAAAGAAAAAAAAAATTAGCTTTATTTTTTTTTAACAACTCTTAAGTAGACCTTTAGTATACATTTGAGCTGTATCATTTAACTAAAATTTGTGAAACATTATAAATGTATTTTTTCAAAAAGGAAAAAAGTAATTCTTTGTTAACTTATTAGAAATATCTTAATTGATTTTTTTCATCAACACTTTCTCATTTATGAACTGGATAATATTTTTTATGAATCTTATATTTCCTAATATAGTTTTTCTCTAAATTTACATAAAATTTTAAGAATTGATTGAACTTGTCTTTTATTTAGATCTGTAATAATTTTACCTTAGTTGTTTGTGATATTCAGTTTACTATGCATTCTTGTACACTAATTTTTTTTATCTGTTTTATTGCCATTATTATTATTGTCGACTATTTTTTTTTTCAATCTATTTTACTGTCAACTTAGTGTAAAGGCATATAATATATCCCACAAATATATCATTTACTAAATCAGATTTTTTTTAATTATGTTTTTATGTTAGCAAATCATCAATTCGGGTAATTTCTGCTATTTTTATTTTTTACATTTAGGGCAGACCTGGCTTTCCAGGTCCAGTTGGTTTACCTGGACCAAGAGGACCCCCTGGACCACTTGGTTCACAAGGTGAAAAGGTAAACTGTATTTTCTCTCTTTCATTTTTAGTACTATATCATTTGTTTAATTAACATCATTAACACTTATTAAAAATAAAATATTTTTTTAGAAGAATGTTATGTGGTTGAAGAATGGCAGATATTGATGCTGGATCAAAATATACTTTTTTTAGTGTAATAACTTTCAAAAGTTATTGTAAAAATATTAAAAAATTATTTCTTTGAAGCTAGCAAAAATTTGTTTTCATTTGAAAATCATGTTTAAGAGTTTCTTTTAAATTAGATTTGTCAGGAGGTGGAACATAGTAGGTGATACTTCTTCTCTGAAGGCAGATTCCCTTTCATGTTGGGAACTAATCAAAACAAAATAGTTCCAATACTGTCAGTAGAGCACCCCTCCCTTACCCCCTCAAAAAATATTTTTATAAAGCCTTTAAAGTTCATAACAGGAAAAAAAAATATTAATTTTACTTATTTTTATGTCTCTATTTTTAGGGTGATCCAGGTGAAGGAGGAATAAATTCCATTGGTGTCAAAGGAGATCCTGGAGAACCGGGAACTGCTGGAGTTCCAGTTAGTTGTATATATTATTCGAAATAATTCTACTGGGAATTTTTTTCCCTGTAGTGTATTAGTTTAAATGTTGATTGAATTTTAAAATTTTTATTTAGGGATATGTTGGACTTTCTGGTTTTACTGGTGAGAAAGGGTTTCAAGGAGATCCTGGCATAATAGTAAGACTAAAATTTTTATTATACATATAGTATTGCTTATACATGTTAATAAGTTTCTTTGTTGTATCACCTGTAATACTAGATCAAGTGTAGGACTGAAATTTTCTTTTGTACTAAAATTAATGTGTTTATAACCATGCATCCAGGAGAAGGGGTAATGAAGCTTCAGCTCCAACTCCTTCCAAAGGTATTCCTATCCAGTTATTATTATTATTATTTGTACCTTTGTTAACTCAAAAGTGCCTTTTTTTTTTATAAATTAGCCCCTCCCCCAAAAATTACTTTAGCATAGCATTTTGCTTTATACTGCATTTTATCTGGGTGAAATAAGTTTTTTTTATACCCTCCCCTTTCCTCACACACACACACACACAAAAAAAAAAAAAAAACCTCTATCCACTACTGCATACACCACACTATGATGTTAAAGTGAAAAGCTTTTAGATTTAAAGGTACGTTAATAATAAAAATGAAAGCTGTTAGATGTTTTTGTATACACTTGCTTGAAAAGTTAGAGGATAAATAATTCAATATATGTGTATAATTAATTTTAATATAAATATCAGATATGTCAGCAAGTACACTTAATGTGTAATTACTGAAACTAATTAATAAATTTTCCATAATTCCAAATTATACTTTTAAAAATTATGTGTATTTAAAATTTTTCATCTATTTGAATTGTTTTTTATAGTTTTAATTTTTTTTCTCTTTTAGGGACCAAAAGGTTATCCTGGTGATAAAGGTGATAAAGGTCCAAGAGGAGATAGTCTTGAAGGTGAAAAAGGTGAAAAGGTATATCTGTGTGTCCCTTTAATTTGTTAGTTTTCTTAATGTTAAAAAAAAAGTGCTTCTTTAAAATTTCAGCTATTACTTCATAAAAATAATGACTTGATACTTAAGTTAAACATTAGCACCAGCCTACAGTGGAGCGAAGGCCTGTGTTGCCCAAACAGGCCTTCGCGACCATGAGCTCTGGGGGTGTGAAAACATTCTTTGGCCAGGTGGTCAGCCTGACACAAAGCCCCCAGTGTTTAATTCCCAAGCATACTTGGTCCTCATTTTACTGACTCACTTAAGGGATGAAAGGCTGAGGCGACCTTGCTCAGCCCGAGATTTTCTGTGGGACGGCAGTGCAATACGCTAACCATTATGAAATTGGGTTTCCCTGGTATTTAATTGTATATACTTTTTCAATGCTTAAGAGTTAAAATGTTTTAAAGTTAAAAACTGTATTGTTCATTTTAATTTACTTTTTACTTTTTTTTTATTGTCTACTGCATAAATCTTATGTACATGCTCTTTGTATATACATATTATGAATATGTTGCTTGGTTATGAATGGCGAAATGAAACTTTAGTCAGTTTAATTTTATGCATATCAGTTATCTTACTTTTTCTTTTTAGTTGGAAATAATAAGTTATAAAGCTGATCATGATAAAAATTTTGAAAGTGCTATTACATTGAAAAATGTTTAATTTTATAATTGAATTTTTAATGTGATTGCAATTGTTTATGTTGTTAGACATTATTTATTCATATTATGTATATTGTTTTTATGAATTGAGAGATATGTTAAAAAAAAATAGTTTAACTTTTGTAACAGAATTCTGCAAAAGTTCATTCAAGTAAAAGTAATACACCTTATACCAGGGGTTCCCAATGTTTGTGCTGCTGCGCCCTAGGGTACCACACAGCGAAGTGAGGAGTGTTGTAAAGCGCCCATGATCTCACTACAGTATACTATCATTGAATTTTAAATTTGAGTAGTATTAATCATGTTTCTGTTCTTACTGTGTATTTTAAGTCCCTAATTTGTTCTTCACAATTGGACAAATATAAAGTTTTATATATACTTGTATAACAGCACTATACTACAGAGACAGATATTGTATGACAAGGATGCTGTAGGAAAATTCTAATTTTCTTAAGGGTGCCATGAGTTGGATAAGTTTGGGAATCCCTGCCCTATGCCAAAAAATGATCATAGGTCAAGAGAATTAAAATTTAGTGTCCAATGAATTAATAGCAAGTGCACCAGTACATCAGAACTACACATTCAGCAGGTGTATAATGGAAGCAATTCCCTATCTGATGATCCAAATTTCTGTTGAATTTTGCATTTGAATATCTTAGATCAACTGTAACAGTTCCTTGCCAAAGATTTGCGTGCTTTATGAGCGCATGTTTGAGCTTTAAACAGAACTATTGAAAGAGGCTATCTGAATGAATCAAACAATCATTAAACATGAAACAATGCAGCATTTAGACTCAAGTGAGTCAATAGCAGCAAATGTCAGTATCAGAACGGCAGGGGTCAACCTACAGCCGCAAGAGAGCAGGAATTCAGAGTGATTGTCGAAATAGTTCTCATAGCATCGAGTTCATTGTTTTAAACTGTTCAACATGTGTCCCACTGCACATGAGTGAGAGAGCAGAATTCATGCATGTGCCAACTATTATGTCACTTTCGTTTCATGTATCTACCTACTAAGTTTGATTATACAGTTTTGTCGGGCTCAATTAAATCTACATTGAGTGGAAATGTATAGTTTTTAGTGATGAGTACTATTCTTGGTGACTACACTGGATCTGTCTGACATCCAGGCTAGTGTAGGATCTTGCTTCTACTCTTACATTCTGGACACTCACAACAGGCTGTTATAGCCTGAAGATGCCTGGACCTCTTTGATGGTAATTTCTTCCACACTTAAAGCACAATATCAAAATAAACAGCATTTTGTGACTGGCTGTGTTTTAATTCATTTTGTGGCATCTTGTAATTTTCCAGAAAATAATATCTGGCTGCATACAGCTAGTGTTGCTATGAACTGTCTTTAAGCTTGCCCTACACTTTGTTAGGCAGCTAGATTTCCTGATCTTTCTCCCATAGACTGCAACTGCAACTTCATTGTGTGTTATTTGTTTTTTAAAGTGTATTTAAGAGTGCATAAAAATAAAGGATATTTATATTATATTATATTCTGTACTCATTTTGTCTTTTATCACCTATGTTGCAGTTCAAAATTGTATTAAATTTATTGGATAATATCTATAAAAGGGGGGAAATAGCAATACTGCATGTTTTTTCACCAAAAGAACTTTTATTTGTAATCTTTAATGAACAAGTTTTAAATAGTATAATATAGAGTGTCATTTTAACTTTTTTTTTTTTTTTTTTTTTTTTTTGGTAGGGTGAACCTGGGCCTCCAGGTTCTCCTGGTGCTCCTGGGCTTATTTATGATGCAAAAGAAGAAAGGGAAGAGGAAACTGTTTTTCCAACTGCTGGTGAAGATGGCAAACCAGGTGAAAAGGTAGAACTTCTATTAGCATAGTAAAGATGCAGCCTCCTTACATTTGCTTTTCTGTTATTTATTTGTTTATTTATTAATTTATGTGGACTATGTACAGACCCAACTGTACATAGTCTGTAATGTACAGTTTCAAATTCATTTGAAATTAGTGAATATGAAGTTATCTTATTTAAGAAAAAAATCAAGAGGCAATCTTTTTGTCATATTTCAATGTTTCATAATTAACAGACCATGTAGTACCTAAGAATAGGTGTTGCCTAGTACAGAATCCAAGCAATTTTATGCTCATGAAATGTTAACACAACATTTATTCATTATTCAGATTCATGTATTTTTTTATTCAAACATTATTAATATTAACCATTTCATCAGGGAAGGAAGCAGTATTGCTTCACAATTAATAATTTAAGCTCTACTCTCCTTAATTTTTATTGTATTTTTGCAGAACTACAACTTAAAAATTTGTAGACTAATTTTTTTTATTGCTGAACTTTATATTACTACTTAAATTAATGCATTCATCTTCACAATAATGAATTGCTATTGTTAACCTTTTTACAGACTGAATTGACATCCAAGCATTTTTTTTTTTTTCATATTTTGTCTTCTAATATGTTAGTTAAAGAATATTAGTCATTTAAATGCGGAAAAAAATATTGGTACTTACGCATTATATCGGCAGTCATTTCTGCCAAACTATTTTTTCGTCAATTGTGCTGGCAAACTGATGCTAATCGCATTCCAAACCATTAATAATTTCATGCGTTTGGCATTTATCTTGGCGAAAAATTGCTCGTCTTGGCAGACTGCCAGGATAGTCGTAAGTACCAAAATATTGTATACAATTTTTACCATGTTCCCAATTGGAAGCATGGGTCATTTCCGAGTATAATTTTACATTGGTTTCAAAAACGGAATATACTGATGGGTAGTTTAAATAATAACTGAAATATTAGGAATTAACAAAAGATTTATTTTTAAATTTGAGTAAAGATATGAATAAAGTTTGAAGGGGGTGATAATGTATCAAGATAGCTCTGTAAAAATTTATCAAAATGGCTATTTTCATGATTTTTTTCTCAGTTTCCTCCTCTAATGATAGAAATGCAACTTCTATTTCAAAAATTCAAGTCATCTTTTAACTTTATCTGCTAATTTTTTCAAGTCAGTATTGATAAAATTTCATATTTGATTATATTTTTAATTCAATGTTCTCAATTGGGAACATTAGTCTGTAAAAGGTTAAAGCAAAGCACACTAAGGCTGTCTGCCAAAGGGAGGAATACTTTGGTTGGTGGACTTTTTAAGAGGTTCTAACAAGTATTCACAGTAAATCTGGATAAAATTGCCTCAAATTCTGACCATTAGGTTGACAGCCTCACTCTAGGTTAAAACCCTGGACCTCTGCACTTCAGCCATCTATTAATCTACAGTGTCTTATCCACTCAGGAAGGAAAAGACTGTGGGATGAGTGGTTAAAATTTAAAACATAATTTTTTTATTAAGTTCTCTATGCTTTCATGTATACATTTTTTTTTTCTTTGTGTATTTTATTAAAGAAAACAAATATTAAAATTGTATTTATTCTACCAAAGATCATAAAGCAGAGGAATAAGAGTGTAGGTAAAATTAGAAGAATGGATTCTCCAAATTTTATGTTCTCAATATAGTTTAGTTATTGTGGGTGTTTTAGTTAAAATAATAATAATAATAGTTTACTACTACAAGAGCTTTTTCTTTCAGTCATGTTCTTCCTATTCCATTTTCATTCAGAGTTTTCAGCTTTTGTACCATATTTTATTTGTGGTGCATTCTAGGCCTTTTTCATTCAGAGTGGCTTAAAAAATTCATTAGCCCCACCATGGGCAAGTGGATAAAGCACTCAGAACAACGGGTCCTGGGTTCAGGACCCGTTGTTCAACTGTTGATCTAACAGTCTGGAGTTTTGGTCAGTTTTCTCCAGATGTAACAGAGAATATGCAGGGAAGAATATGCAGGGTTTCTACAGACCTGGAAAGTCAGGGATTTGGTAAAAAAGTCAGAAAAATTAGCAGAAATTGAAGAAAGGTCAGGGAAATGCAAGAAAAATTGAATTTTGCGGTAAAATCAAGAAAATTTTTGCTGTTTTAATTAAGCATAGAAATTGTTTTATTTTCATTTTCTCATTCAACCTTATAAATAATTTTAAAATGTGTGTTTTATGAGCAATCTTGTGCAGTTGAAATATGCTTAATTTTATCCTAAATTATTATCAAACATGGTTTTTGTTAGAATCCAGTGATGTCAAATAAGATTCTTGTATATATTAATTTTATATTATTATTATTTGTAAAAAAAGGGGGGCAAAATATATAAAAAGTTATTAATTAAAGTATGTAATGTTAAAAATGGAAATGCAAAATTCGGGAAAACACACTAGATAAAGTCAGGGAAGAGCATGATACATGTCAGGGAAGCAAAAGCTGTGAAATCTGTAGAAACCCAGATATGTGCTAGAACCCCTTAAAAGTTCTCTGATCTAAGTCCCCCCCCCCCATCCTAGGCACATACCCCTCATGCAGGTTTGCCTTAATACAAGTAATAAGAGATTCATTTTAATAATTTTAAATGTATTATAGAATACCCCATACAAAAATGTAACTTAGTTATAAATTGATTCAGACTGTTTATATTTTTGTTTTAGGGCGAAAAAGGTGTAAAAGGTCCTAGAGGATTTGATGGCCGAAGAGGAGCTGTTGTAAGAATTATTTTATTTATTTTAAAATTTTAATAAATATAAAGGTATTATATGTATATATAATGTATAAATAGTTTTTTATCTGTTTGTATGTTTTCTACAGGTGCTTAGACCACTTGTTGGATCTGAGTCAAATTTGGCATACTAACAAAATAGGAAGAAAGATAACTATTGCTGAAAAAATATTTAATCCAATTTATCTATTTTTTAGTTAATTAGATTTTGCCCTATTTAAGCTATTTTTAGTGTATTTTAGGTTCTTGCAGGTTGAATCTTCACTCCCCCCCCCCCTCCCAAATACATATATATATTTCATCGTCAAAAGTTCGGAGAATGCTTTTCAGATGAGTTTTGCTTAGTACATAAATTTGATTTAAAAAAGGGGGAAAAAAATGTCGTCAGAAAATTACTACTTGTGATTTTTTATTGGATAATGCACTAGCAAATTTATTTCTCAACAGATTATCTTGAAAACTTGATAACCTCTTATGAACTGAAATAGTAAACATATTATCCATTATTTAAAAAACAAAACATGATTTTTTTTTTTTCAATTTTTAAAGCCACTGCAATTTTACATTTCCGCCATACCTGCTTTACTCATGACCACTTGATAGCAGATCTGGCATACTATGCAGCAAAATGGTTTTCCCTTCCAGTTTTGGCATAGAAGTAGATGCAGTTACTAGTCAAACATAGTAGATATGGGGAGAAAAGGCTTTTTCCAAATGAAATCAAACTATTATTTCTATGTAGATTATATCTTTTTGAAGTTGTTACATGTTTTAAAAACAACACATGTACAGTCAAGTATTTTTAAAAATTCATTATTACTTCATACATTAATGGTTGGTTGTAAAAATTAACCCCATTCCCATGCAAAAAAATGGGACTAACTAATTAGCTGACTAGACTTGTGGGACTAAACTAGCAGCTACCTGCAGCATTTTTTGGGGGGGGATGGGGGGCTAAATATGACTTAATGATAGTGGTAATACACCCATGCAATGCTGGGCTATGCAGCTAATTTATTATAAATGTAATAGTTTTATTGTATAATCCCAACAATGACTATTTTAATTGCCTATCATTGTATTGCAATGTGCAAAACTTTACTAAGATCATACATACAGTTGAGCCTATTATAATGAAAAAAGAAGAATATTGAAAAAGAAATGAATTAGAATTTTGCTATATTTTAAGTTAATGAAACAAAATCAATTTATGAAACAAATAACTAAAACAGTTTGAAATTTTAACTAGCACCACATTGAGATGTCTCATTTTTAAGAAACTTAAAAATATTTTTTACATCGTGGAAATGACAGACTCATTTTATGTGATTCTGTCTTAATTTTGTAAGTGAACAGTTGTCAATAAAGTTTTTTTTTTTTTCTCTCCACAAAATTACTATCTTATACTTTACCTGTTATTTAAAATTTAATCTTTACTCCTGTAGGTTCATCTGAGAATCTTAGTTCCCTCAATAATGTAAAAACTATATATATAAATTGAGGATTCACCATCATTTTCTTTTCATCTCTGCTATTTATATTGTAGTAAAACAAAGTCACCAAAAAACTTTTGGATATCCTGTACAAATATTTTCCTCTAAGACAAAAATATTTTCTGAGACATTCTTCTATAATGGTTTGATGTTCTCCTACTTTAAAAAATTATTTCCCAGTGATTTTTGATTATGGTATCATCTACTGATCACTGAAAAATTAATACAGCCTAATTTAAAATGATACGATTCATAAATTTGTTATTGATACTTAAATTTTAAAGGAACAAAAATTGTTCTGCATCTAAATGTTTTCCTTTAAAGCTCTTTTTAGGAAAACTATCTATTTTTCATTTAAAAAATCAAAATGTTTTAAAATGTTTCAACATTTAAATGTTTACTTCAGAAAATAAAATCTGATCTTCCTTAAGTGATTTACAAACTGAACTACATTTTCTTTCCCGTACAACTTGTTAGTTAAATATTTTTTGCATTACTCATTTTCAAAATTCTTGATGTTTTAAGTCATAATGTTTTTTCAAACAGCTCTCATTTTTTTTCTTTTTTTTCCTCAAATGACTTTTAACATAAAACTATAATCAATTAATATTTTTATGTTTTCAGGGTCAGAAAGGTTTTCAAGGTCCAAAAGGTGAGAAAGGTGAACGTGGTGATGATGGCCCTAGAGTATGTATATGTATTTTTTTGAGTTATTCATGTAAATATAATCTTAAACTAAGTCTGAATATTTATATATATATATGTATATGTATAAATAAATGTACAGTAATCTCCCCAGAAATTTTTGTCAGCTGGTTGGCATTATGAAGCCGTAATCTATAATTTTATCAAATTAAAGCATTTGAAATTCTGAATTTTATATTCTGATGTTCCTGCTGGACGATCAGTAAAACTTGTCAATGTACCCGACCAAAGAGTCCTGGGGAGAACCCTGATAGATATAGTAAAACTGGATTAAGATGCGTCTGCTTAAGACACTGTTTTGTCTTAGTTCCTGGATATTTCTTATACTAATCTATGTAAAATGTGCCTGTATTTTACATTGTCTGAAAATGCAGAGACTTTGTTCTGCTTGCTCTGCATTTTCAGATAAGACGCCCGTCTCTCTTTTTCCCTCTCCACTCTTTCTTTTGATTGGTTGAGAATCATGTCAGATGAAAAATGATGTCTCATCAGTATCGTCATGTTAGGGTTGTATAGTTTGTTTGTAAATGTATCGGTAATTTTATTATGGATAGTGCTGGTGGTAAAACTTGAATGAAATGCAAAGATCTATTGATTTCAGACAAGCTGAATATTTCGAAAAAGTATGAGAAAGGATGTGCAGCTAAAAAAGGAGAGGAAATCACCAGTGAATTGGGTGTATGAAATTTTTGAGGGCATGCTAAAGAAATCTTGACATTGATAATTTCCTTGCTGCAATACACCATCCAAAATCTTAAAGCAACAGGGATATATACTTTCTTTCCCAGCACACCAGAAACAAAATTTAGTACATATTATTTTTATTTTTATTTGTGCAGTATTTACATTGCAGATACCTTGTGTAGTTCCTGGATGATGAGCAAGCAATACATATTTTTCTATTTTTTTAAGCACTTAATTTTTTTTTCAGTTAACCCATAGGATGCTTTCTGACTTAAAACACTTTCCTGTTTAAAATGCTCTTTCAAGCTAGTCCTTTAATGTCTTAAGTACTGTTTATGTATATGTAATTAGATATACAATTCAGTATTACATTTTTCATGTTTTGAAAAATTTCAACATTCCCCCTTCCTTTCCTGAAAAAAAAGTGCCTTAAATTTTTTAAAAAGTAAATTTCCTCATCAAAAATACATTCAAATTAATAAAGTAATTTTACCTTGAGCTCATGTTTTTTAAACTTTTTGCATATTAGTTGTGTTCAGTCACCAAGAATCATTCATGATGACAACCTTATTGCTTAAAATCGTTAAAGAAATCTATTAATCAGTGTGTTCAACCTTTATATATGTTTTAATTATCAAGAGTTTCCAGAATGTTATTAAAATGACACAAGAAATTGATTTTAAAGTTATGTCTGTAATTTTCAATGGTAACTTTACTAAGTTAAAATTTTTATGTACTAATATTTGTAGCATGCTTTATCTTCTTATTGCCATGTGAATAATTATATTGAGATTGACGCATTTTTGACACTTTATAGGGTAAAAGAGGTAAAACTGGAGTTCCTGGTGAAGCTGGTGAGAAAGGTCAAAAGGGTGAACCTGGAGATTTTGGTCCAGATGGAAGACCTGGAGTTAAAGTAATTTTTTAATTAATGCTCTGCAGTTTGTTGATGTTATAATTATTTTACTTTTTATTATTTTTTCATCTTAAATTATACTAAAAAAAGGGCATATTTTTTCATAGGGTCCTAAAGGTGAACCTGGCCAACCTGGTGTATATGGAATGCAAGGCTTACCAGTAAATATATTATAATTTTTTTCTCTGTGTCTTTTCTTTTTGACATTAGTAAATGAATTCATTAAATATATTATTTTTAGGGACCTCCCGGTATTGTAATCGACACCGGAGAGGTAATTCCTGGGCCTAGAGGACCCCAGGGGGTACCTGGAGATAGAGGACCTCCAGGCATTCCAGGTATTAATTTCATTAAGTGTTTCATGCAAGTATGAAAAGTGCCTGGTAGTTTATTATGGTCAGTTTATAAATACGTTATAAATAGTTAGTAGTTGAGAGTGTATGATGATAAATATTTGTATTGTTTACTCTAAATAGTTTTTAAATAAAGGACATTAAGAGGCAATATACTATTTCATAAGAAGAATCTAGACCAGCATTTTTGAAGTATAGTGCATTGCTCTTTTTTTTTTTTTTTTTTGTGCTGGACTGTGAAATGAAAATATTAAATTGTTATTTAAATTTTAATAATAATATTTAGCAATTAAATTTTTGCATCATTATTTTTATGAATTTAAGCTGTCTGCAAGTTTGCCAGTTCAACATAGCAGATAAAATAATTTTTATTTAAGATCACAGCATAAAATTTGTTGTTTTTGAAATTTTCTCAACTTTTGTATGTCACTAAAAATATAATAATAGTAATAATTTAGCTACATTAAAACACCTACTTAAAAATTTTCCATTTGTCTAATGAGAATATTATAACTTAAATTTGTTTAAAAGCTATAAACATATATATTTTGACTTAAAATTAATGGAAACTACCATTGTTTTGCCTCTTCTGTTGTGCATTAATTTTTATAATTCTGATAATGGCCACATTGTTGTGATAACATATTTTATTATCAATTTTTAGGCAAACCGGGATTGAGAGGACCTGTTGGTTATCGAGGAGCCGCTGGTGAGCCAGGAACTCAAGGTTCCCCTGGTGAACCTGGTCCTATTGGGTTGAGTTTCAAAGGCGAACCTGGAGAAGATGGTATTTATATATGTCTTATTTTCTGCTTTCATTAAAATACAGCTTAAAATTGCTCAACTGAGGAAATGTTGTACAGATGTTGATTCATCGTTGCATCAGGATGTATACATAAATGAATATCCACACTTTGCAGGGTTATTATTAAGTGGAAATGGAAAAAGTTCAATGATATTGTTTATCAGACAACAAAAATAATTGTTGCAAGTTTAAATTAGTAAGCACAGCTGTTTCAATAATTAAAACACTCAAAAAATGTTTAAAAGATTAAAATTAATTAAGAACTTTGTGAGAAGTATTAAAAATTAATAAAATAAAATAGTAGTTTTTTGTTTGTTTGTTTGTTTGTTTAGCAGTGTTTTTTACAAGGTTTTTGATTAATTTTAGCTAGCTTACTAGTTATCAACCAACTGAAATTCAGAAGTTAAAGACACACATATCTGCAGCCTTTCAAAGTATCCCACCCAATATGGTGGGGGTAAATGTGCTATGGGTATTTTTACTGCTTCGATATCATTCATATTTCTAGTGGAATCTCACATTCAACAGTTGTTGCTGTGTTGAATTAAAGCTTTTAAATGTTAGTGTTCATTTTTCTGTACTGTAAAGTTGTACTTAAAAAAAAATAATAATAATATCACAAAGTTGGGATGTTTATGTACATTCAGGGCCTGATTATCTCACGAGCACTGGGGCAAATGCCTTGGGTGCACATACACAAATAGGCCAAAAGATTGAGTTTAAAGCTATGTACAGGGGCACAAAAATTGAGACAGCTGTATACAGGGGCATAAAATTAGAAAAGTGCCCTTGGCACAGTCAGGCCCTGTGTACATTCCATATGATGTATGCCCTTGTAGATTTACTATCACTTGAAAATAGTAAATTTTTATTTTTATATGATTCTTTTAAATGCAGTAGAAAAAGTGTATTATTAATAAAAACTGTGAAAATTGATTTGCTGGGTTCAGTATTAAAGTGTTCTCTTTTGTGCTTTAACATACCTGATGAGTACACCTAACATATTAACTAATTAAGTTAATTCAGCATGCATACCTGATGAAAAGAGAATATATTTGTTCCTCCATGATATGTATTGCTAGTTGTGTTTATGTTGTAACAAACAAAAGATAATAGTATTGCATTATCATGATCAAAATTTGATTACTTCATGAAAATGTCACAAAATGTAATTCGACAAATTTCAAGATATATCTTGCTGAAATTGCTGATAATTTTTTACTTCCCTAATCTTCTCTAGCTTATGATTCCATTTTATATATTATTTTAATTTTAAAAAAATCTCTTAGGTTTTCCGGGTATGCCTGGCAAACGAGGAAGACCTGGGTTACCAGGATTTCAAGGTGTACCTGGAGTGAAAGGTGCTCCTGGTTTGACTGTTGTTGGCCCGCCTGGCTTGGATGGTCGTTCGGGAAAAGACGGAGTGCCTGGTCAACATGGACCCCGTGGTGATCCTGGTTTTCCAGGTTTGTAATATGATAATCTACCCTTAGATGAATTTATTGTTACATTAAATCAATGTATACATAGGTGTAAACTGGCATCTAACATTCAGGGGCAAAATGTTTCCTATTGTAGAAAATATCATTTTCAAATAAGCTATATCTGAATTTTCTTGAATTGTAGGAGGGGGTTCTTGCCCATAGTAAGTTAGGCCTATGAATGTATAAATACAATGATACTATGGCTAACAACCTAATGTAAAATACCTGTTTCAAAAATCTATGTGAAATCATGTTTGGACTTACAGATATGATTCCAGAATGAATTATCTTTGTTAGCTGAGGTATTACTTTATATCATTTATCAGCTATTATCATGCTTATTTTAAGTTATTCAGTATTTTATTTTATTTTCTGTATTTTACAGATAGTTCTATATTTGGATTTATTTTAACTTATAAAGAAAAAAAAAAACATTTTTTTTTTAAATGCTAACTCTGTAATCAATGAAATTAGCTTTGACTATTTTTGTTTTCAAATCTATTGCGTATATCCACCTGATGTCAAAATTTTGAGAGCGCCATACAGCAGTGAAATTCGTAAGCTAGTTTTGTAAACAAACTGTATCATCGTGTTCATTTTATGTAAACAAGCAGCATATTTGAGGTTTTGCTTGACAGTTAAGTTAGAATAATGGTGCTGTGTGCTGTAATAAAATACTGTAATATAATTGCAGTAATCATTCTGCTCGAAACAATAATGTTTCTTATAATTTTTTTTGCTTGAGTAATTTTAAAAAAGGATTAAAATACAAGATACTTCACACTTGGTTTCAGTTTTTGTCCAATAATTTTAAATAAAGGAGTAAAACTACAGGACACTTTTTATTTTTGAAAATTCCCATTTTATTCAGCTGGTTTTAACAAAATTCTATTGTACTAAAACATTTAGAATTCATTATTTTAATCAATAAATCATTGTGACATTGCTTTATAAAGTTGTACTGCGTATGCTTTTGACAGGGTAATTTAATCATGGATATGTGTATGAATAATTTCAGTATTTTAATATAAACCCGTGTGTTTATCCCTTCACAGTGGCTCATTCTAAAGACTTCTAAGCAAGCATTTTTCCACGTGTAACTGCAGCAAAAACCAGATAATAGCACGTGTCCATGTGAGCAATATCTAACCAAATACCAATATTTCCTTCTATAAATCATCAATAGATGGATAAATCCAACCAATTTTGTCAATTTTATTATCATAATACTTTTTAGTACTTTCATCCAGATTAATAAAATAATTTGAATTTGTTTTTACAAAATTTAAATCACTTTCAAATTATTAATATACCAACTCACAGTAACACTTCAGAAGTTTGTTTGTACAAAGCTGTTATCTGCTTTTCGAAACTAGTGTTGCCAGATACTAAAGTTTGATGTAGGTGGATACATATTTTTAAATAAGCACTCCTTTTGTTTGCACATGCAAAATAATCCATTTAGCCTTAGTGCATTAACTAACTGATATGTTTTCTTACCCTCTGAACCACCATTTCTTATGGTATATTAGCGGTTGCGAAACTTGCTTGATCTAAGAGCCACGAATGATGGATTTTAAAAATGTTCTAGAACTGCAGGAACTGATTTATGCTTTTTTAAAAGAAAGATGAGTTATGATTGGTGGACTTGGGGGAACTTAATATCTTTTTTACATATTTTTACAAAAATTGGCATGAAGAAAAAATTATATAGTATGGACAAAACTAATTTTAAGTTAATTTTTTTCTTTTAATCTGTTGTTTAGAAAATACTGGGAGATCATATGATTATATGAGGATTGTAAAAAAATCTTAAGATGTGAGTGCGACAGGTAAAAAAATTGTTTGTTCTCAAAGTTTTAAAAATTGGATCCATAAAAAATTACAGAGGGAGCACAGATGACTGATTTCAGCTTTCAGTACTTGGAATTGTTATAAATCTTTGTACTTGTTATATTAAGTTTATCAAAAACAGTCTTTGGACATCGGTGTATTTTTAACTGATCAGCATTTAATTGAGCCAATGAGAACTGCGGTAACAAGTCGTTGACCAAAGTACTCACAACTAACAGGTAATATTAACAACATTAATCAAATATTCACAAGCAAATCTTAACTTTTAAAGAATTGTTTTAGAAATTTGATAGAATCTGTACCATTTTTTAAACATGTTTTTGAGTAATATTGTTAATTGAATTAACTTACAAGAAATTAAACAAATGAATAAGTATTGGAAATTGAGATGTCTTACCATACTTTGTAAACTATTTTATTTGCATAAGAGCTTTACTATTCATCTATGAGAGCCAAGCCTCCTGTGACTCACAAGTTGCGCTATGGCCATCCTTATTATATAGTCTTAAGAAGAAGAAAAAAGCACTTTTCAAACTTTGTTCTTCTTCAGACAACAATGTAAACAGATTTGTCACTTTGAATGCTTAAATGTTAAGATTGAAATATCATCATATACATATTTAATATAGAAAAATGCTTTTCAGTAATGATTTTTTTTTTTTTTTTTTTTTTTTTTTTTTTTTTTGTAATGAGGTTGCAATTTCATGTATCTTTTCTCTGGAATAACCTTAGAAAATAATACAAGTTTCTATTTTAGGGCATTAAAGTCATGATGTTTAAGGCACCTTTTTCATCAATGAACTTTTTTTTAAAAATATTTTTAATATTAAATACATTACTCAGACTGGTAATTGTTATGTTATGGCTTGTATGTTAATTAATGCTCTAAAAGCACAACATGAATTAATATATTTAATTTAAGTGACATGTCATTCAGAAATTAAAATAAATGGAAGAAAATTACTGTAGTGCTTGTGTTTTTCTAAGAATATGAGATGATTGGTTACATTAATGTATTTTTATATTCTTGTTTACTGACAGACAGAGAAAAAAAAAAAGATTTTCCTGCTGTGCTTAATTTTCAACATATATTTCAGCTTAATTGGGTAGTACGTATTTATTTATTTAATAGGTGACAAGGGCTATCCTGGTTATGGTGTGCAGAAACAAGGCCCACCAGGAGCTGAAGGTTTACCTGGCCTACAAGGAGAGGTAGGAGATCCTGGTATACCAGGAGAAGATGGTAGACCTGGTCCACCTGGACCTAAAGGAGATGATTGTGGTTACTGCCCACCTGGAAGACCTGGCTTCAAAGGAGCCCCCGGAGATGAAGGAAGACCAGGTACTGTTTCGGTTATTACAGTACTCTGATCGTTGATCACATGCATAATTATTTCTGTGCTAAAGATTTCTTAATGTATTTCTGCATAAAATGTGAGTCAATAAATTTAAAGGAAGCATTAGTCAGATATATTTATTATGGTAATTTAAATATTATGGTTTATTATAGTGCATTAGTTACACCAAGAACCTGAAAATAACAATTTGAAATAATAAATTCAGTTTAATTGGAGAAATAGAGTATGTTGTTTAAGGTTTATCTGCAATTAAAGAACTTATCTATTTATATTTTATCTGATGTTTTTCTAATCAATTGGCCTTTAGGCTTGCTTTACTATAATATTAGTATTAAAATTGATAGCATAATATTACAAAATGTAATAATGGTGTCATACTGTGCCAATGAACCATTGAGTATTTTAAAGTTTTATTAAAATATCAATATTTTTCATTCTAATATAGCTTAAATTAATTATGGCATTGTTGATCTTTAAATAATAAGACAATGGTATTTTTTTAAATAGGTTTACTTTTCATTTAAAACTTCACATGCATATGAACAATTTCTTATTTATTTTGAAAGTGTTATTGAGTATTTTGAATGTTTTCTTAGACAGGTGAAATGTTGCCAAAAACATTGGTCCCACAGTGACTTAGTTGCTGAACTCTGCTCTCATATGAACACCGAAAGGGAAGCAGCACTGAATTAGACAGTGCTTGGTAAAGTGAACTCTTCCCTCGTATGGACTGCTGTGGGACTGTATATGCTAATGGGAGCTGGTGCATGTAAAATGTGTTCATGGGTCCAATGTCCTCCATGTTCAGACACCTCTGGGGGTGCTGATTTCAGGTGCTAGGTCTCTCATCTGGAATTGGTTCAAAATTAGGAGATCACTCATAGGTAGCTCTGTTGGTCTGCCTAATAGTCTCCTCCATAATGAAATGCCCAACATCTCCAGCCCTTGTTGTGGCCAAGCCTTTAATAGGCCATTAAATTGGCTATTAGAAAAAAGAAAAAATCCAAGAGTGAGAGACTGTTCGCTTTTCGCCTGACCAATACAAGCATGAAAGTGACTGAGTAGATATAATATAAACATATATAATATAAACATATATTTTGAAGATACACCTATGAAAAATTATCACTTTATAAATTGATATATGTCCCCATAACTTATCAAAATAAATTTTAATTAATATAAAATCAACTATTGGATATAAACTACGGAAATTTTCAAAGTTATTGTCTGCATTTATTTCCATTGAAATTTGGGTAAGTCACTGTTCAAGTATTTTTTAAAAATATTTATATAATAATTCATATTAATATTTTATTAAAAAATTATAATAATAGTAAATTATGTTTGAGCCATTTCATTCTAACAATACAGTTAAAAATCATTATCGATATTAAATGAGATATGATTAAAGTATGAAAAAATATTTTAACATAGGAGGAGGAAAATTTTAGTTCAAATGTATTGAAAATTGTTGTCTGGAGTAAAATAAGTTAAAATTTTGAAATATGAAGTCGAATCTAGACTTTTCCATTGGATGAAATAAAGTTGGTGTATATTTAAATATGAAGATAGCCTCTTATGAAAATTTTACGTATACCAAATTGAAATGTACATTATTCCTAAATGGTTAGTAAGTAAATTTACTGTAATAGGTTTTAAATAGGCCTTTTTCTTTTCTATAGATGTTCATATATTTTACCTTCAAAATAAACTAAAAGTTCAGAATATTTATCATTTTCTTTAATGTGTACCATTTGTAAAAAAATATTACTTAATTTTGCCATAGACACACTTTGTACACAATTTGCAATATATTCTTAAATAGAAAATGTTATTTATCAGAAAATAAAAGGTTAAAAAAAATTGTAGCTCAATTTTTGCAAATTTTTATAGGCCCTCCTGGTCCTCCTGGATTTACTGGCTTTCCTGGATTTCCAGGGCGCAAAGGAGAAGCTGGATTACCTGGTTTACCTGGTCTCAAAGGATATGCTGTGAGTCATCATTTTGTGTTTAAGTCTATAACTGTAAGCACTGTGTACTGAAGAATTGTATGAATTTGCCAGAGAAAATATTGGGAATGTAAAGTAGTCATTTCAAGAGTTCCTAGTATTTTATAGTATGTTTTTTCTATACAACTCAAGGTGCTATTCGGAAATTTGTTATTTAAGACTGGACGAAATAGGCAGTCCTAAGATGGAATGTCCAACCATGGATAAGCTGGAAAGTAATAATTTTTAAAAATGATTCACTTTTCAACAAATTTTGAATTTTTTTCTTTTTTTTTTTTACCAAAACAAAAATTGCTAGCTTTTATAAATTTTGGGTTGCTGAACTCAAAATCCCATTTAAAATAACCTCCTCAGTGTTTTGAGCAACTGCACTATTTACATTTTATTCATAACACTGTGAGATGTTATGGCTATGATACATAGGAGAAAAAAATAGGTCCTGTCTTAGAAAGACTACTCATCGACTTGGTGCCGTTGCTTCAAATGAATCGCATGATTGAGCAGTTAAAATCAGCTCCATTAAACTTCCCCAGTCTTATGCATGACAGCATGCAGCAAACTTCATATTACATCACTTCAAATCAATATTCTTCCTTTTGGATAAATTTGCAATTTTCAGACCATGCCCCTGCAGAAAGGTATTGTGTTAGTAAACTAATGCAATACATTTTTCAGGGGACTTACAAATAAAAATCACATATTTTGCCAAAAAAAAAAGAATATTAAAATACCTGTAAAACCAAGAAGAAACATATTTATTAGAATAAGGACCAATAAATTCAGGATTGAGAGTTTAGAAACTGCAAGAGTATAAAAAATTAACTTTTTTTGGTGAGACAAAAAGTAATGAATGTTATGTGGGAGTCACAAAAGGAAGGATTAAAGAAAAAAAATTTTAAAGTCATTTGTATTTTTTAGGGATTTCCTGGAGCAGATGGATTGGAAGGTCGACAAGGTCCAAGAGGAGACCCTGGTGAAATAATATATCCACCAAGTAGAAGAGGAACCAAAGGAGAAGCTGGTGATGTTGGCTTAGATGGACTGCCTGGAGGGCCAGGAAGACCAGGAAGCCCTGGTCTTGATGGATTTCCCGGATTTCCTGGCCGTAAGGGTGAAACTGTAAGATTTTTTTTAGGAATTCTTTTTCTTATTATTTTTAAAGTTCAGTATTTTTCTTTCAGTTGTTTTTCTGTAAAAAATGCTTTGCTTGTTTGATTTGATACATAATTTAGGTATTCTTCATAATTTTCTATTTGTTTCTGTTCATTTAGATATTCTTCCTTTCCTGATATTCAAAACTTTAATGAGTAGTAAAACAGTCTCCTAAAGTGAAATTAAAAATTTCAATGATGAGCAAAAATTAATGCAAAATGAATTATCTTTTTTTTTTTTTTTTTTGTCCAATTATTGTCACCTAAGAGCAAATCCTATTAACCAAACACTTGGCAAGATTTCGATTTCTGGGAATGTTGATTAATTAAAGTTCACATGTGTTCTTGGGTGTTCATTGCTGATGGAAATAATAATAAAGAATGTCAATTTGTTAAATTAAGTTTTATTGAGTGTATCACATAATGCACACTGACAAACTTAAAAACACTGTAGATTTTTGGAAAGTGCACCGTATTAAATTATACATTATGCCAAAATATAGGGGTTTTTTTTTTTTCTTTTTTCTTTTTTTTTTTTTTTTAAAGAAAGAAAGAAAATAATGTTGAAGAATCTTTCAAATGTAAACTCAAGATTTAAATAAACTTCTTATCTAAACTGTGCCCGAAATCAATGAAATTAATTAATGAACTAGGAAATTCAAGTTACCCATTTGCTCATCATTTTTGGAACAAATTAAAATGCTTGAAAGCAATTCTTGAACAATAAATTTGAGGGAATTGTATCTAAATACTGTGCTATAAAAATTGCATCCTATAAACTTTCAATAAACTTCCTTTATACGTGGAATTAAATACAATAAATGAAGCCTATTTTCTCATTCGTCAATTATTTTGCCCATCTGTGGCTGAAAGTATCACTGCCTTAAATTATATAACTGGAAAGCTTTTCAAAAATTGCTTTTTTAAAGTCCTTCCTCAAAATGAGCTCATTGGTGGGTACACCCACTTCATTGCTTAATGTTACAATCAATGAACATGAGCTAATAAATGCTCTTTTCCAACCTTTGCTGAAGCAGTTTTACAGAGCATTTGGAGCTTACTCATAGCATAAATGCAGATTGCTTCTTTAGTAATTATAATGTCGTCATTACAGACAGAAGTGCGACTCTAAAGCAGTCAAATGAAATTACAACAAAGTTGCTTTAAATTAACCTTCAACATAAATTTTAAGTGTATAAAAGTAATTTATCCAAATTTTGGCTAAATTCCAAAATTTATTTTTTTTTCCTGTGAAACTTCAGCTTTTTATTTGTGAAAATTCCATACCTCTACTTATGCTACCTAAACTTTGAGGCACATTCAAAACACATTTCTGAAATATGAAGGTAGAAAACATACATATGTACTTGTATATTAAATATCTTTATTGTTTCTATATTTGAAATTGAAAATTGGACATTCTTTTGTTGATTTTGTATACTTGTAAGTGTGTAAAAGAATTCCTTGAGTTTTCATTCATCAATAATAGCATTCAGGGGTGAGAACTAATGCATTACAAGTAGCAAAACAGTAGTAGCAAAACAAGTAGTTGCTACTGAACTTGTGTACTGCTCTACTTTAAAGGAAGTATTGTGATACGTAGTGTGATTAAAAAAAAAAAAAAAAAAAAATCACTAGTTTGTAGCGACTCTTGCCACTCTGTACGATTAATCACATGGTGCAATTGCTCGTTCTTCTGAGCATAGAACTAGAGATGATGCTTGAAGGGGGTTTTCGCCTACCACACGCATACACACACGCAAAAATGAAGGGAGAACAACAAGGAGAGTATGCTTTGTTTCAAGCCTCTACTGTTTTAGCTTTCACCTCCTTTGTTATTGTTCCTAATATTAAATGTAGGATTACCACTCTGCAGCACACTCAAAGCATTTAAAATTAGGACAGCATGAGGGACACGACAAAGCCCAATCCCTAAATGTTATCTGATTTTCATAAAACAGTTTTTATTATTTTTTTTCTGACAAAACTGGAAGCCATTGCTCAATTCTCTCCTTTGTTCAAGAAGTTGGAGGAGCAACTTGGAGCAAGGTGTTTCTGATAAACCCCATGAAAAAGTTGTGGCAGAATTTAGACTTGCAGTGGGCCATGACTGCCTGGCTGCCCACGTATCGTATTGGAATTTTCATGAGCCCGAATCGCCCACTTTGTGGGAAGGACGAAATCATGGACAGGGGTCATTTGTTAGGATGCTCGGCTCTGCAGGGGTCTCCAAGGTAACGAGATACTGGAGTGCTAGACATCTGCTGCTGAGATATTGACTTTTTTCTCTTACTGTTTTGGAATTTGGTGTTATTCACTTTTTTGCATTCTGTGAGAGTTTGTCTTTTTCTCTTGCCATTGGAAATTTTAAAAAAGTGTACCATTTGACGAGAAAAAAATATTTTTTTCTCATCAAATGGTACCTAGAATACACGCACCAACATTTAAATACCACAAACTTTTGTTTTTTAAGTACCCTAGTATATTCTTTGCATAATCATCACACACATGTACACACGTATATGTATATGTATGCATATACAAATTCGTAGAACAGAAATTGTAAGTTTTTAATTTTATGATATTAAAAACTAACAAATGATCATTAAAAATGAAGTTAAATGAGCTGGCAAACTGAAAAAGAAGTCTTACAAATAAAAGAAATTAATTTATTGCATATTATTAGGTGTACAAAGTTTGCTTCTGAAGGTCCTATAGATGGCTTTAACTATATGTAATGTTCAAATAGATCATAATCATCATACAATAAACTTGGGCATCTGTCAACATAATTTTGTAGAAACATTAGTCTATTTGTGTCTACATCATTTTTATTCTTGATTGAAAATGTCACTTTACAAGTACAACTCCTGTCATTTGTAGGAGGTTTTCATTTTCTTCTTTAGTATAAAGAAATCGGTGGCTGACACTCATTTAATGCTTTCAAATACTTATCCTGAGGCCACTGTTAGTGGAAAAACGTGTCATGGGTTGTTTCAACATTTCAAGAACAGGGATTTTCATGTCAAAGTCATGCATAGCAATGGAAGACAGATTTTTCAAGGATGCAGAATTGGGGGCATTACTCAATGAAGACTTATTTCAAAGTCAAGAACAATTGGCATAATCATTGAGAGTGACTCAACAAATAATATCAACTTTGAATAGTAAATTTATAACTTTTCAGTAAATCTCCAATTTCAGAAAAAATTCATGGAAGCAAAGTGGTAAACCTAATACATTTTATTAAATTAAAATTATGCATATAGAGTGGCTTATGTTTGTTAGTTTGTGGCATATATTCTGTAAAAAATAAAATAGTGTGTGTGTATTTATTATTGTATCTATATAAAATAAATTTAAATAAATTTATACAAACTTTACACCAGGAAAGAAACCTTGCAATTAAAACCTTAAAGATAGGTTATTTGTTTTACAGATTAAGTATAGAAAGTAAGGTAAAGATGTGTCCTTTATGAAAATGAAAATACTATTATTGATTATTATTAGTCTCTTTACATTTTCTGTACTTATTTCAAACTTAAAACAGGGAGACTATGGAGATATTGGTTTACCAGGACCAGAGGGGCTTTCAGGAACACCTGGAACCCCAGGTTTAAAGGGAGAAAAGGGTGATTCTGACTATGGACTCCGTGGGTTTCCAGGACAGAAAGGTTTTAGAGGTCTTCAGGGATTACCCGGTGTAAAAGGCATTAAAGGTATTTTGTTTATTTCAGTTTTTAAAATAAACTTATCTTTAAAAAAATATCTATGTGTGTTTCTTCCCTAGATGTTAATGAAAATATCATCCTTCTAACTGTTACAAATTTATCATATTTAGATTATTCACATACCCTTAAAAATGCTTAATCTAAAACTATGACTTCACAAAAAAAGGATATTTTTCTTTTATTTTAAAGACATAAAATTAATAAAAGCAAAAATTCTTGTAAAAACTTTTTTTTTCCAATTTTTCTCAAATGGAATTTATTTTTAAAATTTCATCTCATGAGTAGGTTTACTATGCTGTACATATTTTTCTATTAATAAAAAGGCTTCTATTCAATATATTGTACAGTTTTTAGGCATGTTATAAATAGATATGTTATAAAATGTAAAAAGGTTTATTTTAACTTGTGTTATTCAGTTGTACATTATTAAAATGATTAGAAAATTTTGATAAGTTTATTTTTTGTTATCATTTTTTAAAAGTTTCTAAACTGCAGTATAATTTTAAAAAATCTTTTATTTTTCCACAAATCAGAATACTGTTTTTTTTTTTTTTTTTTTCTTGAAAACTTTGATAGCTCTGGCTCTGAAGAAAAAGGTGCATTTCAGAAGAATTTTACAAAAAATAAACATTAATTAAATTCTTTAATGGTTTGATTTTGTATTTGCATTTTCATTTGATAACTTTGTCTTTAAAAAGAAGGGTGTGTATGAATATTATTGTTGCAGTGCTAGAAACAATATAACATAATATACTGTATCTTCTATTTATGAACAGTTTAATATTTCATAAATGTTTAAATAAGAATGTAAAAATATTCTAATGAAAATAATAATATAGGTGCAAAAGGTGAACCTTATGCTTATGAACAATTGAAACAGTATAAGGGTATTGAAGGTCCAGCAGGCCCACCTGGAGAACCTGGTATTCCTGGAAAACCTGGATTGGATGGTATGTACATACTCTTATTTTTAAAACTTTTCCTTTTGTGTTTTGATTACATTTAATTCATCATTTCCAGTAAGTACATTTTGTCTGAAGTTGATTGCTATTTCTTAATCAATTAATTTTGTGATTTACTTAACTTTTTTTGAGATAAATTCATAGAAGCATGTAAAGTGTGTATTATTAATGCTTATTATACGAAATGTTCATACTGTATTTCTCATTAATAAAATTTTTGTATGTAAAGTATTATATCTGTGCAATAACCGAGGTTTTAATTATTTTATCAAGGCTTGTGAGTAGCAAGCAAAAACATTTTATATTTTAAACATTGGAACATGGGTTGCCAGTTTATAACTGATCATTGCCACTACACACTATCAAGACATCACAAGGATAAATGATTACAATAAACATCGATAAATAGCATAAATTTTAATTATTTTATGAAATAGCTGGCTTGTTCTTATCAAGTTTTCTCCAGTAAACTTAAATAGGACAATTTCAAACTTAGTTAAACTGCTGTAACTTTATGTAAGGTTGTTTGCTAGTTATGCTACCATTATTAGATTCATACTTTTCATAGACTGGCATTTTCATAGATATATACATTTTGAAAGATATTAGTGCTGGAATGATTTGAGCCATACTTCATATTGCATCTTATTAATTTTCAACTATAGATATTTTAGAGTTTTTTGTTCAATAAAATGAAATTAAAAGTTTCATTTACTTTTGTACAGAAATGATTACGACATGAGATTTAATAGCGCTCTCAGTTTTATATATGAGTGTTTGAAATATAAATTAAGGAATTTCCTATGCTGAATTTCATTAATTAGATTTTCCTGTTTGCAATGGTTATGCATTTAAAAGTAATGTATTTTTTCTAGGCCAGCCTGGTTTCCCAGGTTTAGATGGATTACCTGGAATGCCCGGTAAAAAAGGTGAGCCTGGATTTCCTGGAACATCTCCTCGTGGAGAAACTGGCCTAAAAGGTTATCCTGGAATGCGAGGAGAACCTGGTTTCAAAGGTCCTGATGGCTTAAAAGGAGCTAGGGGAGAAGATGGTATTTTTGGGTTACCTGGTGAAAAGGTATTTACTTTTTACAAGCATTTTTACAGTTTCTTTCTAGTCATTAAATTTTGTTATCCTGCTTAAAATATTTATACCTGAACTAATTTTGATTTAAAATCTTTTATACCAACTTTTAATCATGGAACTTTAAACAATTTTTTTTTTAAATTTAAGAATAATATTTGCATCTATAGAAACTTTCTTGTTTTCTTGTTGAATCGTTTTTTTAAGTTTAAATATATGCTGGAGAGAGAGAGAGAAAGGCTTATATTATAGAACTTCTACAATGTTAATAACAAAACATCCGTATGTCAAAGTTGACTTCTGCCAACTTTTGGCAAAGAAAGGGGAGGATCTATACTGTCTTACCAGTAAATCTTTGATTAGCCACTTTTGCATTTAAAAAAAGGGACTGATTTCTAGATACTTAAATGTTACAGTTGGCTCTTTGTTAAATGACTTTCTAGAAACCATGAAAAACCGTCTTTAAATAAAGATTGTCCTCAAACAGAATTCGTAGAAAAAAAAATGAAATTTCCATTCATACTTTACACGCTTTGGACTGTCGGTATATAATATTGGCATGTTTAAAGTTATTTATATTATCATTATATTATTTTATTCATAAAAAATTACAATAAGTTACCTTAAAGAAAGCGAAGAAACAATAAAATACAGTACAATACAATTTAATTTAGGAAAAATCAAAAAGTGTTAATTGCTTCATTTTTCACCTTGTTTTTGTTACAATGCTATTCAGATTTTCTAAAATGTTAAATGTGTCATTTTCCATATTCTGAATTTTGCTAGCTGACCTGCTGAAGCCTGAAAATGTTTCATTCCAAACTCTTCTGCCAGAACAGTTGCATTTTCTTTAAATATCACTCCAGAAATTGGAGGTATGTGTTATGCAATGTTATGGCAAGCCTATACGAGAGGCGTCTGCCTACGAGGGGCGTATGCCTTGGTTTAAGGACTTTTTAAGGGGTTCTAACATGTATTCACATTAAATCTTGGGAAAATCGCCTAAACCTCTAGACTGTTGGATCAACAGCCATGTGGTAGGCCTGAATGCATGATCTTTACACTTTAGCTGTCAACGATGTTAAGTGTCTTATCCACTCGCCCATGGTGGGGCCTGGAAATTGGAATGTTGGATGCTCTTGCTTCATAAAACCATTCCAGGAGTGCTTTATCAAACTCTTATGATCGGCCAGATATAATTTTATGTTGTTTAAATTTAGATCCCCTACCAAACTTTTGTGCTGTTTCAAGAATTTTCTCTTTGCTTGCTAAAGTACCTTTGAGAGTAGTCTCATGTGGCTGAAATTGTCATGTGATTTGGACTTTTGACATTCAAGACTTTTTTCTCCACTCATTAATAATTCTTGCCTTTTCATGTAGTGTAAGGTGCCATTTTGCTCTGCACACCTCGTATTCATACTGGAATGGGCTACTTCACACAACCATGAATTCTCTAAAATGAGCGCATAACCAAAAGACCCTAAAAAGTGCTGGTCTGTTATTGAAACCAAACTTTTGCCTCCACAGAATGTTCTCCTGCTCCAATTAAGGAGTTAGGGAAAAAAAGTATTTAAACAGAAACAATGTTGTCTTTGAACAGAAATTTTTTGTCAGATGGGCCGGGACTTTGAAATATCGTCTTTAAATGGAGAGCGTCGTTAATCAGAGACCCAACTATTAAGAAAATGCATAGGATCTGTACCATATTTTATGATCTATGCAATCTACCCTTAAATTCATTTAACGGCATAGGGACTGCATTGGCTTCTTAAATTTCTCAGTTCCTGGGATTCAAAATGCATTTGATATTGCTTGGTGAATTTTCTGTGCCTTTTTTCAAAATATTAGAAATTAAAGGAAGCACTTTTAGGTTTAGCACAGTGATACAAAAGTATGTTATCAAGTATGTCAAATGTCATAAAAAAGAAGGTTGAGGGAATCCAGTAATGTGAAAGAAAATAGGTCTTTTTTGAATGAAAGGAATAAAATATGAACATAAGGATGTGGCAATATTATTTGTGAGCTGGTTTGTGCAAATGATATGTTTTTAAATTAAAATTACTGATTTAATTTCTATAATTTGTTTTTTTTAAACATTATTATTATATTATGTTTATTAACAGGGTGTACAAGGTGATGTTGGTTTAGACGGATTTGATGGGCCTCCTGGTCTTCCTGGATTACCTGGTTTAAAAGGAGAGCTTGGAGAATCTGGTCCAATAGGGAGAGTTGGATTTCCTGGAGAACCTGGATTTTCTGGTCCTAATGGTCCTAAAGGTTTGTAAAAAAAAGAAGCCGATTTTAAAAATTATAGATTGCTAAAATGTGTTGTTACTTTTAATAATTTATTCTTTCAATTTTCTTATATTAGGAGAACCTGGTTATGATGGTCTTCCTGGATTTTCTGGGGAAAAGGGAGAACCTGGAGATGCTGGTCCAGGATCAGTTGGTCTTCCTGGATTACCAGGATTACCTGGCTTACCTGGTATGTTCTTTAATCTTTATCCTGTATGGATTGGATTGAGCCATACAGAGGGGAAGAGAGGGGATAAATGAACTAAAATACTCTAAACTAATAAACTCTAAGAATCTTAGTTTTTAATCTGTAAATAAATATTGTAAGCGTAAAATTGTATACATTTCTTATTCTACTATTTGATATAACTAATTGTATATTTTAATCCCACCAGAAACAAATTTATTACTGTATTGTATGAATCATTCACTAGCTTCAGCTGCTACGTATCATTAGTCTTGCAAAAGTCGCTGAGTCTCTTTTCTTCCTAGATCATGCACATTGCTGATCTCACAGACTTAATTATACTGAAGCTGAAGAAAAAGGACAGTGTTTATAGTTACAACTGCTTTCTTCTGACACTGGTCTGTTTTTTTTTGGAGGGGGGAGGGGGCTTTACTAAATTAGTTTGCTTTGGTTTCTACTCAAGGAATGTGAAGTAGGTTTTGATTTTTAGACTGACAGCCTGAAGGAAATTTTATTTTAACCTTTTTTTGTTTTTTTCCCAAGGGAGTTCGAGAATAATTCTATTTTAATTCATATTACAGAAATTTGCTAAAAAGAAACAATTTTTCTGAGCAAATTTTTAAAAAAGCAGTTCATTTAAACAAACGAATTTCATTAAGAAAATGAAATTATCAACTGATAAAACTAAAAAAAAAAAAAAAAAATAAGAAAGAAAGAAAATAAGAAGAAGAAAAAAGAAATCTAGTATAAAGTTAATTTTATAAGAGGAGGCATAGTTCTGATAATAATTTTTTTGAATAATATTCTATTTATAAATTTATAATTAACGACACGTGCAGATTAGTATCCTGGCCGCCATCTTCAATTTTATTTCATTAATTTGCATTCAGTTTAATGCTAATTGTAAGTTAATTTTTTACTATAATTATATAGCTATTGGTTCTATTGTTTTAATGTATCGTAATTCATTAATTTGCATTCAGTTTAACACTAACCTTAAGTTAAGTTTCATTAGAATTATTAATTAAGTAATTCTGTTCTTAATTAATGGTAATCTAATTACTCGTTCTATTGTTTTAATGCAATGAAATCTATTAATTTGCTTTCAGTTTAAAGCTACCTGTACCTTAAGTTTTTAACTAAATTAATGATACATCTGTTAGTGTTTAATTAAAATCATTAATTATTAAAATAATTAATTAATTTATCTAATTTATAGTTAATAATTTAATGATTATAATCATTAATGAAAATGACTCAAACAATGATTGATTAAAAAATTATTGATTATAATCAATATTATTTCTCTTTTTATAAAATTAACTTCATAATGGTTTTTTTTTTTATCAGTTGATAAATTAAATTTTTTAATGAAATTTGTTTAAATGAACCACTAGTTTAAAAATTTCTGCAAAAAATTATTTATTTTTTAAAAAGTTCTGCAATATGAATTAAAATAGAATTACTTTTTAACACCCCTGAAAAAAAAAGAAGTTTAAAATAAAATGTCCTTAAGACTGTCACTCTAAAAATCGAAACCTACTTCACATCCCTTGAGCAGAAACCAAAATAAACTAATTTCGTAAATTCTCCCCCCCACCCCTGGAAAAAAACAAAACAAAAAAAACCAGATCAGTGTCAGAAGAAAGCAGTTGTAACTAAATCCTATACCATCCTTTTTCTCCAGCTTCAGAAGAATTTTCACATGTCCGCGAGATCGGCAATGCGCATGCTCTCGGTGGAAAAGAGACTCGGCAACTTTTGCAAGACTTACGTATGGCTGCTGACATAAGCCAGGGTATAATTCTTCCATAAAAACTGGTTGGCCATGTGTAATCACTACTTAGATGAAGTTATTTTGTGTATTATTATAGCAGTTAAATATTCCCCTCTTTAAACTGGATAAAATAAAATAAAAAAATAAGTTTTCCCAAATAAACAGGCGATGTCAGTCACCGATTTCAGTACTGATTAAAATCAAAAATTTTTTTAATCGTTAGAGTGGATTTCGAGAAAAAAAGTAGACACGAGAAAAAGCCCCAATTTAGCTGTATATATAAGAGTGTTGCAGTTTGTTGATGGTTGATTCATCGGTGTAGGCTGTGTCACTTGTAGAACTGTCATTCTCCATGATATATATATACCATATAAAAATAAATATCCTCTAAAAATTCAAATTTTCTATTAGCTCAGTTCCAAATTCTGTAGGGGCATAACATCTTTCACTAATAAACAAAGGAGTTGTCTTGAGATCTAAATTTAATAAAAAGGTAATTGATATTTTCCCCCTTGTTCTCCTGTCTCATAGTCGCCAGAGCTGTCAAGAATTTTCTGGGACCATGAGACCTGGTCATTTTAATAGCCAATAAATTCACCTTTTTTGAAGCATTGATTACTTACTTATAAATCATGTGACCCTAGGTAATAAAAGTGTGAACACTGTCCAGAAAGTAGATTTTTCACGATCTCTGTGTCATATAAATCTGTGTCAAAAGCTGATAAAATAAAAATGTATTCTAAACCACAAGTATTTCTTTATACGTCGACAGCTATAGCCATGAGGATTGGCTGCCCTAGTGCTCTGTGGACTACCATGAATCTCCTGCTAGACTACAACACCTACGAGTGGCAGTCAGTCATATCTCAGCATACTATGTCTGTCATAATTTAATGAAATTAAGAATGATCTCAGCTCAGGACTCAAAATAAGTGTCCTCTCCATCTGGCTGCCCTCATTTCATGTATATGTAAGGTTAGACGAACGTTGTGGTGGTTTTTCGTAGTTGGGCGATATTGGGCAGAGAGACGGTATTGTAGTTTTGTAGTATTGTAGTATTGTAGTTTCATCGCTGGGTTAAGCTCAGCGCCGGGGTCTCGCGGTCGGAGGACGGCCGCTGAAGTCTGGAGGGCGCAGATGTAGGATGGTTTACCGGGCTGGGGCTGTTGTACGGAAAAACACTCCGAGATTACGATGACATATTTTAATTTAGTTTCACATTGTTTTACATGACAACTGAAGTCACGAAAAATCTCAGCTCCGAGCTGTGTTTCAAATTATATAACCTCGAATCACGTGTTCTATACAGTATCACATGTTCCAAAAGAGATGCAATTATTGGTTGTTAAACTGCCCGGGTCTGCTAGTCGTAGGAAATTCTCACGAGGTGTGGCGACAGCAGACCGTGGGAAAGATGGGAGATATATTACTTGCGTTTAAATTAAATTTAGATCCTGATACAAATCCTTTGTTTAAAACGAAAGTCACTACGCCCTGAAGAATTTTGAAGCAAGCAAATAGAAATTTTGAATTTTGAGAGGATGTTTAATTTTATATGTTATATATTATGTATGCACAAGATAAAATCAACTAAAAGCAGTTATCATGTATCTATCTGCTCTGCCAGGCAGCTGCTAAAAATGAATCATGTATCAATCTTAGCAAAGCAAAAGAAAATATCCCTTCAAAGTTTTTTGAACAAAATGTAATTTTCAGGAGTTTTGTAAAACTAAGAGGAATTTATTATATTTTTCAGATAAGAATTTTCTAAATTGCAGTAATTTAATCTTAATAAATATGCTGTATGCAAATGATCAAATCTCTTAAAACTTTTCTTTGCTAACGCTAATAAAAGTAAATTTCTTACTGACTGTTTTTTATAAGGTGAAAACCCTGTGGCATCGTCACTCAGCCACATCCATCATTTCACCCAACCACGTGGGTCCGGAAATTTTATACTTCTCAGTCGTGATTATCACAAATGAAACAAGTCATTAATTTCTTGGCTAAATAATATATTTAAACTATTTACAATGTTGAAACTATGTACAAACAATTTCTAATTACAGAAAGGAATTTTTGTGGGAAACAGCCTTTCCCTGGCCTTTAGCATTCAGTCCCCGCTCGACTCGGGAGCGAACATCCTGTTCAGACGATGACCAACCTCTTTGCTGTCCAAACCTCATCTGTCCTTTCATGGGGTTCCTCCCTACCAGGTGCGCCGCTCTCTGACATCAGCATGGTCGCACCTGCTTGAGGGGCGTGACAGCTCGACGCATCTCGAACATTCCAGGCCTCGCACAAAGCATGCCGCTAAGTGCTCCCCCCCCCCTAGTGAGCAGGAGAGCTTGCTTTGCCACAGCCCTCCCCCCATAAAAAAATTTTCCAAGTGGTACCACATGGAAAATTTTGCAAGAGTTCAGTTGGGTAGCCCCACAACAAAATCAAGAGACAAAGCCATCCCAACTTACAAAGAAAAAAAAAAAAAAATTCTGTTATAAATGAAAATCATACCCACGCTCTTTCAAAATAACTAGTCGAAACCTGCTCTCAGTTTCAGAACTCCAAGACATATGTAACATACATTTTTTTTTTCTTTTTTTGTAACATTTTGACATTTTAAATATGGCTCTCAGAAATACTTTACACGAAATAAGACGATGCTTTTGGGCAACATAAGAACCTGCTTTCCGGATTACTCCGCCTGCCTGCTTAATCCGTCGGCATTTCCATTCTTTCTCTACTACTTCTTCAATGTTCGTTAGAGGGAAATATTCAGTTCGCGTAATGACATTTAAGTGCCGGTAATCGACACAAGGACGAGGGTCTTTTCCCGGGACCTGCACCCCAATTTCTATGATTCCAAGGTCTAGGAGTCGCTTAATTTCCTCCTGTAAAATCTCAATTTGCCGGGGGGACATCCTATAGGGTTTTGACATTCTAGGCTCAGTGCTAGTCAACTCTATGTCCATAGTGACTAAAGAAGTAGTCCCAGGGTCTGTCAAAAATACTTTATGATGTTCCTGCAGTAACCTCCCCAATTGCTCGATCTCAGTCTCGGTCACTCTATTCCCCAAATTATTCCTCTTAATGATCTCCTGCATGTCAAACTACGTAGCATCCGCGATAGGATAGGGGATTTGCGCTTCGTGCTCGATTTCTCCCTCCTCCTCCTCTATCACTAAACTTACACACTCCGGTCGATTATGATACAACTTCATGAGATTTACATGGTAAATCATGGATTTATCTCTTCGCTCAGGCAGATCGACGGAATAATTGGTTTCCGAGATTTTACTTGTGACTACTCCCGGTCCCAACCAACTGACAGCCATTTTGTGCGGTTTTGAAGTGGCTAGCACTAAAACTTTGTCTCCTACTTTGAAAGTTCTCATCACTGCGTTCTTGTCATACCAAGTTTTCCTTTTTTCTTGATTTTCCTTACTAATCTCTCCTGTCAGATCTCTCCATTTTTTTAACCTATTTACCAGGCCAAGGACATATTCTACGACATTTGGGTCCGAATTTTCCGGGTGCAACCAATTTTCACACACCAACGTTTGTGGGGTTCTTACATTTTTTCCATGCACCCTCTCAGCTGGACTTAACCCAATGCTTTCATGCGTAATCGTTCTGAGTGCAAAAAGCGCAGCAGGGACATGATCCTCCCAGTCTCCCCCTTTCTCTAAACACAAGACTTTGAGCACTCTTTTAATGGAAGAATGAAACCTTTCCACAGGATTCGATTGTGGGTGGCAGACAGAACTATGATAAACCTTTATCCCAAAACGTTCAAAAAACTCCGAAGTCAAAATGCTTGTGAAAGATTTTCCCGTCACTCTGAATTTCCTTCGGAAAACCCATTCGCGAAAATATAATCAACAAAGCATTTATGACACTACCCGAGGTGATATCTTTGACCGCAACGACATCTGGGTACTTACAGGCCATACATATTGCAGTGACCAGAAATTTGTTTTGATTTGCACTAATAGGCAAAGGACCCACAACGTCAATATTTATTTTTGAAAACACCTCGGTAATGATCGGAACCAACCACATCGGAGCCTTTTTCTTATCTCCCTTCTTCCCCACTTTTAGACATGGGTCGCAGGATCTCACGAAATCCTCTCTTTCCACATAACAGTTCGGCCAAAAAAAATGACTTAACAATCTGTGCTTAGTCTTTAACAATCTGTGCTTAGTGCTTAGTCTGTAACTCCAAGTTGAGCGCTAAAATCCTCGTGACACGATTTTAGAATTTGTTCTCTATACCTTTTCGGAACACAGATCTGAAGTTTATTAATCCCCTTTTTTGACACCGAATTTCTAACAAGTTTCCCATTCTGAATCCCAAAACTCTCTAAGCGTCTCACACCTTTCTTGTTCAACCCCAAATTTTTCCGCATCAATTTCGAACAATAGTTCTTTTACCTTCTTTTTCTCCACGGAGGAAGGGAAACCAAGATTTTCATTTTCTTCATGAAAAGAAATGTCTCCCTTATCCGAGGTGGGGAGCAAATCATCCGTTTCCCCACAGGACACATTATCTCCTAACGCTGTTTCCGCCTTCTCCCTTTCTGTCTCTTGTGCGAGAGCGGTTTTTAATTGTTGTCTGGTAATGACTGCGTTAACAAGTGATGGATTTTTCCTGGCTTCTTCAATTAATTTTGCCATTCTATTTCCCAGTAAATAAAACCCTTGATCTAGCTCATCAGGGTTCACCGCCACCTTAGTAATTACCTGACCAAAATCGCCTTCCAAGACTACTTTCGCGAGGGGCAGACATTTGCATTCACTGTCCGAAGGTTGTCTAACCCACGTGACTTCTCTCATGAAACTTTCGAGAGGAATCCAACTTTTGGCGCATATATCAATGCTGCTCCTGCTATCTCTTAAGCAATTTCTCAACTCCCCATTTACACGAATTTTGCTCAAAAAGGGTTCGAAACTGTCATTTAGTCCCGTTTCTGAAGACAAATTATGCACTCCTTCAGCCTTAAATTTCTTATATTCCACACAAGCATTTTTCATGTGACCAGCCTGATTGCAAAAATAACACACTATTTGTTTTCGTTTTTCAAATTCTCTGCTAGATTCCTTCTTAAACGTGTTTTCTGTCTCTTCCTTCTTTCCCCTTTTCCTCTTTTTTCGGTTGGAATTTCCTGAATCTACTTTGCGAAAATCGCGTTTCCCGCTACGTTTTCTAAATTCACTTCGACGAAACGTTCTCCTGACGCTTTCAAAATCGTCTAACTTTTCCGCCAACTGCGAAGCATCTTTAAAATTTTCCCAGTTATCAAGATAACGTTCTTTAGCCTCACAGGGGGCGCATTTTTTGAGTTGCTCAGTGAGCATTAACTCTTTAAGAGAATTAAAATCCTTGATTTCGACTGACTGCAGCCAACTTTCTAAGTACCCCCTAAGTTCGTAAACCAAGTCAGACCATAAAGTTCCCGCTTTCCTATTGTGCTCCTCAAATTTTAATCTCAAAGCCGTGGCACTTAGTCTGAACCGCTTTAGCAGAATTTTTTTTATATGCGAGTAATCATCACTAAGCTCTACTGGCTCTTTCACTATAATTTCTGCTACTTCCGGTGGGAGTAATGGGATTAATTGGAACACCCAACAATCTTTGTCTACTTGCTCTTTTTCAGCTTGCCATTCGAAAATCATAAAACACAAAGCTATATCGAGAATTTTTGGATCGAATTTCGGAACAAGATCCTTTAACCTAACCCGCCTATAAATTTCCCCTATCGCTAGATTGCTATTCTCTCCATTGCTACTCGTTTCCGCACTGTTGGTGATTCTTAATTTTTCCAATTCAAATTCTCGCTCTGCCTTTTTATCTAAACGCTCTTGTTCTGCAATTTTATCTAGACGTTCTTGTTCTGCAATTTTATCTAGACGCTCTTGTTCTGCAATTTTATCTAGACGCTCTTGTTCATTTTCCTCCAAAATCCTTTCCAAAAATAATTTAGCTGTTTCCTCATCATACCCATCCGATTTTTCTATTCTATCAATAATAGACCTAATCACTTCTTTTCGTCCCACTTGAATCTCAAATTCTTCCGCGAGTTGCACCAACACGCACCTTTTTTGTTTTCTTAGGAAAGCCATACTTAAATACTCAATTTAAAATGAAGCACTTTTCCTGACCACAAAATACAATAATAACAGTGATGATAATATACTTTTCTTTTGACCCTCCAAAAGACACCATATACATAAGTTGTGTGTAAATTGTAAAATTTACACACAACTTAAAGCACAATTTCAGCTAATTCTTGGAATTATGAAATGAGTGTATAACCTTATTCCAGATTTTTAACATCCACTGTTAAAGATATTTTTGAGCATACCAGGCCCTTTGACCTATTTTCAAAGTATACACATTTAAAAAAAAAATACTGAATATCCAAAATTTTACAACTTAACAATATTCTACTTAGCACTGTAAAAGTCATTTAAATTTTTGAACTATTATAAAATGATAGCATATAAAACAATTTTTTTTCAATACTCCACTATCCTCTTCTTTATAACATTCAGTACTTATTTACTTAATTTTTAAATATTAATTTTCAGACTTTCTCTACTTAAAATATTTTTACAAATCACAACAAAAAAACCTCAGACATTTGTCTCTCGACTTTGCAATGAAATATTATATGGGGCTTACCCGTTCTGAAGATGACGCAATGTCCTCCGTCGTAGACTTCTGTCCTTATCAGAACCTTTAGGTCTATCTCTCCCGACCGCCAGTCAAATTTTCTGAGACCAAGGCATCTTTCTGTTTCTCAGCAGAACTCAGATTTACATCCCTCAGATTCCAAGCAAGCCGACGAATCCAGGCATCGACGCATTCCACGCAAGTCGAGGCAACACTTGATCACTCTCCACAGAAAGTCAATTTCACAGTCTTTTTCGTTGAAGCCGTCGCTGGCTCGGGTCCGTGCTTTAATTTTTCTAAAGCAACATCTCCAGTAGCTGCCACCAGTTTGGCTGTGGCATCGTCACTCAGCCACATCCATCATTTCACCCAACCACGTGGGTCCGGAAATTTTACACTTCTCAGTCGTGATTATCACAAATGAAACAAGTCATTAATTTCTTGGCTAAATAATATATTTAAACTATTTACAGTGTTGAAACTATGTACAAACAATTTCTAATTACAGAAAGGAATTTTTGTGGGAAACAGCCTTTCCCTGGCCTTTAGCATTCAGTCCCCGCTCGACTCGGGAGCGAACATCCTGTTCGGACGATGACCAACCTCTGAGGGGTGTGACAGCTCGACGCATCTCAAATATTCCAGGCCTCGCACAAAGCATGCCGCTAAGTGCTTTTCCCCCCCTAGTGGGCAGGAGAGCTTGCTTTGCCACAACCCCATCAAATTTATCAATCATTGTTCCTATTCTTTACATGTACTCATATAACAGACTGTGAACAAAAATATTCCTTACATTTTATTAAATAATAGTAAATTATCTGTCAATAAATTGTTCTGTTTTTAAATTAAGCTATCACATTGAGAACTCTTAAATAAGCAGTATTTATGTATTTCCTTTACTCGGAATTCATTTTAATCATTTCTTTTTTTTTTTTCCCAGTAAAAGAAACATGAAGCTTTTTCTTCATAAAATTCACATTTAAAAATAGTTTTATCATTAAAGTATAATTTTTTTTAAATGATTGTGTATTTTGATACTGTTATTGAAATAAAAAATAAATAATGCATATCTATAAAAGCACATTTTAAAAAAATTAACCAGGTGAACCAGGTCAAAAAGGTGAACTTGGACGAGATGGTATTGAAGGTCTTACTGGCATTAAAGGACAAAGAGGTGATGAAGGAAATCCTGGCTTGAGAGGACCTCCGGGTAAAATGGGACGTCCAGGGCAACCTGGATTATTTGGAAGAGATGGCTTGCCTGGAATACCTGGTATGTTTGATACATGATGCTTTGATATATAATAGTTATTTACATATATGACTTTAATGTGTTTACATGTATTTATTGTTACTTCAAGACATGTGATCGTAAAGATAAGAATGTGATATTGCACAAAATAAATTTGAAAATTTAGAATAAAATTTGTTACAGTGCGAGATGTATGCTAGTACATCAAATTATCTTTTTCCTTTTAAATGCTAAACTGTAGATAATCAACTCTAAATAGTTAATTATTACAGTTTAGCATTTAAAAAGAAAAAGGTAATTTGATGTACTAGCATATATCTCACCACCATAACAGAAATAATTAGTCATTTAGGACTAATTCTTTTTTTTTTTCACTCAGAAGATACAAAAAACTACATTACGTTGGTAGTTTCAAAATCCTTTCTCACTGCTCTTTTTTTTTCCTTTTTTTTATGTTAAAATATTGCAGCTTTTTGCAAGCTATAAAGCTTTGAATGTTACTTTTTTCTATTTTTTGACAGTTGAGAATTTGTAACAGTTTTTTAAACAAGAACTATGAATGATGCAAGACCTCATACAAATTTTCTGTGGAAGGCTTCAGGGCTTACTGTCATGCTATTGTTTTTTACAAGACTATGCAAGACTACTCATGCATCTACAATTTTTTTAAATCTTGAAATGGCAAAAATATTTCTACTTAGAAATTTAAATACGATTTTTAGATTTCTTACTTTACAGCTCATTGCCACAAAATTTGAACTCTTAAAAAGTAAAAAGTGAACATGCAAACATGTTTTTTCTTCTTTCAGTTATGAAATTTCTTTAGCTTTTTTTAGTAGGATTTTTTAAAAACTATTCCAGAGTGTGGTTTAAAAAATACTTTCCCATTTTCAAATTCAGAAGTGTATTAATTAGTATAGATAACTACAATTGACTTATTTGTTGATAAAATGTAGCAATGATTTGCCTCTTTTAATTGGCTATTTTCTTTTTCTACAATGCATAGGTTCCATTATTTTAATGGCTTGCAGTAATATCAGAATATCTTTTTTCAAATATTTGAGTACTGCCCAGGAGCAGAAAAATCTCCAAAAATTTACATGCCCAAAAAATATTACTAGTTTTTATTTCTCTGTAAATTTACATTATTTAGACTGTTTGCACTGAAAAGAAATGTTGCAACCACAAACTGAATCAGTATGGACACCTAAGATGCATGAACAGTATGGCCATTACATCTGAAACCTTTTCCTGAGTGCCTGAAAAGTAATTTATGAGTCTCTTATGGTTGATTTTTTTTACATGCCCGATCGGGCATGTGGCAAAAAAGAAATACATGCCCAGCTGAAAATTTTAGATGCCCCAGGCATGTCGGGCAGTAGATTTTCCTGGCGCTGGTGCTGTTAAATTATTATAAAGTTAAGTGTGCAGGTATCTGTCTGTGTTTAAAGTTAAGTGTATCAGTCTGTATATAAAGTTAAGTGTATCTGTCTGTGTTTAAAATTTGTTTAGTTTTTGAAAAAAAATATTTTGGCAATTTTTAAAAAAGTGTTTGGCTAGTAAAATATATAATGTAAAATTATGGTTCTTCGTTATGATATTTTACTAGCCAAAACTGTCTGAAGGGCATATATCTAACTAGTCTATAAATAAATATTTAAATTTTATTTGAAAGATTTATTCTCTTATAATTAATCATTGTTATTCTTTCTCAACATTAATGTATAAAGGATTGTACTGCTTGTCGCCAGATACATATGTAAATATTTAAATTTGCTTATTTTAATTAATTTTTTAATTTCTAATGTTAATAAACTTATAATTATGTTATACCAGTGTTATCAATTAAAGTACTGTTTTGAAAATTTTATAATATGTGTAACAACATTTAATATTTCAGGTAATAAAGGAGAAATGGGTGATATGGGTCCACCTGGTCAAGATGGTTTCTCTGGAAGACCAGGGCTTCCTGGTTTTGCTGGGGGAAAAGGTATGATAAAATACTTCCTTTCCACTTTCATACATAAAATTTCTTTAATGCATTAGTAAAACTTTCAAGTTTTTTTGTATGTAACATAAAGACTAGTAATTTAGAGAAAAATTAGAAATTTTATATATTGCTTATGATTCATGATTAATTCAACAGCCTAGTTTTACCAATGCTTCATTACAATCATGATTCAAGATTTTTATAAAGGTACCTGCTGAGCACCCATTCTTCGTACACGAGAAAACAAACATTTTTCTAACACATTTGATTAAAGTTTATTCATTCGAAGCAGAACTGACAAATCGTTTCACATGTAACCTAATATTACAATAGCTAACCAAAATTAAAGTAATAATAATAATAATAAATAAACAAATAGACTTCACTCTTTCAGTTTGCTTTGAGGAACTTTGCAATAGTTTGTTCCTCAAATGGTTTAGAGTTCTACACACTGTAGAAAAACTATTTTGTGTATTAACCTGTGCACCATTTGCTAATATTTTTACCCCTAACTCAGCAACAGTACTAAATGATAACATTTTCCTCCAGATTTCAGCCAGCATATATATATATATTTGCGCAACAAAAAAGGAAAGAAACACGAAATAATCATCCTTCGATTTTCTGCAGATGATATTTTGGCATTCTTTATTAAACTGCTGAGAGAATAGCTGTTTTTGAAGTTCTTTTCACTCCAAAAAAGAAATCTTACTTGAAATTTAAAGGGAATTATTTTTAATCGTGATTAATATTGATGGACAGGCATCACCTACGAAGCTAGAGCTCTCAAAACAGCTCTGATTTTTCATAGAGTAGACATTGCTGCCCCTTCAAGGGATCAAACACACATGCACATGTACTGTCCAAATGATCTGCGTGGCAATAATGTACTTCATTGAAATGTTCCAGCACAAAGGAATGAAATGAAATGCAACATACAATATAGCATTAAAAATCAGAGTCTTTTTAAAGTGCCAGGGCCTCTGAGAGAAATTTTATAGGCGGGGCAAAAATCTCCGCCGTCCCTTTCGTGAAGCACGAACGTTTTTCGAAAAAGCAGGAGGGAAGGAAGGAATTTTTTTTTGCCAAACTGCTCTTTTTAATGATTTTCATATAAAATGCTATATGGAAAGAGACTGGGAGGGAAGTTTTTTTGATATGTAATAGTACTTTTAACTCATGTTTGAATACTAATATTTAAATGGTAGAATTAATATTTCTGCCATCTAAATCATTCTAGAATTATGTATTCAAGATTTAGTCCATTTAAAGATTTTAATTACAGACCTATAAATGAAATCCGTAACACATTCTGAAAAATTCACGGACGCACTTTAGCTGAACACGGGCCCAGGGGCGGCGCCCCGTCTACCCCCCCGCCCCGTCTACCCCTCATAGGGTCTGTAAAGTGCCATCAAGTTAATGGCATATTTATTTCATGTTTATATATTTTCAACTATAGGAGAAGATACTCTAAGGCAACTAAGTCCAACTATAGGAGAGGGTATTCCCAGCAAATCCAAAATCTAATAAGATTCCAAAAAAGCCATGACAGCATGAATTCTTTTCACATTGCATCAGAATGCATTTGATCTCTATCTTGCCACAACATTGATGGAATTCCATAAATTCCCAGATTCTGATTTGCTGTGCATTACTGCCCTGTTCTTACAAAAAAGGGAATTTGATCTTGTTTATTTTAATATTTCCTAAGCTCACTGAAATGGTAAAAGTTATGAAATTATTTTGCTTCTGACATAAGTTTTACCTCAGCTCCTTCCCTCCACTGACAGCTTTGATTTCTTCAGCTCGGAAGGGCACTCTGACTTGTTCTTGTGAAGCAAAGTGCGCTGAAGTTTATTGCAGACAGAACATTTGTATTTTGATTTACATGTGCTGAATTTGTGAAAATTCAAGCAGTTATAACTGAATCACTATCACTTTTTATTTCATTTTAATTTCACAAAAATTAAATTTATGGTTGTTTTTTGGTAACATGCACATCTACACATCCTTAACTAAGGGTACTTTTATATTCTGCCTTGCTCCTGGTTAAATTTAATTAAGTACAACCTAATATTTTTATGTGCTGTTAATTAATTATTTTGTTTTTGCTTATGTAATAAGTTTTTCTTTTCCTTATTTTTGTTTTTTTTCCCATGCTCTTTTCTTCACAGTAGATCATTTGGGATTAATATTCCATTTTTATATTTGCAGTTCTGGGGCTCATATCTGAGCCGTGTTTTATTTAATTGCATCTCTGAAGTATAACATTTATCAACAAAACTTCGGAGAGGTTGTTATTTTTGTAATTCAACGTTTTTAGAGCTCAGATGTGATTTAATTTTTTATCAAGTAATGTTTCTCAAATCCCTGTATGATTCATGTGAATTTTTTTTTAAGTTTAAAATTGCTTGAACATGAGACTCTACTATAGCTCTCCTATTTTCATATCTTTCTTATAGTGCTTTAAACAATGATTCAAATGTATTGTCAGATGTTTCAATATTTCCGACCTTTCCCTTAAGTGTGGATTTCAAATAACATAATTTCTGCATACTTCACAATTGTTTGTTTTCTGAAATTAAACTTGAAAATTGAGCTTTGAAATTTTAAAATTCCCTATAATTACCAGTGAAAAGAGGCAATGGAATATCAGGTAATTTTATTGACAAACAGTCTAAGTTACTTTTATCTTCTTTAGAAATAGCACAATTAGAAGCACTAGAAACAGTCTCTGATTTCAAATCCGCTTTAAATATTACCTGCAAGTTATCTATATCATCACCCATTTCTGAAAGCACACTTTCTGTAAGTTCAAGCTCGGTGTCTTTAATAAACTGTAATATTCTAGCCTAAGCTCTTCCAATTTTAACTTGCACTGTTGTAAGCTTTCTTCTTTAACTTTTAAAATGCTAGGATCTAAATTTCCGCCTTTGCCAGGAACGTAAAAAGCTTTCTTATTTGAGCTTTTAATAACCACAGGGTGTCTACTGGTGACTAAAAGGGCGACTTTTGCTACTAATTCAAAGACAAGGCAATTTGAGCGACTTTTTTTTAAACAAAAAACACCATTTTCAAGTTTTGGGCTATTTGTACCTTACTCCAGGCAACTAATTTGAAAGTAAGATTTGGTTTTTGTCAATTTTCCCTTTTGTTTTTCAAAATTTATCATTCATGTTTTCATGTGCTTTACCCAAACAGTCATTGCAATGCAAAATCTGTGTCTTCCTTATTTAAACTTTCAGCTCTCATCAGTGTAACACAGTTGAATCCACATTCAAGTTATTTGAAATCTGCCAATTCATGATCATTTTTTTAATTTAATAATGCTATTTTAAAACATTGTTTTTTTAATAATGTATGTGCTTTAAACTGATTAAAAAGCTGCATTGTATGCTTTGTTATATAATGCATGAAGTTTTTAATTTATCATTTTTTCATTCCTTCTTAAATTAAGCTAAATGACATATGTTTATTTTTCTTTACTACAAAATCATACAAAAATGCTACTATTTTGGCAACTAAAATTAAGAAAATAGCTACTAAACTGGCAACTTTTTTATGTTAATGAGGCTTCTAATGATACTATTTTGGCCTCCTGACATTGGTGGACACCCTGTAACCACTTTTGCAATTTAAAAGTGTTAGGTCTGAAACAGACACCTAGAGAACTGTTGATATACAATTTAAGAAATATGCTCAACACAATTATATGCACAGCAGCAAAACGCACCAATAAGGGAATGCAATCCCGATCCCACGGGAGCAGGATCCTGCGGGATCCCAAACAAATATTTGTGGGACTAGTCCCGCGGGATTAAAACTGAAAAACAAATTATTTTTATTACAATTTCACGCCTCTTTCCCGATCTTCAATTGGCCAAAATTTTTTGCATAAGATGAACAATAAGAACCAGTGATCTTGGACGCTCATACCTATGGTCAGGTAGACACTTTAGTCCCCCTCAGCTCCCATATTGTTATAATTACGTACTGGTACAATGCAGAAGGCTTTAACACTAAAAATTTTATCTTTCTGGGACAGAACCCTTGACTTGTCCTCCCCCTTCTATAAACAACCAAATGGCTGCCCATGCCAGTGTATCTTTAAAAGGTGAACTTCAGTTTCAATTTTAAAAGGTGAACCAGTAAAAAATGTATGGTTCCCTCAGGGTTTCATACAAAGAGAAAAAGTCTTGTTAAGCGCTTTTGTATTCTCTATCAAAATTAGATGAAGACTAGAAAAGCAGGTGGCTCTTTACGTTATCTTTTTTACATTCTTCTTTTTTAGCAACTACGAAGTAACAGAATATTATTATGAATATCATGACAGAATTTTCAAATTTATGTAAGGTATTGTATTAATTATCAAATAAGATAATGTATTATTGTTAAGTGAAATCTCGTACAGTTTACAATCTTAACTTTTTTCTACTTTTCTCTATCGAAATCAATATTTTAGTTGAATGAAATGTTAATCCCGTGGGATTGCGGGATCCTGCGGGATCATCAAATCACAATCCCGCGAAGCGAAAAACAGTGCGGGATTGCATTCCCTAACACCAATTTAACTTGATAGAACAAATGCAACTGCATGAACTTTCGATGGCTCCGGCTAGTTGGACCATCTTTATAGTAGTGTGCTGGATTTTACTAAGACACCACACTGGAGATGTTTTTTCACTTTAAAACAATGGACCATATAACATTTTTTAAAACAATTTGGAACTTTCAATGAGAATAAAGCTGCTAAAACTAGTTAAAATGCAATACGAAACTTTGATACTTGTACGATACTTGATAGACACTGTGCATAATTTTTAATGTTGGTGCAAGAAGCATGCACTGAGACAAGATTCACATCTGAACTGTCCTGAAAAGGAGCAAGTACTAGTATTCAATAGTCAATATTAACTATATTGTCTTAGTGCTTTAACTTTACGGGTGAAGGGTTGCGTGGCTTTAACAAGCTCTCCAAGATGGGCTAATACAGCGAATATCAAACAATTAGTTTAAATTGATATTTAAAGGGATTTATTATATAAATTTAATAAAAAAGTCTCTTCCTCTAATGTTATTTTGCCAATTGCACAATTTTTACGCCAAAGCTTTTTATCTTAATTGCATTTCTAATGCATTTTAAATCTCGTGGCATCAGAATGTTTTCAGTCTCACTTGCAATATCAAACTGTAATTATTAAAAGTAAAAGAATTAATCCTCCACTGTTCTTTTATCTACTTTAATTGGATATTGTGAAAGTTTATTACACTTGTGGCACAGATTTTATGTCTAAGTGCTGTAACTTATATGCATTTCCTATGCATTATTAAACATGTGACATCAAAATGATGTCAATCTAACTTGAATTATTGAAAAAATAAATAAATAAATCTTACCTTAATATCTATAGTCACTAATGCCCTGAAATCGAACTTTTGAGTAGCTTTCTGCACTGAAAATTGTGAAAAATCACTAGAAATCAGGGAACAAGGGATTTTCAGATTTTTAAAGCATCTTTTAAACTATTTTATACGTCTGTGCAAAATTTCAAGCTGATCGGTTGAATGGTGTAGATTTGTATGCTGTTTGGTAAATACTGCTCTGAGAATCAGAAAACATTCTAAAAGCAATCTTAACATACAATGTTTTGTAATACGTCTCGAAAGAAGTTTTATTTATTTATTTTTTTTTTATCCATTTTGCTAAACAAGTTTTTATGCTTATGATTTATGATTTTTTTTTCTGAAAGTTGCATGAGACATAAGTTGACTGTAATTAAAAGTGCATTGATGATTTTGTATAGACAGAGGAACAGTATGTAAATCAAAAGTTCATTGACACCTGTAGTTTTTAAAAAGAACATCCTTTAAGATGTTGAAATGAATATCTTGCAAAGTTTTCATCATCATTTATTGCTTCTTCTAAAGGTGAACCCGGAGAAGAAGGTGCACCTGGTCCTGTTGGAAGGCCAGGTCTTCCTGGTCTTCCTGGATTACCTGGTGATCGTGGTTTACCTGGAATACTTGGACAAAAAGGAGAAGCTTCACTTTTCAGTGAAAGAGGAGAGCGTGGTGATCCAGGATTACCTGGTATGACTTGTATTGTATTTCATACATATTTTTAATTTCTTAGTGCAGAAAAGGTTGCTAAAAAAATTTGTGAAGGACTTCAAGTGTACTTGTTTGAAAAGTAATTTAAAACTCAAAATTGAGTACATAACATAGATTTCTGCTATGACTTTTATATTATACAATTTATACATTAAAGTATAGTTAGCTCCTCCCCCCCCCTCCCAGATCTGAAGTAATAAACTTCACTGAACTGAAAACTGAAGTAATAAACTTCAGTTTTCGTTATTTTAAAAAATAAAGCAAAAATTGAAGACTTGCATAAGTAAACTTTTGCTGTTATATATTGTTAGCAATATTTATCATCAAAACATTTATATGTCCTATAATCATGTGTTAAAAATTTAACTTTTTAGTTTTACATTTTTTTTAAAGTAGGTACTTTGCTATCATATAGTTTTATATAGAGAATGCTTTGTCCATGTTTTATTAATTAATAAAACAAACTCTTATTAATAAAGCATGATTTGGTGTCATACAAAGTATCAGTATTATTGTTGTCCTAATTTGAAATTTTAGGCATGTTGTAGATTGATAGCATTTTAATTTCCAATATGTATGTTGATTGTAGAATTCTGAATTACAGATGCATTATTATAAAACTGTTGATGAATTTCATGGCTGTATGTTTTTTGAAGAGTAAAATGTTTTGAACTTGGAAATGTAATCTATTCATTTTCATTCTTTTCTTGCCTGTTTTAGGACTTAGTGGACTACCTGGACCTCCTGGGCGCCCTGGACTCCCAGGGCGTAAGGGACAATTTGGGAATCCAGGTCTAGCTTTGGATGCTCAGCCTGGACCTCCTGGATTTCCTGGACCAAAAGGATACAGAGGTGCACCTGGTCTGCCTGGATTAAAAGGAGAAATGGGAGATATGGGTTTCCCTGGTCAGTTCAGATTAATTTTATGCATAGATAAAACATGAGTGCACAAGTAAAGTCAACGCTCATTTTTACAAACCTCTTCTTTTTTTTTATAACACTTGCAATTTTATAGACTAGCAAGTAGTCCTGAATACACTCTCACAGACTGTTTTACAAGCTATTTGGGTTGTCTCTATGGGTTTGTGAAAGTGAGTGTCGACTATAGTTTGTTTTAATTTAAAAACTAGATACACTACTGTATAATTTGTCTTTGAAAAGCTTATTGAAATCTTAAATCTTGAAAACTTATTTTTGGTATTGAATACTTTATTTTAGAAAATTGTTTTGATGTGCCTTTATGGATACGATTTTTCTGTATGAAAGGTATGAATTTAATTTGTATTCTATTTTAGGAGCTGATGGTGAGAAGGGTTCTGAAGGTTTACCAGGTGTCAGTGGACCTCCTGGTTTAGATGGTATTCCAGGTTTGCCAGGTAGGAAAGGAGAGCCTGGATTTGCAGGATTACCTGGTTTGGCTGGTTTAAAGGTAGTGCTACAATTCTGGCTGCACTTAAAACTCTTGGTGCAGATGTTAATGATATTTGTGATTGTATTAAATTGTTAGGAATAATTTTATTACTTCATGTTTTTTATTCTCAAGATATAATCCATTTATAGCAATTTAACTAAATTCCAGAATTTAAAATTTGTATACCTTTTTCTTTTTTTGTTACTCTCTATCTTCTGGTTATAAAATATAATTATTAAGCATGTTTTAATAGTTTTCAGTATACAGTGTTTCATGCTAGAATTCATATATCTGGAACATTTTGATCGAACTTATTCTGATTGTAGTAATTCATGAATAAGATGTCCACCATGTCACAGTTAATGAAGTCCCAAAAAGGGCAGAAAATCTTAGAAATGGGTGCAGACACTCCTTTTTTCTCTCTTGTCACTTTCTGAAATCTCAAATCTTGTAAAAGTGCAAACCTATGAGTTTTTGTCTGTGCCTGTTATGTAAGCTAAATTTTCATGGCATACAAATAAGAGTAAAAAAAAAAAAGTTTAATGAAGATTAAAAAATAAACCTTAAGTCTGGTAGACACCTTAATAAATGTATAATCATTCGAGACTGCTTAAGAATTTCCAGTTATATTTCAGTTGACAATTTAGTATGCAATAATTTGTTATGTTCAAGTCCATAATATGCTGAACTTGTAGAGAAATAATGACCAAAAGTTATTTCTAGTATGAAAGTTAATGTTAAAAATATTTTTATTAAAGGGAGAAAGAGGGCTTGAAGGTTTAGTAGGATTTCCAGGACAAAGAGGTGACAGAGGACTTCCTGGACTACCTGGAGTGGATGGATTTCCGGGAATAAAAGGCATTCGGGGTGACATTGGTGCAAAAGGTAATTTGTTTGTGTTTCTATATATAGTCATACTTTCATATAATTTAAAATGCATGACTTATTAACTTATCGAGTTAAAATTGTGCTGTTCATATTTTATCTAAAAATAAAATGTCTGCAGATGAACATATATAATGATGTGTATTCATCCACTTTTTAAAGACATATTTTACTTCATTTAAAATGCAATTTACAAGGTATAAATTACAATTTTTTTTTTTAATTTAGAGAGTATGTGTGTAATCTATTTATAAAAGCACACACAGCAAGTAATTAAATAAGAGGAATCAATTAGAGCAGCCAAAAACAAATTCACAAAGAGTTCTTCAATTGAAACTTTTGTAAAATGTCCTTTTTGATGTTTTATGATTTTATATCAAAGTAAAACTTTTTAAAATCTAATTTTAATAAGAAATATGCCATACTTAAGTGAAAAAAATACAACTTCATTTTTGAAATATTTTTAGTAAATGATTTATAGTATTTTCTATATAATCATTTTATATTGTTTGTTTTAGGTATACCATCTTTATCCGTCAGTAAAGGTCCACCGGGAGAAGCAGGTTTGCCCGGATCACCCGGATTGCCTGGAATCAAAGGTAGTGATGGATTTCCGGGTTTACCTGGGTCAAAAGGCCAACTTGGAGATCCTGGGCCTGATGGTCGACCTGGAGATATTGGTAGAGTTGGACCTAAAGGCAAGTTGTTGTGTCCATTTCATTAATATCTAATATTTGCATTGTGTATTTTATTTGAATGAAAAGTAAGAAAAATACCTGTATTGTGTTTCTGGTTTTATATTTTCATGTATGATATGTGAATTTAGAGGATGAGTTCTGATAATGTTACATATAAAATTATATGGTTATTCTATTCAATAGGTTTTCCTGGAACTCCTGGTAGGCCAGGAAATGAAGGTTTACCTGGATCCTCTGGTGAGTTTTTATTTTCTTTCTGAATATGTTATGTTTTTCTTAATTACATTATTATGTTTCAATTAGGATTACCAATATCATATTGAACACAAAGTATTAATAAGTTTATTAAGAGAAGTGCCTTTTTACAAAACACTATTTATGTAAAAAGTTCCTCTTCATAGTTCTAATTATCGCTGCTTTTATCCAAATTCATAAGGAAATATTTGTTACTATGATGGCAGCTGTGTCCTTTTCATATTCTTGAAATTGCACTATGGAGAAAACACGAAAAAAAAATGTGTGTGGATTACAGAATTATTTTAAGTATGATATAATTTTCTCATTGCATTTCATTTTCGTTGTAAAAATTATTGAAATTCTTAACAAATTTTAAACTTGTGTTTCAATAATAATGTCTGTCTCACTTGCAATATCTGACTTGACATGTAATACTTCCTGAGAAGCTTCATTGCACAGTTCGCTGGATACTTCCTCTCAACCTGTATTTAGAAGTGCCTCCATCTTTTTCTGTTATCACCTTTTGCCAGGGACTTGAACAATCCTGTTACAGAAATCTTTAAACTTTTCTACCATTTCATTACAATGATGAACAATTTCAAATTTATTATATTGTAAATGCAGCCAATATTTATGTTGGTAAAAACAAATGCATTCATGACAAGTAATCATAGATACTTGAACAATGTATTCTTGTTTGATACATACATGATGCATCTCATGAAGATATAGAGGAACAGTAATGTATTAATGTGATTTGATTATGTTTATTAAAAAATAATAAATAATTCAAACATGATTAAATAGTAATAGTTTAATTTTACGATTCTGTTTTATTAACCAACTCTGATATTTTTCATTTAAGGAGAGAAAGGTTTCCCTGGTGATCAAGGAATCCCAGGTATTCCAGGTTTACCTGGGAGACCTGGTGGCAAAGGTGAAGCCGGAGAACCAGGATTTCCTGGATTAGAAGGTGCAAAAGGCTATCCTGGATTTGGAATGCCTGGAAATAAAGGAGAAAAGGGATTTCCAGGGCCTATTGGTCCTCCTGGTTTGTACATAAAATACTTCTATTTTGTTTAAATTTCATAAGAAAATCTATTTTACTCTTCATATATATCATAATTTGTACATTTGTATGATACATTTATTCAAAATGCAATTACATAGTTCTTGTCATTTGAAAAAGAAAAAAAAAACTTTCTAAAAGCCCTGTTGTGTTGTCTTGTACAAGATTTGTTCATCTATTGTGTTGTGAAAAGAAATGCATTACAGTATGTTTGATTAGTGATCATACTTTAATTTTTTATAATTATTAAATTGCTTTTAAAAGTTAAGTTTGAAAGTAAAATTAATATTTTACTTTTTATTTCTTTTGTATTATGTGTCCAGTAAAACCCCAGACAGCACATAAGCTTAAATCAAGCTTGACATTTCTTTGAATTTGACGTATTAATACAAGCTTGACAGTTCAATTCATTTTAAGCTTGCAGCAAGCTTGGAGAAGTCATTTGAACTGTCAAGCTGGAATACAGCTTGATTACTGCTTGATAGGGAGAGCGTGCGGTGATGGCGCCATCTGTCGCTGTAGGCGAGAAGGAGAATGGACATTAACTTGTCTAGCGTTTTCTCAAATTTGCTCATATTAAATAAAGAAAAGTTTGTAAAAGTTGTGTTTTATTTTATTATCGCACAAAACCTGGACATTATAACACGTAAGGGGAAGGAATGAATGGGATAAGCCCCTCTGAAGTGTAACGCAAGGGGAGTTTTATTTACATCTAATTAACATTAGTAATTCCATTAATTAATTAATTAGCCCTAAAAATAAATTTTAATATAATTAACACAATTTAGTTATTTAATATACTTCACTTTATGGGTGGTAGAATGAGGCTCAGTCCGGCCGCCACAAAATAATTTATCATCAGTCATAAATGTACTTGACCATAGAATTAAAAAAAAAAAAAAAAAAAATTCTATATTTCCAAATATAGAAATTCTTCAAAATAAAATATAATTATACTACGAAATTGATTCCAAAATCAGTCGTTTGTCTCGATTTTGGCCAGCATTGCCCAACATCAGTGTCGCGATATTGAAAGTTTTAAAACATGTGCTGCTGTTAAGTTTATGATATGTTTATTTCCCTATTAGTAGAGTCTCTAAATCACGCATAACATTATTTTAATTTTGATGCATCCCATGGAAAAATAAAAGAAACAAATCGGCATCGGGCACTGATCGATCTCGCCAGAAAACGGCGTGACAACCATGCAAGACACTTCAAACTTTAGTCGTGCCAGCACGAGGCAGGTTGGCGGAACGGATAGCTCGCTGGCCTCGCAACCCTTAGGTCCCAAGATCTATTCCAGCTGCGGACGCTTGATGGAAACAGATTAAATTAACTTGAAATTTCAGCATAGAGGGGAAAATGCGTGAAGAAATAATATATGTTGGGCGAGTTCGCCGACGGGCGCCCCGTGTATTTAAGAAATTTTTTAAGCTTGAAATTAAGCTTGCTATGTCAAGCTTAACGCAAGCTGGGCAAGTGTAAACTAGAACACTTGATTCAAGGTTGCGTTAAGCTTACACGCTTGAAATTTTCAAGCTTAATTCAAGTTTATTGACTTGATAAATCAAGCTTGCTGCAAGTTTGCTGTGCTGTCTGGGACAATGAAAGTACGGTTTGAGAAAAATGAAAAGAAAATTAAACACTCCTTTCTGTACATATACATACTATATGTGTATCAAGGTGGGCTTAAAAATGGATATTTTAGATAAGTGACTTCTATAGCCCCCCCCCCCCCCAAAAAAAAAAAAAAATTGTTTGACATCCGTAATTTTTAAAAAGAATTTTTAAAAAAGTATTAATGTTACACATGACCTACAAAGTTTAAAAAATTTCAAATTTCAAAATATTTTATCCAAATTCAAATGTTATTTGTTTTTGTTCTGTTACTATTCCATGCCTTCTTTTAACACATTTCTCATGTATCTTTAAAAGTAATCATTCTTTTACATTTTCTTTCTTGCATAAACCAAAAAGTTTAGTGAAATTAATCAAAATATGTCTTTTTTATCAGTTTTTTTTTCAGTATTTCTTCTATTATAGTCCATTTATTCCAATTTTAAACTTTCTGGAATAAATATACTCTTTATAGGTCTTCGCTTGCTTCGTTTCTTCTTGCTAGAAATATAAATAACCCTCTTGCACAATATAATTGTATTTCGTGGATGCCAAAAGGGAGGAATTTGCTCTTGTAAGGTTTAGCAGTCTAAAATGTTCCATGTGCTGAAAAATCTAAGATTGAGATTTTGTTTGCATGTAAATTGGTTCTGATGTAAAGACGAGTTACAGATTTTCAAAATTCCCCTTGAAATCACGATACCTTAATGTTACCACACTAGAAATTTTTGATTTCTCACCAAAGAATGAAAATATCACCTACCTGGGTTCATTTTTCAAAACATGTTTTTCTGTCATACTTGGCAGTTTATCTCCGAAAGTCTCCAAACTTAGGAGCATTTGGTGTAATTTTTGAGGGAAATACATGACCATCACTGGACCATTAGCTAACTCTTTAGTAGGATGGTAATGCACTTGAAATGAATGAATAACTGTAAAACTGCCACTGACAGTAATGTATTGGAATTCTTTTGAGTGCTTCTATAGTAGAGCTATGAATGATAGACCTACTGTTTTTAGTGGACAGCTTTATCTTGTAATTCTTAATAATATATATGAATTTTGTTTCATTTGAAATACCAGAATATCTCTAAATTATACTTTAAAGAGTTACTGCTCATAGAGCGTAATGTATTGGGATTCTTTCAAATACTCCTGTATAAGCTATAAATGATACTATAAATGCTGCTTATACCATTTTCAATAGGGTACATGGTACTGTAAGTAGGAATACCGTGTATAAGTTTAGTAGTAATCTATGCATATTTACAGCAGTTGTATGGATAGACAGACAGTATGGATAGAGTCTGGATAGACAGACTGACAGAGATACATGAAAAGACTATTAAAAGGAGGTGTTTGAATGATATTAGAACAAAAATTAATGAGATTTGTAATTTGATAATATATTTTGGAATGTGACCTCTTTTTCAAACTCTAAAGGTCATCTGAGACCTAAAAACACAAATTTTTATTTTTTTTTAATTATTTTTCCCAAATTAAAGATACCAAAAACAACTTTTTTTATCTATTAGAAGTTACTTATTCCAAAATATCCATTTTTTTTTTTTTCACACCATAGGGTTATATAGATAAAATGCATGTTGAAAATATCTATCATTTTCTAGGGTTTGACGGATTGATTGGTTTACGAGGTGAGAGGGGTGATGCTGGATTTCCAGGGTTAACTGGAGAACGTGGTGATGGAGGATTGCCTGGACTATCAACTCCAGGAGATATTGGCCCTGCTGGATTGCCTGTAAACAAATTTTTTTACAATACTCCAATCTTATTATAATTTACTTTATTTTTACACTATTCATTTACCATAATTCCTGGCTTATAATCTGTCATGGTAGATATTTTGCAGGTGCTCCTTTTCAAGTAGAAGAAAAATAAGACAATGGGCAACCTCCAGCCCACGGGCTGAATGTGGCCTGCCCTGGCTTTTGATCTGCCCCGCAGAACATATCAAAACCCCACATAAAACCCATATAAACCATTCAAAATCCCGTATAAATCCCAATTATATGGCCTGCCACTTTGCTAGCATTCTAAAATTTGGCCTGCAACTTTCTAAAAGTTACCCATACCTGCTTTAGATAATCCACAGCAGTAGATTATCTGCCGATAATATGACATGTTTTGACCAAAATGGTTGATTTTTTCTTTCTATGTATAGTAAAACTGCAGTATTAAAATTATAATGGGTTTAATGCAAAATATTTTCTTTAAAAATGTATCATTATGAATATGAATTGTCAAATATATTTTTAAAAAATAACAATAATAAGTGAGCGTTCAATTCATTGATTTGAAATAGTCGTTCAGCCTCCGTATAACCAACTTCTTTGGCCTTACTGTTTAATTTAAAATCAACTGAATTGTTTATGTGCTTTTTTGATATTATGCTGAGCAATGATTAGAGCTATATCAATCTCCTGCGAATCTCTTCTGTGATGATCGCTACATGTCTTCATATGAAATGGTGATGCCAATATCTTTGGCCAGGTTGCCCCATTTCACACACAATTTGTTTCGAACAAACAGACCAATCAGAAGTGATTTTGCTCCCTAACGGATTGCAGTATCGTATGATTACTTACAAATGTGGTTTAAGGAGCAAGATCAAACTGGTGTGTGTGCAAAACTAGTGTTATGACCCTCAAAAGTGTCTGTTTTCCCCCGACTTCAGCTCCATCTAGTGTTATGAGATTGTTCACAGGCAAATCTTTTCCAAGGTCGAAATCTACTTGAAAAAGTAAAAGGAACTTTTGATTTGTTTTTATATATAAAGTTTTTAATTGTAAAATTTGAAGGATTCTGAAAAAACTGTTGTAGATAGTAAGCAGTAATGTATAATGTGTACCGGATAAATTTTCATCTTTTTCAGTAAATAATCAATGCATTATAAGCCGGAAATTATGGTAATTTCAGTTATTAAAGAAATATTCAGTTTTAGTGGAAATAGATAAAGTTTTCTTATTTGTAAAACTCTGTTTACAACTACATAGTCTACCCTTTTTTCCCCAATATTATTATTTTTTGTGTGTGTGTGTGTGTGTTTACAATTGTTGCCAATATAAATGTGTGTTTATCTTGTCTGCAAATTCATAATCACATACTGTCTTCACTTTTGCGTGTCCATAAATTTTGTTGATTTACAGCTGCATGCGCTATTCAACACTTTTAGTTTTTATTTGAAGCCAGAGGATGGGAATGATTCCAATTTACTTAAGTGTAAAAAATTTTTATGTTTCTGTTCATTATTGCATCTCTTTTATTTTACCTATAATAATTTCTAGTGTAAAAAAATTGTACTTAAATATAATTTTAATTTTATAGTCATAATCAATGAAATTAAAGAATCATTTATAAAAAATTAAATTAAAAAATATTTTTCCTCATCTCTGAAGAAATTTCAAAATGCCTTGTTTTTAACCATTTAGAAATCACTTGTGTGACTATAACATTTGTCTTTACTTATTAATCATACTTATTATGATTCATTAATTTTGCAATTCTGAGGAAATGCATCTTATTTAAATTGTATCTTAGAAAGCTAGTACAAATCATAAGCTGAAATTTAAATAATTAAAATGTAATTGAATCATTAAAAAAATAAGTTTTTGCAATATTTCATGATTAAAAAATGTTGTTTTTTGAATGTGGAGAGTACTTAGTGTCTGGCAATTAATTTTATGTTTCATACATATAATCATCTGAAGATTTTGGAAGAAGGGATCTTTTTAAGAACTATCAATATAATATGATTTTTATAAATATAGCATAGATGACTAGTTGAAATTATAAGTTTAGTAGACCAGTTGGGGTATAATTTAACTAGATATCTTTAGAGCTGAAATGAGAATAAAGTTATTCTGTCCTGATCTTACAACAGAACTTTGATGCAGTGGCCAGTGGGGTAGTTTGTAAATCTCAATCCCAAGTTAGAACAGGGATCAGATTGACCTTTTGAAAATCGAAACTTTTCAAAGTGTAGGTTAGTGAAAGCATAATTTAACTAAAGATTTTCAGCTTTTTGACCATAACAAAGTTATTCCATTACGCTCTTGGTAATCCGGCAGTTGATTAGTCAGGCACGTTCAATAATTCGGCAATCTTAGGTACATGTCATATTGTCTTCCTATCTGCCAACCACCACAAATGTAAGCAAGGATGCTACTCTTGTGCTTCCCTCCCTTTTTCATCATTGTTTTCTAGTTTACCTAGTGTATTTTATAGTGTATTTAATAAGTTACTACAATGTTGACCAAATGAAAGCACATGACTTTAAGTTTGTGTCAAAAACAAGAGATCTTGATAATCCAGCAGTTGTCTGGTCTCATATATATTGGATTATCAGGATTGTACTGTCTTAATAATATTATTCATATAATGTTATTCATAATAATATTATTCATATTTTTATAGAATTTTGAGAACTTCAAAATGTTTTATTCGTTGAGAAAACAAAGTTTACTTTGAATATTTTAATTGACTTGAATATTAGTAGTATTCTCGTTTAAATACAACTGAAAATAAATTGGTTGAGAGATGACATGTTTCCATATCGATGAAGAAAAGTTTGTCATCAATCTATGTTATTATGTAAATTGATGGAATTTTATATTCTGTATCATTTGCTGTCTAGGGCTTAGATGGCTTCCCTGGAATACCTGGTTTAAAAGGTGAAAGAGGTTTACCAGGATTAGGTGGTTTTCCTGGTATAAAAGGAGAACGGGGGCTTGATGGTCTTCCTGGATTAAGTGGATTTCCTGGACCTAAAGGTTTTCCTGGTAAGTTCAAAATTTCTATGTTAAAAAGGAGAAGGAAAGATATTTCTCAAATTTTTTTGAGAAACAGCCCATGATGCCTTGAAATTAGGTAAATATTATGGTTCTAAGGTATAATGTGAAATGTGCAACTCATTTAAATTTACCTTTTTGAGAAATCTGAGTACATTTTAACAAAATAAATAAAAATAAAATTCAAGGACCATAAGTATTCTCTCTTAGAATCAATATATATATATATATATACATATATAAATATATATACATCTGAAAAAATTAATTAATTTCACTTTAAATTTAAAAAGTGACAGCTGTCTGAGTAGGGGTTTTCTGTGTTTATTTACGAACAAAATTTTCCCCCTGTTGAATCTTGTGCAGTCAATTTCAAATATAGTGAACCAGATAAAGAGTCAACCAACAATAGCATGCACATCCTAAAAATTACAATAATGCTATACAAAAGAGTTAAAAAGTGGACATGATAGATTATTTATTAAAATTTTAACATGGCCTGTATAAAATGTCATACAAATAAGTCCTTGATGAATCAGATACTGTTCATTAGTAAATGAAGTTTTAACTTTTCAACTTACATAAATATTTGAAAAATATATTCCACCCCTTTCATTTGTTTGAAATTGTTCTCAGTTATCTTTATAATGAATTTTTCTAGGCTTACCTGGACAAAAAGGAGACTCATACCAGTTAGAAAATATCGAAAGAGTTTCTGGTGAAAGAGGCGATATTGGTTTAAAAGGGCTTCGTGGACTAGCTGGAGAAAGAGGACCAATGGGAGATCCTGGTTTGGATGGCCTTCCTGGCTTACCAGGTAATCCAGGTTTACCAGGTTTCAATGGATTACCAGGATTTCCAGGAAATAAAGGAATGGCTGGAGAACCAGGCTTCAATGGTACGTAATATATTGCCCATGTTGAAATTTTTTTATAATTGTTTTTATTTAATGAAAAACTTAAGCACAGGAAAAGGTGACCATTATTTACATTTTGAAAATTTTTTCTAGAATTATATTTTAATCTATAAATTACATCATATCTTTAGCAATGTACTTATAGTATTAAAGCATACTTATAAATAAATAAGTTATGTTTTAGTGTAGTAGTAATATTAAGGATGAGATTCAAACACACACTTTCTGTGAGAGCCAAAAATCCACTTAATTTTGTTGCCATTAAACCATACATTTTAGACTCCTCGGCTCTAAGACTTGTTAGTAAGATAAAGCTATTAATCATTGTATATATATATATGATTTCTAGCTAAAGTTTAAATGTAATTTCATTAAATTTAAAATGGTTATCGAATCCAATTTTTTATAAATACTGTACTGTCACTGGAAACCTGTCACCATAGTAAATTACAAAGCTGTAGCTCAATTGAAAGTGAGTAAAAAATTGATCACAATGTTTGAAGAAATACAACCCCAAAATTGGTCGAGCTCGTTTGCACTCTAACGGAGGCAGAAAGTGCCTGGTTCAAAACCAGGTTGCGTTCGTCGACCTAACTTTTCAGAGTTTTCCGTGGTTTTCTCCAAAGCTTTGTATAAATACAGGTTAGGATCCCTTAAAAGGTCCCCAAGGAGGGTAATCTCTCTCCCTCGGGCAAGATCCCTCTTGCAAATAATTGGCCTTAACACCTCATTTTATTTGAAAAAATAGGACATAGCAGTAAAACTTAATAAAAGTGTTTAAAAATTAATATAATGCAGAAATGAAATGAATGATAGTTACTCTTACAAGTGCAATACATTTGCTTTATATCTACACCAGGGAAAGTTCTTATAAAATAAATGAACATATAAATGCATATATATATACATTTGTTGGTAGGAGATTTTCTCAGTTATGTTCTACTGTAAAGCAGTTGAGTTGAAATTAGAAATTAATTGTACATGTGTATTGTCTTGTAAGTTCCAAGAGGTGTTTTCAGCTAAATTAGGCACAAAGAGAAGTCTGAAGTACATTATTATAATTCTCATGATTCATTGTATGTAATCAGTTGAATCCCAATAATTTAATATAGTTATGTGTAGCATAAATGCATCCATTTGATTTTGAAAAATATTGCTTCTTAATATAATAGATGGTTGATGATATTAAAACTACATTAAATTATGCATAATTTATTTTAAATTTTGCTTTTAATCTAGATTTTTATCATCTTTAAAATGAGATTTTCATGAAATTTGTTGTGTTGGTTATTTGAAACCTGTTGTGGTCATCACATTGAATGCTTCTAATTTTATCATCCAAAAAACACCAAATTTTAGTTTTGCTTGTTGAACTAAATAAAAAGTAAAATGTCTTTTCCATGAAAAACTGTTTACTATGAATATGCATTTAATTTCATGATTATGGACTAAAATAAGATTCAATAGAACATATTTGCATTTATTTATTTCACTTAATTCATTCAACTAAATTAAAAATACTTAACATATTGCTTTTCTAAAACCTCTCATGTGCAAGCATCTGATAACTATGAGCTATACTTGATGCTTTAAGTATGAAATCCATGTATCTAGCTGGTGTAATGTGTTAGTTGTTAATGGCAATATAAACTCTTTCGGGATGATGTATTCATGTAGCATAGAATAACTGACATATGAAAAGTTTAAGCTTAATAAATCTACTGTTATTTTTAATTGGTTCAATTATTTTGTTTTCTAGGAAAATTATTCTGCTCAATTAAAAGTTTTGTGGAAACTTCTCTTACTAGCATAAAAGATGAAAATTACTACTTAACAAATAATACTTTAACCCTCCAAGCGGCTTAGACGTAAAATCCCGCCAACTTCATTCCAGTTTTCACTGCAATGCATCTATAACTTAAATTATTTATAACAGTCAGGTATCATAAAATATGTTCCGATATTAAAGCTTGCAAGTAATTTAGGAACTTGTTTTAGATAATTACATATCTGCCAAAGAAAATTTTATTTTTTGTTTAATTTTAAAGCTACATGAAAATTTTACCATTAAAACAACTTTACATTATTTGCCCTTTACCAGGACGCTCAGAGGGTTAATGCATGTAATAAAAACCATCACTTAAAATAATGATATCATAAAATTCTTGCAATTTTTTTTCATTTATTTTATGTATTCAGAAGATAATTGTAAAGTTTGTTTGAGAGAATCTGGATAGGATTTTTCAACTGGAAATTTTTTCTTAATTAATAAGTGTGGCACTTTCCTTTTTGTAGGTTTAGAAGGGCTAGCAGGTGTGAGGGGTTCTGCTGGTGAAGCTGGTATTCCCGGCCTGCCTGGTAGACCAGCTCCTTCTAGAGGATACTATTTTACTAGACACAGTCAAACTGCCAATATCCCAGAATGTCCATTCAATGCACCTCCAATGTGGACTGGTTATTCTTTACTTTATCTTCAAGGTAACAAACGAGCTCACGGACAAGATTTGGGTAAGTTGATTTACATATTTGTGTTTGTATGCATCAATAAATATATATAAGTATGTATAAGTAGGAAATATGTACCAGTTTTGGCAAAGTTTAATATACCTTCTCCAATATATGAAACAACTTTAAACAACCACCTCCCTCACAGGGGTTAAATGAATCTTCGATGAATCCAATTAAAAATGAAGAAGGGTGACATTATTAATAATATGAATTGGTAGGTTTCGTGGTGCTAATTAACTGAAGAAAAATTGTACCTTTTTTTAGACTAAGGGCTAAAATCTTACTCACACTAAAAAATGCAATCTTGAACTAAATCTTGAACTAAAATCATGTTAAAGTATCAGATTATTTCAGGAACATACTTTATTACGGAGTTCTAACAAGGGTGTAGCAAGGAAAATATTTTGAAAGGGGTATGGGGAGTGTATGAAGTAAGTAAAATAAGTAAAGTGATCCTTCACTTATTTGTGCTCTTTTCTATGCACATTTTTCACTTGTAAGCATTTTTTTTTTTTTTTTTTTTTTTTTTGCCTTCCCCTGCACCCATATATAAGTGAGAGATCACTGTAATTTGAATAAATAAATGGAATTTCTGCATGATATAAAGCTTATTTAACCAAACTGAATTTTTTTTTTTTTTTGGGGGGGGGGGGGACTTCTTCTTGCTACATCCTTGATATTCCAATATGAATTACATGTTTTACTGTGCTTTAAACTTGTGTCTCTTATCATTTATTGATTATTAGCATGTGTAGAATTTTTAATTTTCTTTTTAATTCTCAGGTACACCTGGTAGCTGCCTAAAGAGGTTTAGTGTCATGCCTTTTATGTTCTGCAACTTAAACAATGTGTGTAATGTGGCTTCCAGAAATGATTATAGCTACTGGCTTAGTACACCTGAACCGATGCCAATGTCAATGGCTCCAATTCAGGGTCAAGACATTCCTAGGTATATAAGTAGATGCTCAGTATGTGAAACTCCAACACAAGTAAGTGAGAGATTGAATTAGTAAATGAATGAAACATTACTATGTAAAGTTATTCAACTATATTTGTTTTGTTAAATGTGTGTTATTTGCCATTTAAATTCGTATACATTAATACAGAGTTGCAGGAAATTCTCTTAGCTTTTGGTTTCATAGCTTAAAGTCCAGTGTATAAGGAAAGGTCTAGTAATCAGTCCATATGAGAGGATGTAGCACAAATTTTATTGGTTTTAGAAATATTAACCAACTATAACTCAATTTTTAACAGTCAGCTGATCACCAAGTCTTTCTTATATGCTGTATTTAACGTACAATAAAATCCTTCCGCAGGCTTAAAAAATTTTTAGAATACTCAAGCAAACCCTTTAACCCTTCAAGCAAACACTCAAGTAAACCCTTATGTAGTCTCTTAAAACTTTTATGCAAATTCCACTAGAATCCATTTCTGGAATAATCTCCATCAATCGCAAATCTTGAATGCGCAATGGTTATGCAGGAAAGCAAGCATTACAAGTCCCTTTAATAAAATCATACCAAATGTCACTTGGCTTAGCGACTTTTTAGCAAAATATTGCCAAATTTGTGGCAACAAAAATAAGTCCCCAAATCTAAAGTCAGCAAAGCGATATCACCAATATTTGGCAGCCAACTGCCAAACTCTATGTTAAAACTAGGGGCTGGGGGAAACCCAAAACTTCCTATCTCATATTCTAGTTAACCAATTTCCATGCAACAAAATACAAAATTTAATTATTTGATGCATAAAATACGAGTTTTAGTCTAAATTTTACTTCTGAAGGGCAGATTACCCAAAGAATCTGTAACAATAGTATATTGTAGGCAGAGGGAATATATAGAATCATATTTAGATTTTCAGTTGTTGATAGCGTTCAGTTACTATTCAAACAACTACAATTTCTTCTCTATATAAAAGAAATAGTGATATTTCTGAATTCTACAATTTCCATGGGTGCCCATAAGAGAAGGCAAGCTGAGGCACTTGCCCCCCCCCCTCCCCCTGGGAGATTTAGCATATTGTATTATGATGTAAACAAATGTGCATCACAAAGCAAAATCAGAACTCAAATTGTTACAAGTGTGAAATTTGCCCCCTCTAGAAATTTTTTTGAAGTTTGCCACCTCCCCCCCCCCCCCTAAATAATTTCTATGGGCCCCATGATTATTTCTCTGCACGACCTTGTAAAGTTAGTAAAATACTAACTTTATAGTTTTCCCCACTTACTGAATGAGAGTTAACTGAAAGAAATTGAGTATCTTCATACTACTTTTTCTGTATAATCGTATTTTCTTATCTGAAGTAAATTCTTTAGATGAGTGATTTTAATATTTTATTGTAATCAAATATTGAACTGAAATTCTTTGCACAACTTAGTTTAATTGTAAAACTTTCAGCTATACCCCTACCAAAAGCAGTTTTAAAAGCTGGTTTATTTGAGAAAACATTGTTATCTTAAATGGGAAAGGAATACATTTAACACCCTGAAATTTGAGATACAAGAGCCATGGCTCAACTTATCTGTAAATTTTACATTTTATGTTTCATGCATATTGATTTCACATATGCTTAACATTTCTTCATCCTTCCACTTTCACGGAAATGTGAATGCTTAAGTTTATAATGTAATAAAATGAATTACTCTACTTTTAAAAGAATTTTCTGCTTTTTTTTTTATAATTATTTACTTTTATTTCAGGTGATTGCTATTCACAGTCAGACAATTCAGATCCCAGATTGCCCTGATGGATGGGATGGACTGTGGATTGGTTACAGTTTTCTTATGGTAAAATATTTAAATAGATATGCATATGTATACAAAACTGCTGTTATTCAGTTGTAATTACTGTAAAAGTATTATAAAATCTGAATCATTTAACTCTATGAGAAGATTTTATATTCTGAAAAATATATTTAAAAATAAAAATAAATCAAGCATTTGTTAATTTTTTATATTTTTGTTATAGTTTTACATACTGGAGCATGAATTAGGCAATTATTTTGATTTTACATGATATTAATTAATTAAATCAAAGTTTCAGATTATTTAGTCTATATAAGGACTGTGCCAAATTTGCTAGACTTTTTATAAAAGTGTGTTGTTGTGGAATGAATGATCCTAATTTTAAACACAAATAAATCACTATCTTTTATCTCTTTTAAGAATGTATTATGATGAGTCCCTACTTCTTTGAAAATGAATTCTTTATGCAATATATTAATTTCAGTTTATTTAATGTTGCAATTTCCAGTTTACTAGGTTCCAAAGTTTAAATATTATTTTAGTCATTAGTGCTTATATTAATCATTTATGTTCAGCAGTCTAATTAACTCCCACCACATAAAATGATTCATGGGGCAAAATCAAACATAAAATATGTTTGAAAACTGCAGCATTAGGAATAAGAATTCTATAAAGAAATATTATTCAGTTTAGTTTCATTTAATGGAAAGAAAAATTATAATACTGTGTAATAAAAAAATAAAGCCATGTGAGGAATTTATACATTATGTATTGCAAAATTTAGCACAGAACTTTTATCTGCTTATTGAGTTTATTAGAAACTACCTCTTAGCAACAGCTTAAAAAAAATCACTATTAAATCATATCTAATTGAAAAAGAAAGGTAAAATTGCTTTTTGTGTTTTTGCAGCTTAGGCAAAGATGAGTCCCATTCAGTTTTCAACTCAGTTAAACATGTTTTCAGAGCAATTCCCATTGCATTTTTATATATTCTGAAAGGTAAAATACTGTAAAACCTTTCTAATCAATGAATTTTTTCATGAAATCTCTTAAATATCATGCTATAAAATGTTCACTGCTTTTCAAAGCTGCAGTTTTTAAAAATGAATTTTTATACATTGAATATAATGCAAGGTAAGTACAAATGATGGACCTGATTTTAAAAAATCATATTTTTGAAACTACTGTACATATTACAATAAGTTATCCATGAATGTAAAGAGAAATATACCAAGTTTGTTTCCTGTTACAGTTGTTCCACGTGTATTCCACTCTTATTACGACACACGTACAATCTGTAATCCAGTTCGTTCCATACATTTTGTAGAACCACTCTAACAATGGTTCATAATGCTGCACGAATGCATTCTTTAAATTCTGGCAGTGTTTTTAACATAAGTAGCACATAAACAAGGTCTTTGATGCAACCCAATAAAAAGAAATCACATGGTGTTAGGTCTGGGGAATCTTGGTAACCATCTGATTAAGGGTAAATCTGTATCCTTAAATTGATGATACATTTGCAGAATGCTCATTGGCCGGTGCTTGTCTTCCATAGCAGTTTCTAAATGCACATTACACCGAAATAACTGAAAAAACATGTACATACTCTAATATGCAAAAACTCTTCTCTGTCATTGTCGCCATGTTTGGGAGTTCAATCATAGCAATCTTAAATTTGCTGCCATTGGTGGAAAAAAAACTTGGTATATTTCTCTTTACTTTCAGGTGTCACTTATTCTAATATTTGCCGTAGTTTCAAAAATATGATTTCTTAAAATAAGGTCCATCATTTGTACTCACTCTGTATACTGATTAAGTACTAGAAAAAGTTAAACTCTTTGCAATACCTTTCTTTTAGAATACTGATTCAGGAGCAGAAGGTGTTGGACAGCCATTGGCATCTCCTGGCTCTTGCCTCGAAGATTTCAGGCCATTGCCATTCATCGAATGCCAAGGCCATGGCAGATGTAACTATTACACAACTGCAGAAAGCTTCTGGCTTGCTACTATTGACAGACCAGATTCTTTCAGGACTCCCAACTCTGAAACTCTAAAAGCTGGCAACTTAATTAATAAGATATCAAGATGTCAAGTGTGCATGCGAAGACATTCACCCATAATAAACTTAGCTGGTAGACCTGCTAGCTGAAAGTGAAGAACAGTAACATGACTTGATGTCTCATTTTTTGTGCCAAAACTTTGTAGAAATAGGGTTTTTCAATATTAAAAAAAAACTGCTTCAGTATACATTGAATCTCTCTAAAAAGTTTATTAGAAATCTCTTTTTACAATCATTTTGAACTGTTTATACTTAAAATAACATTGTGCTCAAAATGTGTTGTTTACATTTGCTTTACTTAAATTTAAATGTTTCTATGTTATTTGTTACATTCATTGTGTTCTTGGCTTGTTAAATCTGTGATATGAAAAGAATATCAATATTTATGCACCAGAAATGCTTTATTTTCATATGCATTTTCTTGATAAGCTTTAAAATCATTATAAAGCAATTAGCTACTAGTAAATTGGGTTTTATGATCTTACTTAATCATATACTAAATTATATAAAATTAATTTTCATGTTGATATTTTCTGTTTATGACAACTTTATGTATTGTGTAAAAAAATATTGTTGCGATGAATCTCCAATGTATATTACGAAATAATAAAACACTGCCATGTATTATATTTATATAGGTGTGATGTATTTTTATTTAAATTTATAGTTTTGATTGATTCAAAAGGCACTTTCAACTTTAATTTCTCCATAATATCTTATTTTTGTGAACTGTGAAAGTTATATTGTTAATGTGTTCATTTGAATATCTTTATATATATATATATATATTCACGTGATGCAGGAAGGAAAAGTTGCATTTATGTAGAATTAAGCAAATTTTTAATGCCGTTATACCAGTTTATCAATTTTTTATTTTAACATTATTTTCCAATGGAAATTGTAAATTAAACTTAGGTTATTTCATACATTAAACATTTTTCAGTTTTCACATTTCAAGCGAAATAAGTCATTTAATCAAAAGTTTCTGCACATCTGAAGCTGATAATGTGTGACATAGCCTGGTCCTAAGAACTTTTGGATTTTAATACAGATTAATTGTTTGAATTTTGACTGCTTTGAAAATATAAGGTACTTTTATGGATTGAATGAAGTTGTTTAATCATTTGTTTTTGTACTGTATTTTTCTTTTTAATTTAATTCTTGCTAGTTCACACAGATATTTTATTAGCGATAATTAAAAACAAATTTTCAAGCCAAATTTTACTGAGTTAATAAATAAATATTTTTATTATATGTTGTCTTTTCTGTGAAATTACTTGAACGAATTTGTAAACATCTTATTTATTTACACCTAGAGATTGGTTGCTCAAGAGCTGTTTTAAGTTTTACATATATCCATCTTCTTCCAAAACATTACAAAGTAAGTACATGCCAAATGTACACAGACAATAAACAGTGTTTATCGTGTTTCCTCCTCTTCTTAGGGGGCCTCTTTTTGAAGAACAGTATTTGTTAAAATTTAATTATTTATTTCGTAAAAGTTGTTTCCATTTGCTTTTTCTCCCTCAAAAAATAATCACAGTATGTAGTATATTGATTGCATATCCATTATCTATACAAAATAAATACATTTACTCTAAAACAACTTTAGTTTGTAGAAATTAAAGGGGAGTAAAAATAATGTTATTTAATATATATATATATATATATATTTTTTTTTTTTTTCATTTGAGGTATGTCATTTTTGCAGTAATATTCATTGTGTTTTACTTAATGATTATATATGTATGGGGAAAGGGCTACGACTATAATGACAAAATACTTTATTAACAAAACAATTACACACAGACAACTAACATTTATAAACACTTAGACTGAGTGATGGAGACGTCTTCTTTGGTCGGCTGCAGCTACATTTCTTCTGATTACGTTGTGAGTACATGTTATACGTGCTATGCGACTGCTGCACCATACATTATGCGAAGGAGTTAGCATTAAACTTCCTACATTCATGTGGCATTTCTTTGAATTAAAAATATTTTTAATGTTTTGTGTATTGTAACAAACTTATAATATTTCATAGTAAAGATATTAAGAAAAAAACTCATTTTTTAAGGTGGGGAGGGAGGTGGAAAAATTGTATGATGTAGATGAATCTTATGCAAAGTATAAGGAAGTAATGTGATTGCAAAAATTTTTGGTAGCCAGATTTCGGCAAAAAAAAAAAAAAAAAAAAAAAAATTTGACTACCTCTAAATTTAATTTTAAGAATTTTTGTGATGCATGCACGTTGATATGAATGCATGTACAACCCAATTTGACCAGTTTTGCGCTGATATCTGTATGTATGTATCTTGCATATCTCAAAAACTATTGGTCGTAGAATTTTGAAACTGTATATTTAGGATTTTTGTAACATCTAATTGTGCACCTCTCCTTTAGGTCCCAATCAACTGGATAGTTTATATACAGGGCCACCCAAAAGATTTTAAATACATTATGCTGAATGAGCAGAAATTCATTAATTTAGAGATAGTAGGCTATTTCAAACAACTCAGAAGTGATGAATATTGCTAAGAGTTACAAAATGAATCTCTCCACTGAAAATAGTGTCTTTATCACTTTTAGTTCTACAGGAGCACTCCAAAACATTTCAACATATTATGGTCTATTTCAATTTTAGAGACACTCGTGATCATATACTGGGTGATTCAAAATAGATGTTAAGGCGATTATTTTTTAAACCATATGTGATCGAAACATACTTCCAATTAGAAAAGTTCGTCAAATTAAAAGTAGCTTTCAGATATGACACTTTCTTTACTGGTGGTTATATACATATTAAAATACGAAATTTAATTTTTATACGTTCCCTCCTTTCCTATCCATTTATATTTAGAAGAATGTTGCTTTTTGCCTAAGAAAATTAACAAAATATATCCTGTGTCTCTATGTGGAATAGTTTCTAAGCTCTATAAATTTGAAATTTTTGGCATTTATCCCCAAGCAATAAGGGGATATCTGCAAAGTGAGAAAAATGTGATTACTTTTCAACTGACGTTAATGTATGTTAATTGTCACTTGATAGACACAATTGACCCCTGAAATCCTATTTCGCTAGAACTTTCCTGTAAAGCATGCTCGACTGTTTCTGGTGAAAGTTATCACACCACAGTAACCTACACAATTATTTGTCATACTGTTTTACACTTAAAAATTCCTTCTGTAGAAGCATATTGTAATTAGTGGATGACCTCCCCCCCCCCGAAAAGACTAAATTATCACTAATTTCATATAGTAGTACCGATCATTTTAGTTAAAGCTGTACCTGTTAATTCCACACGTTTGAACGTGCTTAATTGTTTTTCCTAACTATTGGATCTTTATTTATCTTTTATCAACTCATAGTTGGTCCCCTAAAGTAAAGATTTTTTCCCTTGAAAACTGACGCCAACACACTAGGTAAAATGGTGTAAGTCATCAATTTCAAAATTAATTTTCTCACTAACTGTTTCACTTAGAAACGTGGAATTTGTTTTATTAATTTTCTTAGGCAAAGAGCAACATTCTTCTAAATATAAAGGATAGGAAAGGAGGGACCGTACAAAAATTAAATTTCATATTTTAATATGTATGCAACCCCCAGTAAAAAAATGCCATATCTGAAAACTATTCTTAATTTGACGAACTTTTCTAATTGGAAGTCTATTTTGATCACTTACAGTTTAAAAAATAATTGTCGTAACATCTATTTTGAATCACCCAGTATATGTATATATATATATAATTGGCTTGGGGGGTGTTTCCTATTTAATTTTCTATATATTATATATATATAATATACATACTGGGTGGTTATGATTAAACTTTCCCTATGAACAGTGCTCTATAGCTAAAATGGGTGAACAAATTGTAATCAAAATTGGTATATTGGCTATACATGATATGCGCTCAAGGAATTTCGAAAAAAAAAAAAAAATTAGTTCAAAAAATGTCCACTGGGTGATGTTTTGCATATAAAACGACAAGCTTAATGATAGAAATGGCTAATACAAACTATACAAACAATTTTAACATTTATTCAATAGCTTTTGGGCATTTATTCACTAATTTGGGTAATAATTTGAGCTGATTTCTCCATTCGAAGTACCAGCTAGTGGACATTTTTTTAACTGAACGTTCTAAAAAATTTCCTTGAGCCTATTTCTTGTACAGTCTATATGCCAAATTTGGCATATAGACTATTCATGAGATCTGCTCACGGGTTACAGATACAGAATGCTGTTTATAGGGGAAGTTTAATTATAACCACCCTGTTTATATTTGAGATTCAAAAATTGAAACCAAGCTATTTTGATATTTTTAATAACATTCTGAAATAGAACGCATTAGTAAAGTTAGATTTTATATTTCAAAAGCTGTTAAATTTTATAATTTCAAACAGGTTATGTTAAAATCATAACATTTTTTGTTTCAAATAATGTATAATTTTTTGGGGGGTCGATTTTCTAAAAGTAACTGATTTTAGCCTTCATATCAAAGATTCATGCAGTAGTTACAGAGATACCTATAGAGGGTAATGTATTAGAATTATTTTGAGTGTTCCAGTAAAAGAACTATTTGTGCATGAATTTTAGCTTATGTTACTCAGGACAGAATAGATTTCTAATAGGGACAAAATTTTTAGACTCAGTTCAGTGGCTACAGAGATGGCAATCAAGAATAATGTAATTCTTATGAGTGTCCCTGTAAAATTGTGATATGTGCTAGAAAGGTAGCCTATATTACTCAAGAATAGTGTACCTTTTTGTTAGCGGAAATATTTTAGAATCGGTTCTGTCATTACAGAGATACAAATGGAGCTTAATGTAATTCTTATGAGTGTCCCTGTAAAAGAACTATTTATGATGTATGCATAAAAGGTAGCCTATAATACTCTGAAATAGTGTAGCTTTCAATCAGTGAAAAAGTTTAAGAACCCGTCTAATAGTTGCAGAGATACCGATAGAGAATGATGTATTAGAATTATTTTAAGTGTCCCTGGAAAAGAGCTATATTTATGTTATATGGATGAAAATTAGACTATAATACTCAGGAATAGAACAGCTTTCTATCAGTGAAGGAAGTTTTCGTATTGGTTCAATAGTTACAGAGATACCCTTACAACGTAATGTAATTCTATGAGTCTCCCTGTAAAACAGCTATTTATGCACTATGCATTAAAAGTAGCCTGTACTACTCAGGAATAGTGTAGATTTCCATCAGTGAAAAAAGTTGTAGAAACAGCTCAGTAATTTCAGAGGTGCCCATGGAACGTAATGTAATTCTTATGAGTGACCCTGTAAAAAAACTGTAATATATGTATGAAAGGTAGCATATATTATGTAGGAATAATGCAGTTTTCTATCAGTGAAAAAGTTTTAGAATCGTTTCAGTAGTTACTGGGATGCCCATAGAGCGTAATGCATTAGAATAATTTTTTTTTTAATTTCAAGATAGCCTATAATACTCAGGAATTGTGCCGCTTCCTATCAGGAATAGTGTAACGTGAAAAAATTTTTAGAATTGATTCTTTAGTTACAGACATACAGATAGTATGTAAATCATATGAGTGTCCCTGTAAAACAATTATTTGTGATACATGCATGAATTTTAGCTATGTTACTCAGAAATAATGTAGCTTTCTATCACTGAAATTTTTTTTTTAGAATCGATTCAGTGGTTACATAGATGCCCTTAGAGCAGAATGTAATTTTTATGAGTATCCATGTAAATTTGTAATATATGCATGAAAGGTAGCCTTTAATACTCAGGAATAGTGCCGTTTTCCATCACTGGAAGTTTTAGAATCGGTTCGTTAATTCCAGAGATCCTAATGTAATTCATATGAGTATCCCTGTAGAAGAATTAGTTGTGATATATTGTTTCGAATTTTTTGGCTATTCTGGGGTTTAAAGTAGTTTAAAATTCGTATTCTACGTGTCAAATGATTAATTTTTGCATTTTGTTGCATCAAAATTGGTTAACCAGAACGGAAGATACGAAATTTTGGGGTTCCCATTGGTTAACGTAGGGTTTTGTAAATCTCGAGAAATACTGGTGCTAGGGCTTAGCTGACCTCACTCTTCGGGACTTATTTTTGGTGCCAAAAATGGCGCTATTTTCCAAAAAGTCGCCAAACTGGCCACATTTCGGACATTTAGCGGGATTTTTCCTATGGGTAAAAGATTGTTTAAAAGTATATAAAGTTTGTTTTCTTGCATTAATATTACGTAATAGCCTAGCGATTCAACTGCATTTCTAAGACGTACTCAAAATTGGCTCTTTATTGGGATCCTTCGAGAAATTTCTCCCAGCTTCTGCGACACCTATAAAAGGACAGCACATTGTCCCAGTTGAGTTTCTGTTTGCTTCTGTCTGCTGATGAGAATATTTTTAGAATCCGTTCTGTATTTACTGAGATGCCCGTCTAGCATAATGTATTAGATTGATTTTGAGTGTCCCCGTAAAAGAACTATTTGTGTTATATGCTTGGAAGATAGCCTATGATACTCAGGAATAGTTTAGCTTTCTATCAGGAATAGTATTGTGTGATAAAAATTTTAGAATCGATTCAGTAGTTAGACATACACACAGATCGCAGTGTAATTCATATGAGTGTCCTTGTAAAGGAATTATTTATGATATATGCCATCAATTTTAGTTTATGTTACTCAGGAATAGCTTTCCGTCAGTGAAAAAATCTCATGTGGACAACACATGACATTGTACATCTATTAAATCAAGAATGTTTTTGGCCCACTTCATCTAAACTTATTTTGTTTGAAAAAGATAAAATACTGCAGTAATAGTAAGGTTTAGCGAATTCTACCCAAATATTTCCGATATCGCCAAGTTGGGTTCAATTTGAAAGGTTTCCTTCTGACATTTAATTTGCCGATATTTCACCAAAAGCCGACAAGCTTCAGATAGTTTCCGAGATTTTGGGGATAGCCAAGGTAATCATTGACCACAGACTTTCAATGAATTGAATGTATCGATGCGCCTTAATGTATTTTAAGTCATTTGCCAGACCCTGTAAATAAATTACCCAGTGGATTGCAATCAAAAAAGAGATGCACAGTTAGATGTTACAATAGTTCTAAATACAAAATAATACGGGTAAAAGTTTTCGAGTTATGCAAAATACAGTATCACTGTAAAAGACCTATTTGTGATATATCCATGAAAGGTAGCCATAATACTCTGGACTAATGTAGCTTTCTATGAGTGAAAAAAAGTTTTAGAATCGGTTCAGAAGTTAAAGAAATTCTCATACAGCTTAATGAATTACAATTATTTTGTGTGTCCCTGTAAAAGAACTATCTAAACTATATCCATGAAACTTAGCCTTTAATACTCCGAAATAGAAGCTTTATATTATCGAAAAAAGGTTTCGATTCGGTTCTCTAGTTACAGGGAACCCATAGAGCATAATGCAATACTTGCCTGTCCTTCTAAAAGAATTGTTTGTGATATATTCATAAAAAGGCAGTCTAAAATACTCATTGGCTTTCTATAGATGAGGAAAGTTTTAGAATTGGTTCAGTAGTTAGAGAGATAACCATAGAGTGTAAATGTATAATAATTATTTTGAGTGTCCCTGTAAAAGAATTATTTACGCTCCATACATTGAATGCAGCATATAATAATCAAGAATATTGTATCTTTCTATTAGTAAAAAAAGTTTAAGAATCAGTTCTGTAGTTACAGATGGCTACAGAGCGTAATATAATTCTTATGAGTGTCTCTGAAAAAAAATTATGTATATATCTACATAAATACCTGCATGAAAGGCAGTGTATAATTTTCAGGAATAGTGTAGCTTTTTATTGGTGAGAAAAGTTTGTGAATCGGTTCAGTAGTCAGAGAGATACCCATAGAGGGTATTGCATTTAAATTATTTTGACAATTCCTGTAAAAGAAATATTTATGCTATATGCATGAACTTTAGCTTATGATACTCAGGAATAGTGCAGCTTTCTACCTGAGAAATTTTTTTAGAATCTGGTCAATGGTTACAATTAGGCCAATTTTATGTATTTCTTATGAGAGCCCCTGTAAAATTGTTATATATGTTGCCGAAATACTCTGCTTGTTTCCGGGATACGTCGTTCTAAAGTCCAGTTGGTGTGAGGTGTGAGACACCCACTGGAGGGGCCGACCCGAAGGTTTACGGCATAAAATCCCTCCAGGGAAGAATTTATTCATTTATCGCTTATTTTTACATACTATGCCGCTGGGGCTCGCAGAACCCCAACGGCAGACAGTAAACAATATTAGTACAATCGTAAATTACAGACATGATATGACACATGACATGATAAAACATACATATACACACATATACACATGATAAAACATACATATACACACATATACACTTACACACATATATATACATATATATACCTATTGTACCACAGGAGAATGGCAGATCAATGATATTTAAATTTAATAGTGCTATAGTGTTCTATAAGCTTATTATAATTTACTTTTATTAGATTCATTATGTTTGGCAATTGGATAATTTGCATAAAATTTTTATATGGATCTATTGAGTTATTTCTTCTTATTTTATTAGGCATTAGGGGGCAGTCCCCAAAGATATAATGCAGGGGATCCCCTGTCTGACCACAGTCACATAGATCCGTTGTTCTATAATTGATTCTTTTTAAATATTTTGGGAAACTGCCCCCGCCCGTTATAAATTTAGTGGCTACTATATTATTGATATTATAATTATTTTTTATATGTGGTAAGAAGTTGTAAGTATATCTGCCGGTTTCACTCTCGTTCCACCATATTTGCCATTTATATTTATGTTTTTATTAATTATGTATACTATTTTTGATCTGTCCAGTTGGTGTAGAAAGTTCTAGTAAAAAGTCCACTGGTCAGGATGGAACACAACTTTATTGCTTCTAGAACTTCGTTGAACAATCAGCTGTACAAAATTCACAAGCACAATGAAATAGTAATGTGCTTTTAACAGTGAGAAGCTCTCACAAATGCTGTATTTCTCACACAAAATAAAACACTTTCACTGGCATAAGTTCAGTGAAAATATACGAGAGACAACACTAACAGTCTCTCAAGACTCAGCAATCAAGAATTTACACACAGCACTTAAATTCAAAGATTTATAAACAGCGCAAAACACCACTTCTATCACAGAGCAAAGCCAGCGTACTCACTCTCTCAAAACTTGATCAACACTGAACTAGGGCTTCAGAAACACGCTTATATTTATACCCGACGCAGTACAAGAATCTTCGAGAAAAGTCTATTTCTCGAGGATTCCACATAAAGCGGGAATGCTGATTACGTCATAGAAGAGAAATGTTAGGTTATTATGCTTTTTTAATGCGGAAAAACCAACTTTCAGGCCCCATTGGGAAAATCGTGCCAAATAACCAAAATATCGCCAAGCTTGGCGACTTTTGGAGAAATTCGCCAAATTTGGCGCCAAAAGTGAAGAGATCGAAGCCCTAGGACCCATATTTCTTGAGATTTCTAGAAACCCATAAAAAAACAATGGGGAAACTGAAACCTCCGTATCTCCGGTTCTAGTTGACCGATTTTGATGCAACAAAAAGCAAAATTTAACTATTGGACGCGTAAAATGCTAATTTTGAACTATTTTAAGCCCCAGAACAGCGGGTTGCCCCGAAAATTCGTAACAATATGTATAAAAGCTACTCATATTACTCAGGAGTAGCATAGCTCTCTATCAGTGAAAAAAAATTTCAGATTCAGTTCGGTATTTACAGAGACCGTAATGAATTAGAATTGTTTTGAGTCTCCTTATAGAACTTATTTATGCTAATACATGAAACGTTTTCTATAAGTTAATCCAGTGTATAAGCACTTTAACCTATACTTTTACATATATTTGAAACAATTACTTCCATTTGTTTAATTTTATTCTTTAAAAATTTAGCCCATTGTTTAGAAATATATTATTGACGGATTTTTTAAAAAGCATAGTTATACGGTATATTTTTGCCTTAAGTCTAACGATAATGTCCCTTTGTTCAAAGGCATTTTTAATATAACCCTTTGATTCTATGTCCATTATTGACACACATTATAAACAGCATTGTTATACCGTGTATTTCAGCATTATTTCCAACAATGAACGCTGTTGTTGAAAGTCATTTTTAATAAAGGTTTAGTAGGCTGTTTCAAAGTATATTATTGACACACATTCTTAAAGAACATTTTTATGCTCTTTACTTTTGCATATTTCCAACAATTAAAGTCCCTTTGTTGAATTTCATTTTTAATAAAGGTTTAGTTAACTGTTTCAAAGTTTATTATTGACACACATTTTTAAAGAGCATTGTTATACTGTTTATTTTTGCATTATTTCCAACAATTACGTCCCTTCTGTTGAAAGTCATTTTAAATAAAAGTTTAGTCCACTGTTTAAAAGTTTATTATTGGCGCACATTCTTAAAGAGCATTGTTATATCGTGTATTTTTTTTGCATTATTTCCAACAATTACGTCCCTTTGTTGAAAGTCACTTTAAATAAAGGTTTAGTTAACTGTTTCAAAGTACATTATTGACACACTTTCTTAAACAGCATTGTTATATCGTATATTTTTGCATTATTTCCAACAATTACGTCCCTTTGTTGAAAGTCATTTTTAATAAAGTTTAGTTCACTGTTTCAAAGTACATTATTGACACATTTTTTAAAGAGCATTGTTATAGCGGTATTTTGCTTGATTCCAACAATTACGCCTCCTTTGTTGAAAGTCAGTTTAAATAAAATTTTAGTCCACTGTTTCATAGTATAAAATTGACACACCTTATTAAAGAGCATTGTTATATCGTGTATTTTTGCATTCTTTCCAACAATTACTTCCCTTTGTTGAAAGTCATGTTATATAAACGCTTAGTTAACTGTTTCAAAGTTTATTATTGACTCACCTTAAAGAGCATTGTTATACCGTGTATTTTTGCAGTTTGTTAACAATTACGTCCCTTTGTAAAGTCATTTTTTTATAAAGGTTTAGTTAACTGTTTCAAAGTATATTATTGACACACATTGTTAAAGAACATTGTTATACTGTTTATTTTTTCATATTTCCAACAATTAAGTCCTTTTGTTGTAATTCATTTTTAATAAAGGTTTAGCCACTATTTCAAAGAATATTATTGACACACATTTTTAAAGAGCATTGCTACATAGTGTATTTTTGCCTTTCCAACAATTACGCCCCTTTGTTGAAAGTCATTTTACACTCATGTCCATAAATTAAGGATAATGAAGTTCAGGCAAAGAAAGAGAAAGAAGCAAAACAAATTTGACTTATTTGTTTTGCTTCTTTCTAGCATTTGTTTTGCTTCAAGTCTATTTATTAAACAAAAAGTAAAGAGCAAAAAAGATGCTATATGTTTGACATAATTAATAAAAATTGCAAGTTTTACTCCCTTGACCAAATTTCAAAAAAGAACCTATTTACAAAAAACAGTATAACATGGTTAGTAGGATGGTTAATACGGAGTATGTCTCCCGGACGATGCAATACAGGCCTGACAACGCCTAGGCATGCTGAGTATCAAATGATCAATCTGATCTTGGGGAATATTACACCACTCTCAAGCAATGCACTCCGAAGTTCCGGTAGACAGGTGGGAGGGGGTTGACGGGCTGCAATTCGTCGGCCAAGCATATCCCACACATGCTCTATTGGATTCAAGTCCGGTGAGTATGCTGGCCAATGCATACGGGTGATATCCTCCGATTGAAGGCATTCGTCTACAATGTTTGCACGGTGAGGACGGTCGTTGTCATCCATAAACACAAAGTCAGCACCATGGCGCCCGAAACAAACGTACATGTTGTTCCAGAATGACATCCTGATAGATGTGGCCTGTCATCGTTACACTCTGAACATGCAGGTCAGTTCTGGAACCAAGAATAATTCCTCCCCAAACGAGCCATCCTGCACCACCGTAACGGTGTCTTTCAATGGTGTTCTCTTGGTGGTAACGGATACCTGGCGCTCTCCAGATGAATGTCCGGCGAGAATCAGACTCCAAACTAAACCTGGACTCGTCGGAAAACATCACACAAGACCACTGTTGCGGTGTCCACAATGCATGCTCTCTACTCCAGGTTAATCGCAGGCGACAGTGAGTTGCGGTAAGTGGAACACATCTGACAGGCCTACGAGCATATAGACCAATGTGCCCTAAGCGTCTGTACACGGTCTGCCTTGAAAACTGTCGTACCGGTAGCTGAAGAGAGCTGACGAGACAGGTCTGATGCTGTACTCCGTCTGTTTCTTTTGCAGTAACTGCCAAATAGCGGTCCTCATTCGGCGTTGTAACTCGGGGGAGACCTATGCTGTAACGTCTACTCACATTACCATCATCTTGGAATCGTTGCCAAAGCCTGGAGATGACACTCTGGGCGATTCCAAGTTCCTCGGATACTTCCGGCTGGGTACGTCCACATTCCAGTCGTCCGATAATTCTGCCACGTAAAACATCATCCAAATGCCTCCTTTGTGCCATAACTATGCGGTTTTTGCACTGAAAGGCTTTCACAGCGCTTGTGAACAATTTTACTTCTTTGCCACCATTCCTTATATACCCCTCTCTTACACTCTCGTCATTGTGACGTACCATCCACGCCATCTGGTGGTTTCCTGTAATTTGCATATTCTTCAAGATGTGTGTGATCATTCCTCAGGTGAAATTTTTATTTTAGAGATCAATTTCTGTGTGATTCTGAATTATCCTTAATTTATGGACATGAGTGTAAATAAAGGTTTAGTCTACTGTTTCAAAGTATATTATTGACAGACATTTTTAAAGAGCATTGTTATATCCTGTATTCTTACATTATTTCCAACAAATAACGTCCCTTTGTTGAAAGTCGTTTTTAATTAAGGTTTAGTGCACTGTTTTAACGTATGTTATTGACACACATTCTTAAAGAATATTGTTATACCGTACATATTTTAATTGATTCTAACGGTTACGCGCCTTTGTTAAAAGCGATTTTTTTATAAAGGTATAGTCTATTGTTCCAAAGTATGTTATAGCCACATTTTTAAAAAGCATTAATATACCGTATTTTATAGCATTGATTTAAAAAAACTATGTCTCTTTATTGAAAGTTATTCTACTAATATGATAAATGTAAAAGTTTGTATTTTTGTGTGTTTGAGTGTTTTTGACTCAATCACGCAAAAACCGTAGAACGGATTTGCGTAAAATTTGGACTGAAAATAGCTTACGCCCTGGATTAATATGCAGTCTACCTTTTATGCATATAGCATAAATAGTTCTTTGACAGGTACGCTCAAAATAATTCTAATACACTGCGTTCTATGTACATAGCTGTAAGTACTATACAAGTTCTAAAACTTTCTCCCCTAATAGAAAGCTACACCATACCTGTATTTTATAGGCTACCTTTTATGCATATTTCACAAATAATTCTTTTACAGGGAGACTCATAAGCATTGGATTATGCTCTATGGCAAACGCGACGTACTGAGTTTTGGGTTTGCCCATTGGTTAACATAGGGTTTTCTAGAAATCTCGAGAAATATTGATGCTAGAGCTTTGGTGATTTGATTTATGGGAACTTGATTTTTGACGCCAAATTTGGCGATATTTCGCCAAAAATTCGCCAAGCTTGGCGACATTTCGGTCATTTGGTGCGCTTTTACCAATGGGGCCAGTAATGCTTGTTTTCCTGCATTAATATTGCGCTGTAGCTTAGTATTACTAATTTCCATTTTCATGAAATAATCAAAATTCGAGCTTTATGCGGGTTCTTCGAGAAATAGCTCCTACCAGAATTTTCGCTTAGCTTCTGCGACTCCTATAAATAGAGACAGGGCAGTCCACAAGAGATAGTTATTCGAACTCTAATTGAGTTCGATGCATTACTCTGTAAATTGTGCTATTGGAAGCAGTATTTTCCTCTTTTTTGAGTACAGAGTGTAAATTCTTCATTGCTGAGTCCTGAGGGGCTGTTTATGATTTCTTTTGTAAGTTTTCATTGAATTTTCGTCAGTGGAAGTGTTTTATTTTTTGTAAGAAATACAGCACGTGTGAAAGCTTTGTACTTTATGTAGTACTGAAAGGACTATTATAAGCAAGGTACTGGCCATTAGTGTCTGTGAATTTTGCACAGCTGATTGTTCGACGAAGTTCTAGAAGAATAAAATTTATGTTCCATCCTGACAAATGGACTTTTTACTAGAACGTTCTACATACACTGGACTTTAGAACGACGAACCTAAAAATCGAATCCCGACGAAGCCAATATCTCTGTAACTATTGAACCGAATCAAAAACTTTTTCTATAATAGAAGTCTTCTATTCCTAAGTATCATAGTTTTACGAATTTTTGGACCAATTGTCTGTTCTAGGGGTAAGCTAGCTTAAAATTCGTATTCTACGTGCCAAATAATTAAATTTCGTATTTTGTTGCATCAAAATCGGTTACCTAGACCGGGAGATATGGAGTTTTGGGTTTCCCCATTGGTTAGCATAGGGTTTTCTAAAATCTGGAGTAATATTGATGATAGAGCTTAGCTGACGTCACTCTTGGGGTTATTTGGCGCCGAACTTGGCGATATTTCGCCAAAAAGTTGCCAGGCTTGGCGATATTTCCAACGGGGCCTATAAATTTTATTTTCCTGCATTAATATTGCGTAATAGTCTAAAGATTCAACTGTATTCCTATGACGCAGGGCCCGTTTAACCTCTGAAGTGAGGGGAAGCTCAGTCTCATTTCGGGCCCCCCATCCCCTTTTTGCTTGGGAAAAGTAAAGTTTTAATGGTTTTCTTTCATAAAAATATTATATTCGTGGAAAAGAAATTTCATTGATTTAATTAGCTGTAATGATTTCCTTTGATAAAGAATTTTATTCATTAATTTGAAATTTTCCTTTGATAAAAATATTTTATTCATTAATCTTCATAATAGTTTAGTTCATTATAACGAGATTTTACAGTATTTTTGAAATTATTTTAAACATTAACAAATAACTAAAAACATTACCTTGAAACATTAAACTTTATTAATATAGGCCAATTTTTCATTAGACGTGGCTTTTTTCAGGAATTCTTTTTTTTATGGCATCATAAAAATCACAGTTGAGAATTAATCTTGACATTTAGATGTTTAACATTACATATTAAAAGTCTACCCCTTTCTGCCGGCTAAATATTCCCCATAATAGAAAAAAACTCAACTGCAGCAGATGTCCCAGGCAAAGACATCACAAACAACCACTTTAGAAATGTTGCGACATGAAGTATCAAGACTTCTGAAAAGTCCCCCTTCTCTTCATTAAAAATGTTTACAATAACTTAAAAGATCATTTAAAAACAAAATTTTGAATTTTTATCGCAGTTTTTCAGTCATTTTCGGGACCCCCTTCAAGTTCTGAGGGGAAGCTCAAGCTTCCCGAGCCTTTTCAGTAATCAGGCCCTGCTATGACGTAATCAAAATTCGCTCTTTAAGGGGATCCTTCGAGAAATTTCTAATAGCTTCTGCATCCCCTATAAATACGACAGCGTGCTGCTCCGGTTGAGTCAGTCTGTTTTTGATTGCTATGAGAAATAGACGTACGTTCTGTTGAGAACAAAAGACTGTGTTAGCGCTTATAGAAGTAGTAATTTGCATGTTTTTAAAAGCGCGTTTTTAAGCGCTGTGTAAATTCCTCATTATTTAGTCTTGAGGGACTGTTCCTGCAATCCCTCATAAGATTCCACTGAATATTTTACTTGTGGAAGTATTTTATTGGGTGTGAATTACAACATCTGTGAAAGCTTCGGTACTGATCGGACTGTTAAAGCAAGCTACTGGCCGTTAGTGCCTTTGAATTTTGTACAGCTAGAAACAATAAAGTTCATGTTTCATCCTAACAAGTGGACTCTTTACTGGAACTTTCTACTCCTACTGGACTTTAGAAAGGCGGACCCAGAAATTAAACAGAGTTTTCTGCAACAATTGGCTGCCTTTCATGAATTTCTTAAAAATAAAATAAAAGTTTAAATAGCTCTTTTATTGGAACACTCAAATTAATTCTAATGCATTAAGCTGCATGGGTATTTCTGTGACGTCTGTACTGATTCCAATTTTTTTTTTTTTTACTGACAGAAAGCTATATTCCTGAGTATTATATGGGCTACCTGTCATGCATATATCACAAATAGGTCTTTTACAGGGATACTCATTCGATTTACATTACGATCTCTAATATATAATGAGCCGATTCTAAAACTTTTCACGGACAGAAAGCTGCACTATTCCTGAGTATTGTAGGCTACCTTTCTTGTATAAGCACACTTTAATTCTTTTACAGGGACACTCATAAATATTACGTTACGCCCTATGTGTACCTTTGTAACTATTAAGCCTATTTTGAAAATTTTCTCAGTCATAGAAAATTACATTATTCCTTGGTATTAAAGGCTACCTCTAATGCATATAGCATAAATAGTTCTTTTACATGGACAATCAAAATAATTCTAATACGTTACACGCTAAGGACATCTCTATGACTACTGAGCCGATTCTAAAGATGTTTTCACTAACAGAAAGCTTCGCTATTCCTGCGTATTATGGACTACCTTTTATTTCCTTCTATTCTTAAAAAAAAACGGCCGCTGCCGCAAGCTTGTTCTGATATCTCCTTCGAAAACGTGAGGATTTGAGTTTCGACGAATGTGTCCACGAATTCGGAAAATTCCGGGGAAGCCAATAAGTTGACTTAAATTTCGAAATTCGAATTATTTTAGAAGATATTAATAAAAAACTGAAAAAAAATAAGCATAAGGGTTGCCAGGCTAGGCAATTTTCGCCAGCATAAAATCATTCATGCCTTTGCAACAAAGCAATTCCAAGTGTGTAGAATTACGTGAAACTGACAAACATGAAGTAGAATGACTCCAATTGTATGTCAAATTTAAAAGTTTGTAACATAAATAAGTCAAAGTGTGTTACACAAAGTTCCCTTAGATAACAGGAGTTTAGAATTACCGATTATTCGCTTTGCCAAAACAGAATAACTAATTTTAACTGATTTAAAAAGCGCCCTTTTGGCATCAGGTACAGGTACGATCTGGCAAAAGACTATCTCTCCAAGCAGGGTAACTCTAAAACGCGTTTTTCAAAATGTTAGCACCCAGTATCTTAAAAATGAAAAATAATTAAAATGCAGATTATAGTAAAGCCGGCTAGGTTCAGCTTATTTGCTACAGTAAAAATGTTTGGCGTCGTTGACCATGCCATTATAGCAGTTACAGTACAGCTTGGATATTTGTCAATGCGGCGAGATGATATATTTCGTGCTGCTAAATACGCCTGTCTGCAAAGAATTATGTATATGAATACATAGATAACGATTTACACGGTAACCTTACATGAGCAGTAATTATTGGTTATGAGTTTGTGTAAATCGCCAAATAATGAAAAGTCGCCATGGGTGGCAAGCTATTCTAGCTGTTCCGTAGTTTTTGTGGCAAGCTATTCTAGCTGTTCCGTAGTTTTTATCAAGGAAAACATATAAAGTACTGTTTTCTTCGAACTAATTATTAACTATACATGTACGTAAGTCGTCAAATTATGAAAAATTTCCGTGGGTGGCACATACGCAAGGTTTTCCGAAGCTTTCACATAATTAAAAATCTGGAGTGACTCCACTCGACTTTCCGAACACTTACGATTAAGATCATTACCAAGCATTTAAATAAATTTTAATCAATGAATAATTCAAACATATATACCAAATTGAAGCTCGATCGAATGTACCGTTTAAACGCTAGCGCACTTTCAAGAATTTCTCCCCATAGGTCATAATGTAAAAGAAATCTTTGTCGTAGCCCTGTAGAAAAACTGTAAGTCCTATACACATCAAAATCAATACCGGTCTTGCGAAGGTGGTTTATAACATGTATACCCAATTTGAGCTCAATCGAATGTACCGTTTAAACGCTAGCGCACTTTCAAGAATTTCTCCCCATAGGCCATAATGTAAAAGAAATCTTTATTTTATCCCTGTAGAAAAACTGTAAGTCCTATACACATCAAAATCAATACAGGTCTTGCGACGGTGGTTTATAACATGTATACCCAATTTGAGCTCAATCGAATGTACCGTTTAAACGCTAGCGCACTTTCCAGAATTTTCCTCCATAGGCCATAATGTAAAAGAAATCTTTGTCGTAACCCTGTAGAAAAACTGTAAGTCCTATACACACCAAAATCAATACCGGTCTTGCGACGGTGGTTTATAACATATATACCCAATTTGAGCTCAATCGCATGCCCTGTTCAGGAGCTATCGTGTTCACTCACATACACACAAACACACATATACACACACACACACACATACATACATACATACATCTCGTAAAAATAGCATAAATGAATTCAGAAGACCTCAAAACGTGTAAATACACCAAAATCTCGAATTCGAATTTTTTCATGATTACAATACTTTCCTTACATGGTACATGTTCGGAAAGTAAAAATAGTGAGAAGTTTAAATTTTTATGCTCCAGAGATCATGCATAACCAAGCGATGTGTAGTCGGGAACATTCTATCGGATCCAATCTTAAGTTTTTTCTTTTGAAATTATGCTTTTTTACGAGTACGCCTTATTAGGGGCCAAATGCACCATACGGAAAGCGAGCGTAGCGAGTCCAGGGGCCTTGGCTCCTAGTCTCTCTATTCTAAAAAGAAAATTAACGGCCGCTGACGTTGCCACCGTTGTCAAGAGCTTGTTCGACTATCTCCTCCTAAACCGTGGGGGTTTGCCTGACCGCAAAAGACACCTTTCCGACAAAAGTGTCCACGGATTCGGAAACTTCCGAGGAACCTAATAAGCTGACTTAAATTTCGAAAATCGAATTATTTTAGAAGCTATTAATAAAAAAAATGAAAAAAAAAACATAATGGTTGCCAGGTTTGGCATAAAATCCTTCATTCCTTTGCAAAAAGCATTTCCAAGTATGTAGAATCGCCTGAAATTGACAAACATGAAGTAGAATGACACCCATTTTACGCCGAATTAAAAAGTATATGAAATAAATAACTCAAAGTGTGTTACACAAAGTTGACAATTTTCAAATAGTACGTTCGCTTAGACAACAGGAGTTTAGAATGAGCGATAATTCGTTTTTCCAAAACAGAATAACTAATTGTAACTGATTTTAAAAGCGCCATCTTGGCATTAGGTACGATCTAGCAAAATGGTATAGTTCCAAGCAGGGTGAATCTAAAGAGCGAGTTCCAAAATGTTAGAAACCAGTATCTTGAAAATGAAAAATAATTAAAATGCAGATTATTTTAAAGCCGGTTCTGTCCAGCTGGACTATTTGCTACCAGTAGAAATATTTGGTGGCGTTAACTATGCCATTATAGCAGTTATAGTACATTTTGGATATTTGCCAGCGCGGCGAGATGATATAATTCGTGGTGCTAAATACTCCAATCTGCAAAGGATTATGTATATGAAAATATGGATAATGGTTTTCAGGGAACCTTACATGAGCATTAATTATAGATTGTGAGCATGTGTAAATTGCCAAATAATGAAAAGTCGCCATAGGTGGCAAGCTATTCTGGCTGTTCCGTAATTTTTATCAAAGAAAATATATGAAGCACTGTTTTCTTAGAGCTAATTATTAACTATACATATACGCAAGTCGCCAAATTATGAAAAATCGCCATAATTGGCTAATACGCAAGGTGTTCCATGGGTTTCACATAATTAAAAATAGTGCGAAGTTTAAATTTTTATCTTCCAAGGAACATGCAAGAACCAAGCAATATGTAGTTCGGTAACATTCTATCTGATCCAACCTTTGGGGTTTTTTTTTGTTTAAATTATGCCTTTTTTACGAGTAAGCCTTATTAGGGGCCGAATGCCTCATACGAAAAGCGAGCGTAGCGAGTCTAGGGGCCTTGGCCCCTTGTATATAACAAAAATAGTTATTTAACACGGACACTCATAGAATTGAGTTACGCTCTACGGGTATCTCTGTAACTGCTAAGCCGATTCTAAAACTGTTTTCAGCGATAGAAAGCTACACTATTCCTTAGTATTATAGGCTACCTTTCATTTATATAACATAAATATATTCTTTTACAGTGACACTGAAAATAATCCTAATACATAGCGCAGTGTGGGCATCTCTGTAACTATTGAACCGATTCTAAAACTATTTTCACGAACATAAAGTTGCGCCATTCCTGAGTATTATAAGCTACCTTTATGCATATATCACCAATAGTTCTTTAGGGACACTCATAAAATTACATTACGCTCTAAGGCATTTCAATACTAAACGTACAAATAATAATACTAAATATTTAAATTCAGTTTACAAAAAAAGAAAAAAAAACCACGACAAATGTTGAAATCAGCTTTTACAGATTTTAGGAGGCGAAAAACAGTCTTGAGTACTAAAAATGTTGAACAATCATGTGGTAAATTTTACGTTGAACCCCCCCCCCCACGCCCTTCCAATACTGGAAAAGAACCAATCAGAAACTCTCCTCACGAATGGGCATTGTACAACTGCATAAGGGTAATAGAGAGCTCCCGAACTGAGAAAAAAGTGTTGTAACGTCGAAAATCTTCCGATGCTTAAAGAAAGAAAAGGCGAAAGGAATTTAAATTGAAGCTAGAGAAATAAGAGTTGAATGCATCGGATATCGATTATAAAACACTTTCCATCTAAATACTGTTTAAGGCATATGATTTAAGTTTCCCAAGGTTGGGTATATGCTAGCGCAGAAAGGCAAGCAAAAGACAGCGCGATGCTTTCTTGGCTGCCCTAACTCAAATGGCAATGTACACTAGCGCGTCAGAGTGCGAAACATTAGAGAGACTTATTCCTATTTGCAAATTGGAATTCATTTGATCTCTCAGAAAAAACTGCCCCGACAGCGAACATCTATCTGTCTTTGTGTTTCTCAGACACAGAGAAGTACTCAACAAATCTGATGAACACATGACTTCCTTGAATGTCTATTAAATCAAAAATATTTTCGGCGCACTTCATCTAAACTTATTTTGTTTGAAAGAGATAAAATACTGCAGTAATAGTAAGGTTTAGCACATTCTACCCAAATATTTCCGATATTCCAAGTTGGGTTCAATTTGAAAGATTTCCTTCTGACATTTAATTTGCTGATATTTCACCAAAAGCCGACAAGCTTCAGATAGTTTCCGAGATTTTGGGGATAGCCAAGGTAGTCATTGACCACAGACTTTCAATGAATTGAATGCATCCATGCACCTTAATGTATTTTAAGTCATTTGGCAGACCCTGTAAATAAATTACCCAGTGGATTGCAATCAAAAAAGAGATGCACAGTTAGATGTTACAATAGTTCTAAATACAAAATTTCAAAATTCTACGGGTAAAAGTTTTCGAGTTATGCAAACTACGTAATAATTTTTGTCCCCAAATTTGGCGATATTTCGGAAAAACTCCGACAATGGCGAGATTTAGGCATGGACCAAAATGACTACATGCCAATTTGGGATATTTCGCAAAACTCGCCAAGGACATGACAAATGGCGATATTTTGGGCATGGACCAAATGACTGACTATCGCCAATTTGGCGATATTTGGGCAAAACTCGCTAAGGTCGACGACAGACGGCGAGATTTTAGGCATGGACCGAACAATGACTGTCTACAGATGTAATATATTGAAGATGTCCATAGACATTAATGTACTGAAATTCTTTTGGTGGTCCTGTAAATGAACTCTCCAGTAGATTGGAACCAAAAATCGAGATGCAAAACTAGATGTTACAGCAGTCTTATATATGAAATTTCAACATTCTGCGACTAATAGTTTTTGAGATTTGAGAGTTAAATACATACACATGTACACCAAAAGTCGCCAAGCTTGGCGAGTTTTGGTGTATTTCTTGAGGGAGGCACGTGACTGCGGTCGGACCATTACCTAACTAATGGTTGGACGGTATTGTGCTTGAAATGGATCAAAAATGTCCTTAAAATTGCCATTGACCGTAATGTATTGGAAATCTTTTGAGTGTTCCTGTAGCAGAACTATAAATGATAAAGACACTTTTTTCGATGGAGAAATTCATTTTGTAACCCTTAACAGCATATATCACTTCTGAGTCGTTTGAAGTAGCCTAATACCTTTAAAATGCGCTTTAATTAATATCTGACCATAGAGCGTAATGTATTTAAAATCTTTTGGGCGGCCCTGTAGATAAACTGTCCAGTCGAATGGGACCGAAAGGGGAGGTGTACTGTACAACTAGATATTACAACAATCCTAAATATAAAGTTTCAACTTTCTACGTCTAATAGTTTTTGAGAAATGCGAGTTCAATATGCGAAATTCGATTTCTAGCCAAATACTTCCGATATCGCCATGCTGGGTTCAATTTGAAAGATTTACTTCCGACACTTAATTTGGCGATATGTCGCCAAAAGCCGACAAGCTTGAGATAGTTTGCGAGATTTTGGGGATGACAAAGTAGTCACTGACCAGACTCATTGAATGCATCCATACACCTTAACGTAAGTCACTTGGCTGACCCTGTAAATAAATTACACAGTCGCAATTAAAAAAAAAAAAAGATGCACAGTTGGATGTTACAACAGTTCTGTTCTAAATACAATATTTTAACATTATACGGTTAAAAGTTTTTGGAGTTATGCGAAATTCGAAAGTATTTTTTGCGCCAAATTTGTCAATATTTCGGCAAAACTTGCCAAGGTCGACGACAAATAGCGAGATTTTGGGCATTTAGAAAACAATGACTGACTATTGCCAGAAGTAACTGAGTGTTATTATTGTAAGGTCATTAGTTGCCTCGTTCATCCTAGTCGCACTAGTGTTTGCCCACCAAAACATGATACTACGACAGTGAAAGTTCTGTGGTAGGAGAGGGCTAAGTAAGATGGAGAGGGGGCGCCAAAGAGAAAATTCTCATAAAGGCACGTCTAAAAGTGGCCTTGTCAACAGAATTTGTGTCCTTTGAGAAGTCCAAAAATTTTCTCACTTCCTCCTTTGCTGATTGCAGTTTCCCGGATCGCGGGGAACGCTAATTGTAGAGATATACTAAACTAGCCGCCAAGGCGGCCAGCTTCGCCGCCCCGTGCCTAACTGTTCTTTATACTCAGTGTAGTGTCGGTCAACACTAATGCTACTAATGGTTACATCTCAAGGCCGTACCCAGGGGGGAAGGGTCCGGTCCCCTCGAAATTTAAATTTTTTTTACAAAACAATATTAATGAAGCCTTTTTGTGAAAAATTTTGCCTTTTTCACCTCTTGGTCCCCCCCCCCCCCCCCCTGGAAATTTTTTTCTGGGTACGGTCCTGTTACATCTTATTGTGATTTCCGTTCGCAGGGTAGAAATATTGTTGATTTTGGTACCGCATACGTTAGCGTATTATGTAGGTTGATACCTCGCAATTCCATATTCAGATTTATGATTTTAGCGGTCAGATTTTTGTGGAAATTAATTGGCAAAAGTTCACAGACGTATTCAAACTGGACACTATTATAACCCACTCACACTCTTTTTAAGAAGTTGTTTTTACTGTGTGCATGGATGCAGTAAAAAAAGGGCAAAAATTGACAAGTATTGCAAAATTCTTGAAAGTTACGATGTTTCAAGAGTTTGCAACGTGCAGACTAGTGAAACTCCATTTTTGACAGCAGAAAATGTTCATTTTTATCAGGCCCGGACTGGCTCTCTTGGGGCCCTCGGCTAGAGATTTAAAAGGGGCCTCTTCAGGAGCCGATTTGGGAGCCGCTGGCAAAAGCTTCATTGAGGGCCCGCTCTTTCGAAAACTTTTTCACAATTTACAAATTTTTAAAGAACAATTTGGGGGCCCGGGCGCTTGCCCCGAATGCCCTCCCGGAAATCAGGCCCTGCCTCTTACTGAGGAATTTAGAGGGAATAGAGTATTAGAATATGTAATATTTGAAAATTAGGCTTACGCGCCTAAAAATCACATTTAACTATTTTAGAGATTTGGGGGGCCCTGACTTTTCGGGGGCTCCTTGCGTCGCGGGGTTTCTGGGATCCTCCGCTGCGTCACTGCGTAAGATTGCTGGAAAATAAATAATCAAATTACTCTTATTATGAAGTTGTTATATCCACTTTTGAATGCCTCAGCCGGGGGGCCCTCATTGCGATCGCCGACCAGCCGACCTGGCAGTCCGGGCCTGATTTTTATACATAGGAATAGATACTGTAAAAACTTATTTTTTTAAAAAGTATTTCTGGTGCCTGTTTATTGCTCTAGGGGGGACTTAGGTTTTTCCAGGGGGGCTGAACCGTCCATAGCGCCCCCAGCGCTACGGCCCTGGCCCACTTCATCTAAACTTATTTTCTTTGAAAGAGAAAAAATACTACAGTAATAGTAAGGTTTAGCGATTTCTAGCCAAATATATCCGACATCGCCAAGCTGAGTTCAATTTGAAAGATTTCCTTCTGACACTTAACTTGGCGATATTTCACTAAAAGCCGAAAAACTTGAGATAGTTTGCTAGATTTTGAGGATAACCAAGCTAGTCATTGACCACAGACTTTCAATGAATTGAATGTATCCATACACTTTAATGTATTTTAAGTCATTTGGCTGACCTTGTAAATAAATCACCCAATGGATTGCAATCAAAAAAAGAGATGCACAGTTAGATGTTACAATAGTTCTAAATACAAAATTTCAAAATTCTACGGGTAAAAGTTTTAGAGTTATGCAAAATACGAAATAATTTTTGGCTCCAAATTTGGCGATATTTCGGCAAAACTCGCCAAGGTCGACGACAGACGGCGAGATTTTAGGCATGGTCCGAACAATGAGTGTCTACAGATGTAGTATATTGAAGATGTATATAGACATTAATGTATTAAAATTCTTTTGGCTGGTCCTGTAAATAAACTTTCCAGTAGATTGGAAACAAAAATCGAGATGCACAATTAGATGTTACAACAATCTTTTATATGAAATTTCAACATTTAACGACTAATAGTTTTTGAGATTTGAGAGTTAAATACGCACACGCGTACTGTAGTATTAGGTGTACGCCCTCAAATTATTCTTGAGGGAGGCGCGTGTTCTTGGTCGGACCATTACCTAGCTAAGGATGGTATTGTGCTTGAAATGGATGAAGGGCTCTAAAATTGCCATTGACGTAGCCGTACTGTATTGGAAATCTTTTGAGTGTTTCTGTAGCAGAACTGTAAATGATAAAGACACTTTTTTTAATGGAGAAATTCATTTTGTAACCCTTAACAGCATATATCACTTCTGAGTCGTTTGAAATAGCGTAGTACCTCTGAAGTACGCGTTAATGAATTTCCTCCCATAGAGCATAATGTATTTAGAAACTTTTGGGAGGCCCGCAGATAAACTATCCAGTCGAATGGAACGGAAAGGTGCGGTACACAACTAGATGTTACAACAATCCTAAATATAAAGTTTCAAAATTCTACGTTGAATAGTTTTTGAGATATGCGAATTTAATGAATTTCGGACCATAGAGCGTAATGTATTTCGAATCTTTTGGGCTGTCCTGTATATAAACTATCCGGTCGATTGTGACCACAAGGGGAGATGCACAACTATATGTCAGCATAATCCTAAATATAAAATTTCAACATTTTACGACGAATAGTTTTTTGAAATATGCGAGTTACATACATACATATATACGTACGAACGAACAGACTGCGTGGAAAAACTGGTCAAAATAAACTTGCCGTTGGTCACAATGAGTTGCAGACGCATTTATGTCATCGTGCATGCTACTGTACGATGAGATGCATCGAAGAAATTCTTAAAAGTGAATTTAGATGTAGTCAAAATCGGTTTTTTTCGTCGAAATTTGGCTCCCGAAATTTTTCGGTATCACATTACTTCCTTATAATCCGTACAAAGTAAAAGGGGCGAAAATTGACAAACATTTTAAACTCTTGAAATTTACGATTTTTCAAGAGTTTGCAATGTGCAGACTAGTGAAACTTCATTTTTGACAACAGAAAATGTTCATATTCATGCATAGGGATAGATACTGTAAAAACTTATTTTTTAAAGTATTCCTGGTGCCTGCCAATTGCTCTAGGGGTGGAGCTTAGGTTTTTTTCAGTGTGTGTGTGTGTGTGTGTATGTGTGGGGAGAGGGGGTGAGCCGTCGTCCATAGCGCTACGGCCCTACTACCTTAATGTGCATCCTAAACCTGCGTTTCTCTTCCATTTTAGTTAAGTAATTACTAACACTCTAAAAATGTGAGACACTATGAATCTCTGCAATCTGGAGGTCCTACGAAAGTGACATTAATTAAATAAATAAAAGTGACAGTAAAATAAATATTTTGTTGACCAACTGCATATTTAAAATTCGTAAAAGAAGCCCACAATGAAAGGGGAAGATGACTTAAAGCTTATGTCACACATATTCTGAATAATTTAAATAGAATCAATCGTTACTTTAAGTCAAATTAACTAAAATGTATGTTCGAATAGTTTTTTTTTCGGGTTAAATCTTTTAATTTAATTTTACCATCTTAAAAGCAGAGCAGTCAATTCAGGGGATTTATCTCAAAATTTAGCAACTTTTCACTGCATTTAATGAATAAATTTTTCTACTTTTCTGAAGTGTCATTTTTGCTGATTTTGCTCTCTAATTTAGAGAGTCAGAAGAATTTGAAGTATTGTTTCAAACTTTCTAAGCTTTTAAAACCTGATCTGTGCTGCTTTAGAAAAGAAATGAAGCAATATGTAAAGTTTAAAAATGAATCGGACATTGGTCTATGTATAGAAAATACAGCTTAATAATGGATGCACAGACGTATCAGGGGCATAGCCAGGATATAGGCCAAGGAGGCCTGGTCTTTTTTGAATTGGAATTTTGAATCATGCTTTTTCGGGAAAATTCTACCTTTGCCACCTATTGGGCTTGCTCCGACTTATTTTTTCTTTCTGTTACGTACCTGAGACGTATATTTTGATCACCCAATTTAATGTCTACTTTTATCCTCTATCATACTGTAAATGTTCAAATGTAGTGCGAGGACTATTTTAAGTATGAGAGTTATATCATAAAATAGAGCTACATCCGTTCGACATCTATTATTAATTACAGTTTGTATTAATTTATAATTAATCCCTTATTGGTCGGATATTTTTTCAAATTTCCGACCAAGGAAAAGAATTATTTATTTCAGTTACCAACTTTTACGGAGAATAACTAACCGCTTTTAAGAAGCAGTAAATTTTTAATACCTTTTCAATATAATAACCAAACAACACGTACGTTTGAAAAAGTATGATACTCAGTTGCTCAGGATATTTTTCTAAATTCTAACATAAAAATCACTGTTCACAAAAAGAGGTTAATTATATTCCGCAAAAGTTATTAACTGAACGTCGCATGGCATGCGGCACCGACTGTACAAACACAAAAACGTCGAACGTGTGAGATTCGAAACCGACCAAGAAGGGGTTAATTTAGTATGTTGGAGCTGGAAAAAACATCAATACGTTTGAACTGCTTTATCTTCCTAACTTTCTTTTAACACAGTTTTAAAAGTAATGAATTTTTCTAGTTCAGAATAAGTGTTTCATCTGACTACAGTGAATTTGGCGTATTCTGCATTTATTGCACAGGGATTAAATGGGGGATAAAATAAAAGTAACTCAAACGATCAAAATGCATTTAAAACTTTTAAAAGTGTAAAACTCAGTCACAATTTTAAAAAGTTGATGAAAAATAACTAATTATTTACAGTCTGGGGCACTTATAAACCAAACAACGACTCACCTTTATTCAAATGTAGAATGATAAAATTGGTAACGTTTTTAATCCATCACTTAGAATCGAGAAATCATAAAATAACAAAAAAAATCTTTTTTAAAAATACATAGCACATACACAGATGTTTGTAGACTCCTGCCGAGTCTAATGTTGCTGGCCACCAGAGCCATTGCTAAGACTTTTCTTAGAAGGGGGGGGGAGAGATTTCGATAAACTGCCACATCAAATATTGGTTTTTACCACCATGTTTATTTTTTTATCAACTTATATTACTAACTTTTTACTTTTGCCAAATGGATTTCCATAATTTTGTGATGTGTACCAGAAACAGAAAGTAAATTATCGTGTTCGTTAAATTTTTTTCACCAATTTTGCCAACTAGGTATCTAATTTCGACAAATTTAATAGAATTTTGCGAGTGTTAGGGGCTAGGGACTACTCCCTATCCCCCCTTTTAGCAAGCGCCCTGGTTGGGGTATACTCTGCCAAAGAATACTGTGCGTCAGTGGCGTAGCCAGCAATTTTTCATGGTGGGGGGGGGTTACGACTAGTGTAACTCATATATGTGTATATGCGTGTATGAGAAGTTAGTGAAGAATATACATTTGGTATGACAAAAAGTTTCCCTTGGAGGGTGTTGTGACCCCCCTAATCCCCCCTCTTGGCTACGCCACTGCTGTGCGTAGAAAGACACTTTCACAAATGATGTTTTAGTTCTGAAAGATGCAGAGTAGTCAAATAACACTATCAGTCAACTTATATAATTTAAAGAAACCTTTGAAATTTTCCACTATAACAGAGAGAGACATAATAAAAAATATAAAAGCACTTTGATGTGGAGGGCAATCTGAAACCGGGGTCCGGGTGCCTTGTATCCGCAGCACCCTCCTTGTGACCGGCCCGGCTTGTTAGTCCGGGAGCCAGCGACAGATTTTTGCGACCAAAATACTCTAAGCCCATAACTTCTCAGATGATTAAGACGGTTGTGTGTTGAAGCATGGTGATCGTCAGCTGCCGCACCATGGGTGGGTTGGGCGGCGGCCGCCTTCCAGATACGTAAAAAAAAAAAAAAAAAAATTCAGTCATTTCCTCCCGGTTGAAAATTTCTGAAATAATAGTTGGCATAGTACTTGTTTGAAAAAAAAACCGTCAGCTGGCCAAGCGGCGGTGGATTATACGTCAGCTGCTCATACGAACATGCAAAAAAAAATTTTTTTTCAATGATTTCCTCCCGGTTGAAAATTTGACAGTTGTTAGTTTACATTCTACTTTAAATAAAAAAACAAGTCAGCTGGCTGTATGCCGGTGGAAAACCCGTCAGCTGGCACAGTGAAAGTGTGACGCGGAAAGGTAGTGTGGCCGCCGCTAGCCTATTTCAATGCACCAGCTGACGGGTTTTCTCCCGGCATACGGCCAGCTGAATTTTTTTATTATTGCAAGTATTATGTCAACTATTATTTGACAAATTTTCAACCGGGAGGAAATAACGCACTTTATTTTATTGGACACAACGCGCTGATATCTTCAATAATCCTACTATTTTTCATAATTATGTATAGAAATATAAAAAAAAAACAATCTGTGCTACTTTAAAAACATGAAAACCACCGGTTTCCTCATTTTTAAGCGATTTTTTTGGCATTTTCAGCTCCATTTTATTTCTCCCAATCTTTCCGCCGCTTGGCCAGCTGACGGTTTTTTTTCAAACAAGTGCTATGCCAACTATTATTTCAGAAATTTTCAACCGGGAGGAAATGACTGAATTTTTTTTTTTTTTTTTTTTTTTTTTTTTTTACGTGTCTGGAAGGCGGCCGTCGCCGAACCCACCCATGGTGCGGCAGCTGACGATCACCAGGCTTCAACACACAACTATCTTAATCATCTCACGAAATATCGGCCGGGAAGAAATAACTGACCAAAATCTGTCGCTGGCTCCCGGACTATGTTACCTTTACTTAGCTCCTAATGTACAATTTCAAACTACTATGAAAATAATGGGAAATTTATTTGTGATTTGCCTTTTAAATAAATTACTTTACTAATTTATATTTATACCTTTTAAATAAATTACTTTACTAATTTTATTACTTTTAACACAACAGTTACCACAGTAAGAAAATCCTTTGTTGTCAAATTCAATACTAAAAAGAAAATATTTCTGTGAGAATGCATAAATATGGAACAAACAACAGCATTTTAACCAAAGTCACTTCTAGGAGGTTATTCTCTCAGCACATCGGAATAATCCGTTATCTGGAAAGATTCTGCAAACGCCATGGTAGGAGTAATTAGTTTCACGTTATATTTTGCATTCTATGCGAATCTGTTTTGTACTGGACATTCGAAATATCGGCAGAGTTTCGAAAATTCCCGGGTTTCCATTTATTGGAAATACCAAATTCTTGCATAAAAAAGAAAGGTCTCTAAAAAATTTGGTTTCGAAAAATCAAAAATACGCAAATATTAAACAGAAAGAATAAATAAAAACCTAGGTGTAAAAATTTAGGGTTCTATGACAACCAACAAAACTTTTATAGCTATTACTTCAAAAACATTACAGTTATGCTCAAAAATCGTAATAAAATCCACACTTTGATACGATTGGCTTGAAATTACGTCAATCGATGTCAGGCATTTCAAATACGTTTGAAACTTAATTAAGTCTATCAGACTTCAAAGTAAAGGGGTCAACCTTGGCGACTTTTGACATACCCTCGCTGTTTACAATCGTAAGAAAGTTTATTCCAAACTTACCTTTACCGATTCTCAAGACAGAGCAAGTAGAATGAAAGCTTATAAAAAAGAGGTGAAACTGCATTGATTTTGTAAAAATTATTGAATGATTTTCATGTAAGATGCATAGCTTATAGTATCAAAGCATTGAAGTTTGTTTAAATTTGATAACTAACTTGAACTTTGGGCTCTAATCACTTGTTTCAGCGATTACTTGAATCCAGTAGGCGATATTTGAACCAGCACTGTATGCGTGAACCAGTCGTCAGTGGTGTACCTTACCTAAGTAAAACAGCGCCCATGGCAGACAATATTACCCTCTTAAAACGGCGCAGATCACCACGTTTGTATGGTAATATTTCAAATTTCTGTAGGATAACATTTATATTGTTTTTTTGATGTGATAATTCATTCATAATGCAATTGAATAAACTTTCATAGGTTTTATTTTCGAAATAAATCTTGTAAAGTCTTATTGAACTTAATCTCTTCGCTCCCATCGTTGCAAGAACATACGCGACGACAGCGACTCTCCCTTCTGAATCCATCGTTGTTTCTCGGCATGGGTCTTAGAATGCCCTTGCTGCAAAACAGGTGATGATCCTTGAAAAAACGGTAGCGAATAGTCTAAATGCTTCTTTCGTCGCGTCTATCTCGCTATGGAAATTTGCGTCTCCTTCCAAGAGTGTCACTCATGACATGTGCCCTATCTACTATACCTCAGATACACCACAGCCAGTATGTTCGACGACGAACACTGAACTTTCAGCATCCCATTAACCCGTTAACGCGCAACCATTTCCCAATGTCGAAAAAGTGAAACCGTTGCCATCGCACTATTTAACTACCAGCAAGATGGCGGTCGATCGAATCGCCCAGTGCGTGGCACAGGGCATTTTTTGACACATCCGTCTGTGCAACGCTGGGTGGTTCGATCGACCGCCATCTTGCTGGTAGTTAAATCGTGCGATGGCAACAGCTGTACTTTTTCGCCACTGGGCAGTCTATCTAGAGGTCCTCCTTAAGTATTTAATGGAAATGAAATCTATTCTTCTTGAATTAAAATAGTCAAAATGTCACAGCTGTGTCCTCACAGCGAGAATACCGCGCGTTAAGGGGTTAACATATTCACTAATGTCGCACATTTAGGGCGACTTTTCTGTCTAAATTTTACTATGTAGACAATATCAAGGAGAGTATTCAAAAAAGAATATTTCCGCAGGTTCAAGCCATCTCTCTGAGTGAGTTCTCCAGAATATAAAGAAGAAAAAAAAATATCGTCAAAGCGGTTCATTAAGCTTTTGGCTAGGAAGTAGCCAGCAGTTATAAAAATCTGATTTCTCAGTTCTATCTAAAGGTTAAGAGACTTTTAACAAACAAGCATATATCAGGATAAAGGTGTCTGTTCCATGATGAGATTCAAATCTTATCACAGTAGGTGGCGTGCATTGCTGATAATATTTGTCAAAAACAGTTGTCAGTTATTTCATTGACAACGTGCAGAATAAGCGAATTTCAGAACAAGCCAAGCTTTTACATAATCTCTTTATTCTAGCTACCAAACGAAGCCGTATTTAGCCTCTAATCTGCCAAGAAATATTATAGAAGGATGTTCATATCAGAGAGCTTCGGCGGAGACTAGTAGCAAACATGAGTTCACTTTAAAACTCTATGGCAAGAGCATAAACCAAGTAAACAACTATGCGCAGTTATCGATTTATCAGCAACACCATTGCACTGAAGGGATTGGGAGTTTCTAATCTCTTACAGTTAATGGCATTTTCCGAATAGTTTCTGGAGAACTTGAGTTACTTGGAGAGTTAGCTCAAATATTTGCTGTTTATTACTGCCTCAGCAATGTTTCAGCATCTGTGAAACGCATCTCTTACAATTCTGAATTGGCTTAACCCTGTTGGTTTCTGAACATTGTTCCAATGCACACTATTTTCCCGCTACTCCACTAAAATATTAGCATGAGAAACATCTTAAAGAATTTTTCAATTACAAACACTTTCACTCTATACTCCAGAATTTCATTCATACATTTTCCTACATCAGGGAAAAGAAAAGAGATCAGAAAAGAAACAGCAGGAAATTGGGATCATATAATTTTTATTTCTAGTAAGTGATATCTGCCTAATTATTTATGAAAGTATTATTTCGTATAGAATGATATGTTTCAGTTGCTACACAAGTAGAGATATGTTATTCTTTGTTAGATATAATTTAAGACAAGAGTCCAATGCAGCACATTGAAGGAATTTAAAGTCAGTTCGGGAAAAATAGAAAAGTAAAATGAAAAAGAACCACATTTTTGTATTTCTTCTTTTTTTTCCCCTCTTTAGCATTCCAGTTAAACCATATTTTTAATAGTTTGTTTTGTCTTCAGGGTAAACAGCAAAAAGCTTAATTTCAGCCACGCAAGCGTATGTGCGTACTTTCTAAAAAGTTCATTTTAGATTTTGTGGAATGAACACGATGCTTGTGTGCATGGTAATTTTCTAGTTGCAAAGATGTTCACAATACTTTGGGAATTTTTTAGCAGCAAGACAAGTAATATCAATAGTGCAGATACAACAGATAAAGCTTCTCCACTTGGTTCCATATATGTCTTTATACATAACAACAAGAATTATAAAAACAGAGACTCCTTCATAATGTATATCATTTGCACCCTGGAAGGAATGTCCTACTGCATTTTTAGTTAAGCATAGTCTTTTCTAAGTATGAAGGACTATTATGCCTTAACCTTTCAGGGTCGGCAAATGCATGTAATTCAGTAAACCTCTTACATAAACAACAATCACATTAATTGAATCTTTGTTCATGAATACATATTTTTCTTCCACATAAATTGCGCCAAATTTTACACATCGATTCGCCAGACTCCAACATTTTTCAGTTTATAGTTTTTTTATTTATTAATAAACAAACATGAATATTGTGCGTGTTACTACTGCATGATGAAGTAGCTAATTTTTCTCGCAGCACTCCGTTAAATAATTTGTTCAGAACAATCTAGACCTAAAGTGCTTAGCTCGCTGATGCTCATTCCCCTGAACAAGAGTTTTAAAATTGTGTGCATAGAATATGATATTAATAAAAATTAATTTGATGATTTCGAAAACTATCAAAGGTGTATAATGATTTGGATTGTACTTAAGAGTTTTTTTATAATCCGGATTAAGATTCAAGATCTGAGGCCAGAATAGTGCGTCAAAAAGGCAATAAACACTGTCCCCTCCCCCACGCAAATTAAATCTGCTGATAATAAGATAATATTGATATAATTAAGTGTTAATCCCTTATATTAGCTGTACAGTCGTCTGTTGAAATATCTTTTAAGTTCTAAAACACATAGCTGCTTTAAAAAGAATCTAATGAATTTATAATAGTATTGATCTCTTATATATCATTAAATTTATAGTAGTAGTTAAAAAAAGACCTTTACCAAAATAATCATTTTTGCAAAATTCTTTAAATACAAATAAATTTATACTTTCTATCTTAATTTATGAATATATCATTAAAGATGGTGAATCGATATTATTTTAAATTACTTTATTTAGTATTGATTCATATATTAAGATCCTGTGCTCGATCAATAACCTTTATTTTGATTGAGCCTAATTGCATTTATATAATAAATGCAATTATATAATTTTGTTTGATGTAAATTTTTTCATCCTATGTGTAACAATTCAAAAACACTTTTCTGCTTAATTAATAGTTAATCTAATATTATAAGCATCTAATATTAATTTCGATTTGAGTGCCAATAGTTTTATATACACAGTTTTTAATGTTACTCATGTCATATTTCTTTCAATGCTATTTATGTTTAAAATCATACCTTCATATAATTTTGCAAAATAATACTTTTGTCTGTTACGAAGACAGTTAGTTTTACGCTCTTTATATGATTGTTAAAGAAGTATTAAATTTTAATGCGTATATTGAACATTTCAAAATAAAGAACTGCAAATGGAAGTGTTACTAGCATTTAAAAATTCTTCCATTCCCAGTAGTAAAACCGACAGGAGGTGAAAACTTTTTTTTAAAATAAAATTTTACGTAATTAAACGCACTTTTTTGCCTCTTCACTTGTGATAAGCATTTCAGTTTTAATGTATTTTTTAAAATGTAGATCATGTTATTGTTGAACATGAAACGCTCATACAAAAAATGGTCTTTTGATAAATATTTAGTAAGAGCTGTCAATGCATCATGCATCATGAATGTAATTGGAGGACTAATTTTAGTGATTTGGTTGAAATCTGTATGTACTTTAAAAACCAAACCTACTGCCGTTTCCATGTCGGAATCTGGCGACGGCACAAATCTTGTAGACATAATCAGACTTACGTTTAAGTACACGTATGTTAACGCAACTACCTCTTGACAACAAAGTTTTCAATCTAATAAAGGTGGGGGAAAATAACCAAAAGAAAAAGCAATGACTTTATGAGTACTCAAAAAACTTTAATAAAAACATCAATTCATAAACGAAAATAATGAAATTTGTTCAGTTAAAATGTCTTTTTTAACATAAAGTAAAGAACACCATGCACTGTTTCAGAAATGTTAGAAAAAATAATTAAAATGCATAAATAACATAAAATCTAAATGTGTGTGGAGAAGTGATGGTTGTCAATTTCTATTCATGACTCTACGACGGTGAATATAAGCCACGTTTATCGAAAATTAGAAGTACTAACGTTAACACACATTTGTTACTATTTCATAAGAAAATAAATGTACGCATTTATCTTTAAAATTTTGAAAGAGCACATGTACAAGCTATTGTATGCTAGTCATATAGAACAAAATACACAAGATCGGATTTTTATCGGATGTAATTTTGGTTTTGAGCAATTCAGTTATAATTGGTAGAAATAAAGAAATGATGTGTTTTTTGATTTTGTCAGAATCCAATATGTATGTTTCTTCAATATAGTGAATTTACATTTGACCTCTCCCCAAACATTATCGCCAGAGACTTATTTCCTTGAAACAGCTTTAAAATACGCAATCAACTATTTGTTTTAGTTTATTGTTTCAGGGGCTTCACAGATTATTCCACTGTCAACACCGCGATGTCACTAACAGTAGTTAATTGGGGAAAAAACCTAGTAGGTTGCATTTTAAGGATTTGCAAACTTTTGTATGTATTCAGAAAGGGATTTTAAATACATATTACATTTATTTCCAACGTTTATATGCAGCAATTCAAAATATACATATGCAACACTTGTCATATATACATTTTGAATAAGTGTATAAAAAATTAATGTTCATTTTTTCAAGTATTATCAATTATCTGTATATATTTAATTTATCTGTTATATTATATCTGTAATATGTATTCAGCTCCTTTGTTTGTCTTCATACTGAGTTTTAAAATTTTTCATTGGATACTTTAAAAACGTTTAAAATTATGCCAATAAATAAAAACGCTGTTTGAATATTTTTTTAGATGAGAAAAAATGCAATTCAAATCCTCCGAGAGTAAATGTTAAAAATTAACAGCAAATAAATAAATAAATAAAAGATATTAAAAACAATTAAATTAAATTTTTGTGTGTGTTTGTTTTGATATATTGCAAAAGTCAGTTTCCTTTTGTATGAGAATATTTTCATCTACGTTGATTCTTCACTTCAAAAAAGAAAGAATTGTTGTAAAAATTACATATTTTTCATATTTTGTATTCTGAAGTTAAATATAATGGATGCAACGTACGTTGTAATCTATTAAACAAATTATATTAGAGGGTATGTTTATGTTTTATATGTAAAGATTTATTTAAAATAACTCATCTTTTAGTATAGAAAACTATATATATATATTTATATATATAACTAAAAAAATCTTACATTTCTTTTTTTTTTCTTCTTTTCTTAAAAATCCGATCTTGGATTCCAACCAATAAAACCAATAAATGCAACAGTATCTACTTTATATAACATGATTTCTTTCACTTTGTATCAATAAAGAATTATGTACATCAAAAATACAATAACACATTTTTCTTTCATAGATTTTTTAAAGAGCATTAAAATGCATTTTACTTCGATTCTCTCCACAGTTTACAATTACTCACCGAGAGTGAGTGATAAACATTTTTCCTGCAAAAGTCCATTTGCAAATACCTAATAAATAAAATGAAAATTGCTTTAAAAATGCAAAAAGCGTTTTACATATATTCACGTTAGCGTGCAGCATACTCATTAAAAATGCTCCATAACGCTGAGCCAGGGCCATTCCTACAGATAAGAAAGCGAGAATTGAATTCTCATTTCCCATAATGTTGAACACAGTATCATACAAGTACACTTGCACCACTGAACTTTATGGGTTTAGAAGCCACTATGGCGCTACACTGACATAACACCATTAGTCTGTATAAAAGAAATCAAAATTACAAATGCACTTTTAGCGTACGTGAATAAAAAATATAACAAATTGCTATGCTATTTTACATGAATATTTCTACACTGTTCAAGTTACTGCGATATTTTCATTTTCATAAATATTTCCATAATTAACATTTCTGTTGAACAATAATAAAATATTTTGGGTATATTATTTAAGGAACATTGTACTTGTTGAAATTTATTCCCAAACGTTGGCAGTAGCAGCTAATTATGCATGTCTTCTAAATCTTGGTACTCGTGTGGTATTCAAAAGCAGATTTTCTATTATCAGCTCAACACAGTGTTTAACACTTATAACTAGAAGAAAAAAGTAGTAAAAAATAACATTTTGAGTAAAAAATATAACTTTTTGATGCATTTTAATATTCAGACAAATTCCAAAGGAAAGAGTGAATAAATAACAATGTAAAGCTGATAAAATCACATTCAACGCTTATTTCTATTATTTATCTATTTATTTTTTATGAGAAATGATTTACGGTATATTTAACAAATTACGCGGGCTCGCAAAAATTTAAATGTCTATATGAGATAAAGTACTCCGAAATGTCTTTATGTCCACTACACGTGTGATTTATACTGATCATTTTTCATCATTAATAAAAACCCATTCTATCAATTTATAGGAACGACCCTGTCAAAATAGTGACTTATATTGGCACTAAATATCTCTGAAAATTACTAAATATCAAAAGACCACGACACTATGCAAGAATATAATTTTGCCGAAATTTTTAAAAAAACGTCAGTTAGATTTTTTTTGGAAACTTTCACAGATTGAGAAGAGAGATCATTTACTCATTGTATGAAAATTGAATAGTCTCGCTAAAGATTCATAATTTTATAAATGATTACATCCATAAGTTATTTTAGTCAGTTTATGCTTCTTAGCATAAGATGTTTTAGAATATTATCTCAAAATTGTACAGTTAAAGGAACTAAATAAATGTTTATGACTAAAATATAGTCTATTTTAACTAAGTGTAACTCAAATTTTATTGTATATGGGAAAATACAAGAATATTGGACATTTTCAAAATATTTGAAAAAAGAAGTATTTAATTTAAAATATCTGATAAATTCAGAATTAGCAAGAAATAATATGAGTGCTTCAGAGGGTTCTAGAATGCTTTCTATTGGTCCAAATGAGATAAAATTTGAATTACAGGTAATTCAAATGATGTGCTATTAAATAAAATATTTTAGTAGCAAAATCCGCTGACAAGTGTTGCTGTAATACAAGAAAAAGTATGTAATCATTTGAAAGCCAAGCACTTTTAATGCGCTTTCCAGTTTCTACAGATAGCAAGTAGACAACATAATTTCGACATAAATTTCATGAATAATATTCAGTTTTCCGAAAGGTTAAAAGGGCTTAAAAGATTCATGCCTAGCTCTGTCATCATTTAATTGTTCTGTGGAAATTACAGATGGTATTTTTAAATGGAGGCAGGGAATTTTACTGTTGCTTGTATTTCTTTGTAAGTGGTGTTGAAAGCAATTGAGTTTGGTGGTTTCACGACATGATCAACGCGTGTTAAAGGGTTAATATACTTCTCGAAAACAACTGGCACACTAGCACTACCATGCGGCTGACGTTGGTTTCAGCAACCGCCGTTGCCACATTTTTGACGCCAGAAGATAGGGTTTACTTTCGTCCTTTACCTAAAAAATGCCCAGTTGTTTCAAATTTTTATGACATCTTGCGTAATCCACATGGAGGTATTGGACCACTTCGCGTCTTCTTATTACGAATAAATTCTTTTACTACAGCTGCAACGAAAGTTTGCTGGTTTTGGTAGAATAACTTTACCAGTACCGCTTTTTCTTACAAATTAGGCATAATGTACTGAGAAGTAAGTAACCCTCGTGCAGAATCCCCAAATATCCTCTTTTTATACAAAAAATAATGCTAATAGGCACGATGCAATCATGTTGCAAATTTCAGTATGATCAAATAAATACCATTTGCGTTATAAAGCCATTTATTGGTGAACTCTGGAACTAAAATTTTTCATTTAATAACTGTTAAGAGCATCATTCGATATATCTGTATTTCTAATTTTATCTTATTTTGACCAATAGAATGCATTCTACAGCCCCCAGGAAAGTTCAACTTATTTCTTGCTAATCCTATATCTAAAAAATAGATTAGCAATATTATAAGTTGCATGTAACGTCTGATGAACGTACTTTTAAAAACTAAAATTGTTAACTATTTTATGGTTAGTATAAAAGAGAGTTCGGAAAAGATCAATTGAATAAATATTTTGTTAATCAATAAAATGTTACTATAAATTATTATTCAGAGAAAGCCGCAATTTGATTTTAAGATTAATCAGAAATTATTCACAAAATTTATTTTAAAGTAAAGAAAAAAATGATACTTGGAATTGAAAAAAAGTAACTGAAAATAAGTTTCAATGTCAGACAGAAATAGTTCTTTATAACAATTATTCTTTTTTTTTTAACTTTAGATATGATCAGACTTTTAGTATAGCATTAATATTTTGAAATGTAAGAGAAAAAAAATCATAACCAAAATATTACTATTTTACAAACAAAATAGTTCATACATGAATTAATACATGTTAGAGTCTGCATTAATTTACAAAATTGGTTCAAAAGCTTGTACCGTGTGAAGAAAAATTCCTTTACCAGCATTAAAACTTATGTTCACTACACAGAGTTAGCTATTGATATATTAGACGCTTTTTTGACATATATATCGAGCATATTCCAAAATAGCTACTTTGTGTGATGGTTATAAAAGAGGTAGCATGAAAATTGAGAAAAAAAAAGCTATATTTTTGGAATAATGACATAGAAAGGCTTTTAAAGTAGTTGGATAATAATACATCGTTGCATTTTTTGTTATACCTACCTACACATTAATGTCCTGTTATTTACACGGATCAATTTTACAAGCGTATTTCTTTTTGTTGAAAATGCATATCATTTTAGAAAGACTTTTGCAGTAAATTATATCGGATACTTTAATGCGAATGCATTGTTAAGAATTCACTCTTGGCGTTTATGCAAACACAAGAACGGGACGCTGCACAATAAACTCCGTTTGAATAGGCTCAGCACCAGGAAAAAGCTTTCTTAAAAATTTACACAACTTTTAAACTCAGTGCTAATGGATGTACAACTATCACTGAAATTTTCTTACAAGCAGTTCCACATGAATGTACAGACTGTACAGAGGAGAGGCGGGAAAAAAAATGCAGAGGAGAACACATTTTCTGCTTTCGTGAAAAGGATTTCTGCAAAACACTATAACAGCAAAGAGTATTGTGCCTACCCAGTTTTGAACCGCCAGTTCTGATGATATTCTGCGAGACCACCCAAAAAAAAATTAAACATTACATAATTCTCGACGTCTCCCACATATTTCGTTTATACATCAGCGCCAGCCACTTTCAGTTCGTAGTTCTCGCAAGGAAGGACACGGGATTTCGGGGGAGGGAAAGAAGGTAAATTTCATCAACGTTACACTTCTCTTGCATTGGTTTCACAACTTTGTATAAGTAGTCGGAAGTCATCTACACAGGACCGGATCATAGGATGAAACGGGACTCTGCGGCAACGTGCTTTCTTTGTTGTCTCTAAACCACTTGATAAATAGTTCTTTTTTTTTTAAATTTCCTTGTTGAGAGAATTGGCATTTTCCCGACTACGATCTGGTCCTGCTTGACTTCAAAGCATCACATCCACCGATGGCAGTTCCACTTTGATTTCAGTTTGTCACTGGTGTGAGAGAGGGTGTGTGTGTGTGTCACGTCTGCCCGCGGAGTGAGTGCCGTTGTGTAGTTCTTTCAACGACTGCTTTTACTCTCTCTACGTAGGCCTAAGAAAAAGTATACTCAGGATAGCTATTAGAAGAAAGTGGCCAAGACCACTTGCAGACCATAAAGGGGATGCTTTGCTGATTCCAGTACATTTAGGGTTGTTTTCAGCTGTAAGAAAATATAAAGATGAAATGAATTAGCAACGAAATAAATGGAACACAACTCAAAGTAATACAGTAATTCACAAGTAATTCTTGTACAGTTTTATTAGTATTGAATAAACATGAAGAAATCATTAAATGCGTAAGTAGTCATTGTGTGGCTGAATTCGTGAGGAATGAGAAAGTCCAAGAAATAATTAAATTCGTAAAAATCACTGTGGACACGAATGCAATCTTTTGCAAAATTATTGATTTGTTCATTTAGTATAAATATTAAAAATATAGTTGATTTTTCTTCATATGAATAAAGGTTAATTCTAAATTCTATGTCCAAACTTCCGGAAAGCGTAAGGAAACTCACACTATCAAAACACCAATACATGCAAAAAACTCAAAAACTTCTTGAGGAGTAACTGTACATATCCAGCGGTAAAACATTGCTTCGAATATCTCTTTCGATTTAGATCTTAGAGTGGTAACCACTGAAAATATTGAATAGCTGAACTTGTCCAAAAAGTATCATGCTGAAGTCTGTTTCTTCAGAAAATACGTACCTTTTTTATTATTATTATTATTCACCACAGTCTAAATAAACACTCTGTGATCTTGGACAAAAAACTCAACAAGTGAAACTCGCGTAAGCACGTTTTGTTGTTATCTGACTAATCAACAAAACATGCTTCCCTAAGAGAGTCAAAACTAACATGATGACACAAGTCATACCAGTTTGAAGCTCATAATCTGATGCAGCTCAAGTAAGATTTTAAGCATTTAAAAGCAGTGATAAGTTTATCGACGTTGAATAGTTCTTCGACAATCGTAAATGATGAATCAAACAGCATCCTTTCGAGTTTTTTACCGGCGCTAAGTGAGACTCAACCTTCTTTACGAATTGCATCTTTTTAAATGGACATTAATACTTTTTTGAAATAAATAACAGTTTTTGAAAAGAAACATGTGAATTAAGATAAAGTAATTAAAAAACTTTGTAAAAAACACACATAAGAAGTAAAAGAAATCCTCTTTCCTTTTATTTCTTATGTGTGTTTTTTACAAAGTTTTTAAATTACTTTATCGTTTAACACCATTATTTTGAGTGTTTTTTCAGATGTGAATTAAGAATTAAAAATATACATGTAATGGCTCGTAAATTTAAATTTTAAAATACTGCTGTACTTTTTATGACTACGTTAACTTAGTTAGAATTTCAGCTATGAAAATAAATTAAAACGAAACCTGTTTAATTAGTAGATTTTTTAAAAATTTGCACTTGAATGTGAAATTTTGGATTATTCAAGAAAAAAGTTTAAAATTCAGTTTTCCCAAAAACTATTAATATTCGGCCATATATATGGGGGGAAGGGGGGGGGGAATTGCAGCACTTTGACTCCCCTATCATGTCTTAACAGAAATACGTCGAGTTGCCAGTAACACTGTATTTTGTATCTGCTATGTGGATGCTACGTTAATTCGTAAATGATGCCTTTTTACTATATATACGAGTATATATACATAAGATGTTTTAATAATTATTTTTTCAGGATGTCAGTCAATAAAATTACACTAAAAGCGATTTTTTCTTCTTTGAGTGAAATAGTCTATCAACTGTCTTCCAGATATTATTCTTGGGGTGATTTTCATCTTCAACAGAAATTTGACGGAGGCTTATTGGGATTTATCATGAGACTTAACAGCTTCAAATTTTGTAAGATCATTATCGAATACCCGAAAGACAGCGTCCGTGAATATCTGACAAATGTCCAAGATACTTTTTTGGATTTTTTTCATTTAAAATTTAATGAAAAATAAACTAAGTGTTAATAAAAAAAATCTGGTTTTTTGTATTTCTTAATCGTGATTATATTATTATTTAAAGTGCTTGTAATTTCATCATTGATGAAGTTTTAATCTATTCTGACAACACGAGAGATGCATTTTACTAAAGCTCCTTTAGTGCAGCTTTATTTATTTTGAATTAAAGAAAAGGTAAATTCAATTTTTTAAACAGTGCAACTGTGCAGTAAATCATTTTCTTCTTTCCTTGACCTCCATCTGATATTTTCTTTTCAGTTTCAGTTTAAAAAAATTCCAGAAAATTAGTTGAAACATTTCCTAACGTTTTCTGTTTGCTTTCTTTCCTTTTTGATCAGTTTGCCTGAAGCAGATTTAAAGAAATGTATCTAGGATTCATTAAATATAGATTCCATCTGAAATGGGGGAAAAAAGTAAATATTGCGAAATATTAAATCTCTCTTCCACTCTTCCATTTAAAAAAAGTAAAAAGCGGAGATAAAATTATTAGGAGGGAATATGGAGTTCCATTGAAAAACTTCCTGGAAACTGCTTTTGCTAGTTTTAACTTACTGGTCAATACTTCGCTTATTTCTGTATTCTATTTGTAGCTTTTGATTTTAAGTTTCAACTATAATAATGCATTACAGTAATTGATAAGAAAATTACATTTTTTCGAGATGGAATAAATAAGACTTTGAATTCTTAAACATAAATCTTTTTTTTTTTAGATAGATTTTTTTTTTTTTTTTAGATATTTTAAACATAAATCTTTTTTTATCAAGGGGGAAAATTTATTATCATTTTAGGCTTTTTAATGAAAGATCCTATCAGCATTAAAAGGATCCGAGGAATATTAATTTTAGGGCATACGTCTTGTCTCTTTGAGAATTGTATGTTTTGCAGATTTTTTCAATCCCAAATCTATACAAAGGGTGGATTAACACCTAGTACATAAGCATGCAATCTGCTCATCGCATTAGAAAAGTTGTGTTGCATGTCATGCTGGTTTTGTAGTGAGTCTAGGAAAATATACCATATCTAGAAATATTTTTAGATTTTCTTGGGTGTAACTTACGAGGGAAGATGACGCTTCATAAAATCATGACATCTTATCGAATTTTTAGAGTTTTCTTACCACTCCCTGCCTCACTTATTCATGAAATACAAGGTGATTTAGCAGAGTCCGATTACCTTTCTGTAGTTAGGAAAAATCCAGTGTCGTTTCGAGGCCCCTTTTTTGCTTAGAGAAAGTTTTCTAAATTGTCGCACATTGAAGCGAAACTTGGCAATGCTACAAATATTACTTCCGAATGTGGTCCAGCAGAATTTAGATTAGAGTTCATTCTCTCCTCACTATTTAACTGACATTTATTAGTATGGCATATGAAAATACTGTATACTATACAGGGTGCTCCCAGAAGGTGATAACACACTTTAATTCTTAATCTCTTAGAGAAAAGTATGCAACGTAATTCGAAAAAATGTTCAAAATAAGGGAGGAAAAAATACTACGTTGAGAAAAACTTTCTTTTGTTAATTTCAAAAAACCTAAACTTTTTAAATTTATATACGAGAACCCGAATACAAAAAAATTCCCAAATGGTAAAATCAGCTTGATACATTAATGAGGTGATGCAACAAAATTTGAAAATTATATCTTAAAAAGGGTCAGAGATTGGAAGATAAATATATGCTTGTGCTTCAACCACTTTTCAATGGCTCTTGAGAGGAAAAAGATCACGTCTTATGATCGCCTTTCAGGGGTCGTGCAGAAATTGCGAAAGAAGATTACTTTTTGGCTGTCCAGCAATACACGATTACATTCAAATTCATGTGTAGCCTTTGACCATCTTTATCATAAGATATCTCTGAGACGTTCTGTCGTAAGGGCTGAAAATTGTGTACTTAACTCATTAGTGTATGGGGCACATTTTACTAACTGGTAATTTTCTGTACGGAGAGTCGTATGCCAATTTAATATGTGTAACTTTTTGAAAATGAACGAGAGGAATTTTTTCTTATCTTAGCCCTTTTTATCTACCTTATTTTGAACATTTTTAAAATTTACATAGCGCCTATTATCTCTAAAGATTTAAAGAGTGTAACCAACTTTTTTGGGACAAACAGGATTACATCTAAATTCTACGGTTATATAATGGTTTTACAATGTACTTAAGAGAATTAAATGTTATTAAAGTACTCACGCCCATCACTAATTTTAACGCTTTTTAAGCTCTCTCGATCTAATGTCATTGTACGCTTTTTCGTCGTATATCGCTTGCATAAGTACTGGAATCATATATATGCAAAGGTCAATACGCAAAAAGATCCCCTGATGTGTCCTTTTATGCATACTTTAAAGAACATTCTTTCATTATTGTAATATGTAGATGAAAAGGGTGCATACTGTCATAGTTTTATTTCCAAAATCTTTTGAACTAAAAAATGTATTGGTTTAAAATTTATGGTTTAACATTTGAAAAAGGTTTATTTATGGTTCAAGAGCAAATTAAGCTCTGTATAATTGGATGACATTAATATTTTATTTCAGCAATTTTGAGAAACATTAGCAATGCAAATTATTTTTATTACATTTTACTATTTACAATGATAGTGTGGGGATATCTTGTAAAAATTAGATATCTCAAAACAAGTGCGTAAATTAAGTTAATTTCCCCTCCCCCAAACTAAAAGACGAAATATTTAACATGAATTTGCATAACTTAACATACCTTTTAAAGATGATAATAATAATAATAATAACTCTTTTAAACTTTATTACATTCCTATCACTATTTCTTTTATTTAATTCAGATTTGTACGAGTGTTTTACCTGCAACACATTGTATAAAATTACCTTTTCTCAGAAGATGCAGTAAACGCCAAGAAAACTGCATAAGAAAGGCAGTACTTTTGAGCAGACTTCGTGCCGATTACGCAGATGTGTAATCGATTACGATTACGATTAATTTTCAATTTCAGAGCAAGATTACGATTACCTGGAAAATATTTTGTCAAGATTACGATTATATTACGATTACCATAAAGATTCTATTTTCCGATTACGATTATACTACGATTACGTAATCTATGAAAATTTTCTATTACGATTTCATCTGAGTCCGATTACGATTAAATTACGATTACAAAACTTCCTTTTTTACACTTCTGGCACTGACATAATGTGTAAATTTTACAGAACAGAACAGAAGTATGGGTCCAGCAGACCAGAGGCAAGAAATTATTATAATTGACAAGAAATTTAAAATACGCTACGTAATATATTCAAGAGTAAAAATAGTGAAGTTCTATAGATCGAGAAATCAACGGTATTTACAACAAAAAGGATGCATGTCCCCTCCCCCCGTGACGCGCCTATGATAGTTAATATGAGTTCTCTGAGGAATCAAGCTTATAATATACGTTAAGTAGAAAAGGTATATGTAATTAATCTCACTATATTTGAATTCCAAACTGATGATAGTTGACAACAATTCAAGTTTGAGAGCCTTACATTTTTTTGGGTGACAATCTTTTACTGTATCAAATTTACACATAATCAAGGAATTACTTCAACTTTGCTCACTTTATGTTGTTAACTTTTGTAGTTTACTGATAAATGACTATAGCCGGTAAATTTTGAGGGATTTTTTTTTTTCTGCTGTACAAGCCAATAAATGAATTAGATTTGCAAAAACTATGTTTTTCATAAAAATTGAAACTAAATAGTAAAAATTTTACAGTGACACTTATCAGCATTAGAATCATAACAATCTAACTCTTATCATTGTTATCTAAATCTTTCAAGTTTGTAACTATGATGATACTTCTCTAAAATATACCATACATACCCTTATGGGCATGGTACATTTACTTAACTGGTACTCATTTTGAATTTCAGTTGCATGTACGGAAGAGGGTGAGAAGATCATAAAAGTGAAAAATCAAGCATTTTAGTTATATTCATAGGATATAATTAGTTAGATTAGAAATTAGGGAAGATTAGTCGTTGTTTTTTAATTTTTCTAAGAAATGATTTCTCTCCGATACTTTTTAATTATTAAGAAGTTTACTATAAAAGAAATATCAGAAAATTATTAAACATGCTAATTTGACAGTTATTAGCAAATCTACATAGTATTTTCAATAAACTTGAATTGTAAATATGTTTATCAGAATTATGAAAAAAATTCTAAATAATTCATTGAATATCACTTTAAATATTTTTATTTAGCTTAATGAAAATTAAATTTTCAAAATTATCATCTTTCAGTAAGGCTCGTGAAGGAGAATAAAACTTCTCCGCTACACAAATTATGTAATGTGATATGAAATCTGAAATCTCTTAATAACTAATTTTACTATCACGATATCCCACTCCCTGGTTATTCTCCTGCAGTGGCTTAGGAAAGAGGGGGGGGGGGCTTTGGGGCTCGAGCCCCCCCCCCACAAAAAACATGACCGAATTGCTACGCTACTGCGCCCCTGCGATGAAGAATCGGATTGAGGAGAGACCTAGCGTTGAATTCAAGCAGATAGAAGACCAATTTTGTATATATGGCGAACGCGCACATTAAATCTGAAGGGCCAGATATCATTAATCTTGGTTTGGTCATTCGGTTCTAAATACTACTTAAACTACAAAGCAGTCTATTTATGTAGAATCATAAGTAGATGGCATTTGTATAATAGCAGACAATATATTAATTGTGTCACTATTTTAATACATAATCTTCTATTGTATTTTTATGGCAAAAAAAATGATAATTATTTTCGAGGGATGGTGTGTGAATAAGAGGTCTGAAAATAAAAAATAAGAACAATAATTGATATTCATTTAAATGAATCAAATAAAATGCATAAAATACTTAAACATTTTAAATGATACATGAATCAAAAATTAATTTTGAAATCTCCGTCAGTCAAATAGTTATCAGAAAAATATATTTGAAACTTATTCTTTTTTTTTTTTTTACGGAATTTTAAAAAGTAATGATTTATAGTGTATAAATTAATATAATTTTTAGTTTTAAAAAATTCTACTCACAGGTACAGGGTTACGTACTACATTTTATTTTAAAATTATCTTATATAAGGGATGTATATTTTATAACTAGTAGTTAAACTGTTTAACTAAAAATTTAAATACAAAAATTATGAATACATGTTTTCCAGAGTGAACAATATTTTTTTTTTAGCGGAAACGAAAAGCTTTTTAGGAAATCCCCCCCCCCCTTATCGAATTACACCGAAATTGAATTATTGAATTACACGTGTGTCTTCCCCCATTTCTGACAATGTACATTACACAAACAATGTACATTAAACTTCACAATTCAACTGAATACCCCGTTTCACTTTCCACCCCCATTTTCAGTGAAAGAAAAGAAATTTATTTCAAGTATTTAATTAAATTATTACACAAATAACTTCTGATGTGGCGTTTTTTCCCACTTTCAAAATTTTTCATACTCTAAATGACCCTCCTCCCCCTCCCAATAAAAGCACTTGTATGTGCGCCCTTTTATAACATCTTTCAAAATTTAAAAAGCCTACTTTGATTAACCTAATTTATTTATTTCTTTTATTTTTGACAAAGAAAAGAGATTACTACACATCTGCACTTTTATTACAAAACAAATTTGAACCTAGTAATCACACACGCACACATATAAAATTATTATGTGTATGACACTGCTATATAAATAACACTCTAAAACACAATAAACGTAACACCTCAAAAGTTAAACAGTAAATTATGATACTTAAGTTTTGACCGAAAGATTCTAAACAAGTAAACAATGTATACCAAAAATCATTTTTATTTAATTAAGGCAGCGCATTTTAGTCAGATCAATAAAACATGCATTAAACTGGAATTGGAAAAGACCGGGGAATATTTTCGTGCATATTATCGTTTCCCCCTTAATATAGAAACCTTTTAAAGGCAGTTTTTTAATTAATATATGTACTCAATTTATAATAATCTATACAACAAATAAATACTCAAGAAAAAATATCCAAAATTACCTCCATGTGTGTATTTAAGTTGGATACCCCGTCGTCTTTTTTGACACTCTGGCATCTGTGCTAAGGTAAGTGCATTTATATCTTTTGAACTCGTTTCCGTTTTCATTTTTTTTCTGTCTTAAAATTCAAAAAAATCTTGAATTTTTTTTCGTGTAGGCATTTCTGTTTTCTCTTCGCAGTCGCAAATTGAAATGAGATAAAGCAAAGATCTGCAATAGCAGGAAATACTCCTTTTGTGTACCCCCCCCCCCCATAGAATTCCCACGTCCACCCCCAATTTCTGGGAGGTCTGTCCATTTTAGTCAGTCACCCACCACAGTCAGCATAAAAAAGAATGGTCATCCGGGAAAAAAAAGCGAGCTCTGCTTCTCTTATCTTCGACCAAACCGAACGTACGAACTACGCGAAGGCAGAACAATGCCCCCCCCTTTTTCCTGAAAGGTTAAAAAATAGGAAACATCCTGTCCCCAGGGCATGCAGAATTTGGTTTTTCGATGCTTTGCTTCTCCAAGAAAATCTTTTTCCCAGCAAGCAGAATAAAAAGTAAATCTGGGCGCCCGTAATCGTTTCATAATCGTCTTGTAATCTAAGCGATTACGACTACAGGCTCTTAGATTACGACTATCTGGCAAATGAAATTTCTAGATTACGATTAGACTACGATTACATGAAAACATAAACTTTCAGATTATGATTAGATTACGATTATATAAAAATTCAATTGCCGGATTACGATTAGACTGCGATTACATGAGAAAATGTAATCGATTACAATCGATTACGATTACACGAAGTCTGCTTTTGAGTAACTTTTAGATAAGTTTTCTTTATAGGGTAAACGACTGTTAATTAAGAAGCAGATGGTGGACAAGGGCGTGGTTTCATAGGGAAAGGTATTTTCTTCATTTCTGAAGTAGACAAAATTGGAACACTGCCATGGAGTGAGAATTTGCAATGCAGAGGAAACGAGTATTTAATTATTCCATGATACATCTCACTCTTTCCTATGTCTGTTCTTATCAGATGTTCTAAGGTATCAGTAGGGATCAAATGCTAATTAGATGGAAGCAAAATCAAATTGAGCAATTAGTATGTAGTGAATGATTTGCTCTCGAAAAAGAATGGAGTTAAATTTCAGGAAGTGGAGGAATATCTGTGTTTCTACGGAGCTAAAAATATTCTTATTACAGCACAAATCTTGCGTTAATCAAATTCAACAGCATAAAAATTGCAAACTTCTCTATACACAAAGTATTTTTTATAAAATTTTGAAAAGTTTACGAACTTCCTCAAAGGATTATACTAAATAATATACTGTCATATCAAATGATACATCAGTGCATGCACTTTTCATAAAGAAAGATGCCATCATCACTTACACAGGCCTTTGTTATTTTGTAAGAAATTGATCTCTTTGTGTGAAGTAAAGTTTTAAAAGGCATTTTTAACCATTCTTTAGATAGAAATTAAATAACAAAAGCAGCAGGCGACATCAAAGAGAAGATGAAATTGATAGATCAGAAATTCGAGGAATACACTGATGCGTAAATAGAAAATATTTGTTTCTTTAAGAAGTGCTTTCTGTATTTAATGATTACTATTTGCATTTTTTGGTTTTATAGAGAAAACTATTAGGACATTCCAGATAGTATGCACTGAAATACTATCAGCATTGTATGGAAGTATGTACTTTGTATGGCATGTGATTTATATGACGAGATTTTTTTTTCTAAGTTTAAATTGATTCGTTTAAACTAACCTTTCGCTGCGTGACTACGCCTCGTGTCAACGCTATTTGACGAAGAAAGTGTTATGAAAGATCAGTGCTAATCAGACCAAAAGTACTTAATGTAAACTTTATTTTCAGAAATGCACAAAAATGCAAGGCATCACAAAGATGCTGCTGCTCCTTTTCGGATAATACACACTGGAAGTAATTGCTCTCTAAAATGTACAAACTTTTTGGAAAGTTATGTGTGTTTGTTGAGATTAGTTTAATATGTATAGAGCTAATATCAAAAACTATAGCTTAACTATGTTTAACTCACCTGTATATTGGACTAGTTTTGGTAAGTAATCACTCCAGAAGACACATTCTCTTGCTCTCCTGGCTCTGCCAATATCGGTGGAATTGACGGCTAGCGTCAAATATTCACGGCCTGTTGCCGTGTGGACCGGCCAATATACCGGTTCATATTCACCATCTAATCGTAAGCTGGGGTTCCTGTAAGAAAAGTTTTTAAAAAAAAGTTAAAGTTAGAAGTAAAGAAAGTTAAGCCGAAAACACGCAATTGTATATAGATTATTCTGCTGGAATTCTACACTGTTAATAGAAGTAGTTCAACCTTTCACCATACCGTAGAGCTAAATTAGCTGCAACCTTTCAATGGAGAAATGTTGAACCATGGTTTGGTTCTTTGATCAGTTAAGGCACCGTATCATGGTTCAACGTTTCTCCATGGAAAGTCTGCAGTTAATTTACTGTAAATTAGCTGCAACCATTCTATGAAGAAATGTTGGACAATAATTTTGTGCTTAAACTGATCAAACAACCAAATCATGGATAAAAAGAACTAAATCATGGTTCAACGTTTCTCCATTGTAAGGTTGCAGCTAATTTAGCTCTTTGGTATGGTGTAATGTTGAACTACTTCCATTAACAGTGTAACAGATAATTATTCATAAACATTTAAGCTATGTCAGTGAGCAGCTATTTTTCGTTTTATGCTTTTGTGACAAAGCATCATTTAGAAACCGCCAATCACATAATCACAAAAAAGTGCATGATAGAAGAATCTTATCGTAATCTCATTGTTTTGCTGTAAGTAGGCAGCTTACTTCGCCAAAAATGTCATTTATCATGCTTCCTGGCGATTATTTCCGGAATTTAAATCCTCCTTAAAAAGTGGTAGGAATTTTTGATTATTAGAAACTCAAAAAACGGTATAATAATCCTCCAAGAGGATTGACAGTTACTTGAGAGTTTTGAGTTGAGCTTCGTCAGAGTTTCTCTTTTCTACAATACAGAATCATTCTAATTCAGATCAAGCGAAGAAATGCTTAACGTTGAGATTGAAAATATAATAAATAAATAAAACCACAAAAAATACCAAAAAGGATATAGAACAGTTCAACTCCAATGAATGATAAAGCTTTCCTTTTTGAGGTGTGGTCAATGAATGAAAATATGAATACATTCTGAATGCTAATTTGTCAAAGTATCGAATTATAACGGTCATTCTGATAAGCAGAAATCGTTACATTCTATGGCTTGACACGGTAGAAGGAAAGCGTAAATAAAATGTTACAAAATGTTTTGTTGGAGCTGCTATTAACATAATTTTTTCTTACTTTCAGTGATTATTTTCGTCAAGAAGCAGTTACTTTAGAGTATAAATGATAGTTTCACATCACATAAGTATGGTTATTATCTTAAAGTATAGATAATCTTCTCACATTATTAAGAATTGTTTCAATAACCACTTTCTGTGAAAGAATTATCACAGGTGTTCCCGTTAAGAGGCCTCTCTACTCACGGAAAAAATCACAAACGGTGGCTTCCTCTGAGATGCTCTGGAAATTGGGAAAGAGGGGAAAGCAATCTGTGACAGTTTTATTACTCTCTTGACCACACCTCTAGTCTTCATCTTACAGAAGACCCCCAGGAGTGAGGGGGCACACACAACAACCCCTGTTCCTCCTAGTTGTTTGGAAATAAGCTATTCATTATCACTTCCGTTTGAGAACTTGGACTGTATGGGATTTTTTCTTTTTACTATAAAAATGAGTAGTTTAAATGTTCTAAATATCACTTTGTTTGAAATGATTTTAAAATACTGAATATACACAAACACGACTCCGTAAAAATGTATATTTATGGAGGGATGTTTAATATATACTGTAGTATCAAAATATAATGTAAATTATATAGCATAGTATTCTTTCAAATTATATTTATTCATGAAAACAACAATAATAATAATAAAATATTCAAAGTAACAATATTATGATTTGTGTGTGCATATATTAAAATACTGAATAAAATTTCCATTAGAAGTCAAATTAAGTAACATAAAAATATTACACATTATCTGCAATTCTGTTAGACAAAAAAGAGCGGTTTTTTTCCCATTTTTTAATACGCATTCATGTTTTTATTTCAGAAATTGAAATGTGAAAATACAAGATTTTTAATAGCTCTTTTATTCAACAAGATAATATAAAGGTCATTACAAGAGACAATTAGATAGTTTATGATATCAATTATACCTCCATCCTCTCTCCTTCGGAAAAAAAAAAAAAAAAAAGAGAGAGAGAGAGAGAGAGAGGGAGGGGAGACAGAAAAGAGAGAGAGAACGAAAAGAAAAAAGAACACAATTATTGATCGAACAAAACGCACCGCCCCCCGCCTCCGAGAAAAAAGAAATTAATGTAAAATATCCTATTTTACTTCCATAAAATAGATGTATTTGTCAATCTTCTAATTAACCGCCCCCACAGACAAACTAATCGTTCACCCCCCCCCCCGACAAACTTGTATTAATCCGCCACTGACAAAACGATCTATCTGTGGTTGCTATTTCATAAAAACAGCGGTCTAAAGAGATAAGTAATAAACGGTACAGGCACATTTTAGATTACGTTTTTGGCAGTAAAATTATAATTGTGAAAAATAACAAACTCAATTTTGTTTTGTTTGTTTGTGGGATTACGGCCGATTAGCTACGCGTGGGCTCTAGGCCGATGGGTGGGGTGCCCTCCGTGGGGGTCTTAACCCGTATTTACGCTAAGTTTCGGAGAAAACGACGGAAAACTCCGAACGGTTAGGTCGACGGGCGCGCGATGGGACCCGAACTCGAGACCTTCATACTTCGCCAGTCTACCATTTCCAGTGGCATAACCACTGTGCCATGGTGAGGTCCAAACTCAATTTTCAAATCAAATACTTTAAAAAAGAATTAATTATTAATTTTAAAAATCTGATAAACACTACAAATTATACATAATTTTATCACAAATTAAGATAATGAAAAGAAATTGCGCCCAAAAATTACTATACTGATTACAAAATTAACACTCGAAATATAGGGACAACTAATTCACAGTATGACTTATTTTTAATACTGTTGCGCTTTCATCAGTCTTTTTTTCCCCCCTGTTCTCGATATTTACTTCGTCTAGAGAGACAAGTAGTAAATTGTGCCTCTGTACATTTTATATTTTCCCTATATTAATTTCCATCATTATTTTCTAAATGCCAAACTCAGTTTTCAAATCGAATGTGCTTAGAAAAAAAAAAAAAAAAAAAAAAAAAAAAAACCTTTTAAAATCAAATAAACAAGTTGTACTATGCAAAAGAACTATTTATCACAAACCAATGAAAGGGAATTGCGCACAAAAATTATTATAAAGGTTGCAAAACTGACAGTTAAAAATTTCTTTCTGAAATAAAATATAAAATTATATAGACAACTAATTCACAGCAAATATTTATTTTTAATGCTATTGCACTTCGGGATTTTTATTTTCCGAACATGTACCATGTAAGGAAAGTATTGTAATCATGAAAAAAATTGGCTTCGAGATTTTGGTGTATTGACACGTTTTGAGGTCTTCTGAATTCAGTTATGCTGTTTTTTACGAGATGTGTGTGTGTGTGTGTGAACACGATAGCTCCTAAACGGAGCATTCGATTGAGCTCAAATTGGGTATATGTGTTATAAGCCACCGTCACAAGCAGAGCCTTATTATCGCATGGGCAGATCGGGACTTTGCCCAGGGCCCCCGGCTCGAGAAGGCCCCCAATTTCAAATATTGTTCTGAAATATATCAAAATTTTATGAAAAATAAAACAAATTTCATAGAATGGGGGCCCCCAAAATCATCAATGCCCGGGGCCCCCGCTGGTCATAATCAGGTTCTGGTCACAAGACCGGTATTGATTTTGGTGTATATAGGACTTATAGTTTTTCTACAGGGCTAAAGATTTCTTTTACATTATGGCCTATGGGGGGAAATTCTTGAAAGTGCGCTAGCGTTTAAACGGTACATTCGATTGTGCTCTAATTGGAAATATTTGTTATAAACCACCATCGTAAGACCGTTATTGATTTTGATGTTTATAGGACTTATAGCTTTTCTGCGGGGCTAGGACAAATATTTCTTTTACATTATGGCCTACGGGGAGAAAGTCTTGAAAGTGCGCTAGCGTTTAAATGGTGCATTCGATTGAGTTTCAATTTGGTATACGTATATGTTTGAATTATTCATCGATTAAAATTTATTTAAATGATTGGTAATGATCTTAATCATAAGTGTTCGGAAAGTCGAGTGGAGTCACTCCAGATTTTTTTTTTTTTCTGTTCTCTATATTTAATTGGTGTATAGCAGGGTTGTCTAACATATGGCCCGCCGATTGTTTGAATCCTGCCCACTTACTTCTTTTTGAAAATCGCAGAAACAGTCTAGCAATCCTTTTTAGTAGTATTTCAAGTGGAAAAGCAAATAGTTCCAAGAAATGCTGTGGAGAATAAACTTAAATTCTGAGAATGCTATTAAGATCAGTTTTTGATTGTTGAAGAAATTGCGAAGGGGGAGACAAACCTTTATCTGATAGAAATTTTGTAAAAGACTACTCGAGCCTATTTACATCTGTCTCTTTTACTGTGTCTCATATTGCTGTGAGCAGCTATTTTCAAGGATGAAAACCGTGAAAACGAGATCTAGGTTTCTTTTGACCGAGGAACATCTTGTAGGAATTTTGCGTTAGCTATGTCAAGTGTACAGGCAGACATTGACTATTCGTTATGCAAGAGTAATGCCAACCCTCACATAATTCTATGTTTGGATGTAATGAAAATAAATGCGATAATAAAACGGGGTTTCTACAGACCTGGAAAGTCAGGGAATATCAGAGAAAGTCAGGGATTTTGGAAAAAAGTCAGGGAAATTTGAAGAAAAGGTCAGGGAAATGCAAGAATATGCGGCAAAATCAAGAAAATACTTCTTGTTCGAACCTAATTGTAGAAACTGTTTTATTTTCATTTTCTTATTTAACCTTATAAATAATTTTAAAATGTGTCCTTTATGAACATATCTTCTTCAGTTGAAATATGCTTAACTTGATCCTAAATTGTTATCAAACATGGTTTTTGTTAGAATCCAGTAATGTCAAATAATATTTTTGTGTATATTGATTTTATTATTATTATTATTTGTAAAAAAAGGGGCAAAATATATAAAAAGTTATTAATTAAAGGATGTAAAATTAAAAATAGAAACGCAAAATTAAGGAAAGCACGCTATTTAAAAAGTCAGGGAAGAGCATGATAGACGTCAGGGAAACAAAAGCTGTGAAATCCGTAGAAACCCTGTAAAAAAATGTAAGAAATTTTAATACCCAATTTTACGAATTATTTGTAATGTGTTTATTTTGTAGAACTCGTAAGGAAGGATTTATGATCACCACTTTAACGTCTTATCCTCAACTAGCATCCTCTTAATTTTTGAACTGGATTAAAAAATTGTGTTTTCCAAAAGTAAAATACGACCCTGTGGACTATCAACTACATCATTTCATAGAACTCCGTAGACACAAAACACAGTATTTACAGTACATAAAAATATTTACATTGCATGTGCTGAGAAAAAAAATATCAAACAAAACCTTAGGAAAAAAAAGCCGCTATTCTGGTTTAAATTCCGAAGATAACTATACTACTAATAAGTTGTAAACAAATAAGATAAATCAAGGGGTGCTGGTTTCACATCAGCTGTTTGTAATGTATAACATACAATAAATGAATTGGATTAAAAAATGAGTTTTCTAAAAGTAAAATATGACCCTCTGAACCAGTGGCGTCAATTTTCAACTTAACTATTACGCATTTTAACACAAAGTTATGTCTATAACCCCACCCCCACCCCTCGAAGGAAGTCTGCATACGCCACTGCTCTGAACTATCAACTGCATCATTTCATAGAACTCCGTATTAGACACTCACATAAAGCGCAGTATTTACAGTACATAAAAATACACTTATTTACATTGCATTTGCTGAAAGAAAAAATACCATACAAAAAAAAAAAAGGCTATAGATGGTTTTAATTTCATTTCTTGTTAATTTTTTTAAAATCTTTTTTATCTTCATTATGTTTAATTGCGTCAATAATGTAAAAAGGATTTCTGAATCGAAGAGACATTTTGTAAGGTGGATCAATGAGCTCCGAGAGAATGCACACTGCTCAAAGCAAGTATTCGACAGACTTGAGAGCAGTAAAATAACAACACTTTTTACTACAAAAGGCTATGCAAAAGGAACTGAACCAGATGATTTTACAGATACACACACAAACGAAAGTTGAAATGTGAAGAAAATGTTTCTGGAGGCACTGGGGTGGGAAGTGAGGACACCACAGGGGGTCAATTGGTCAATATACGCCCACCTCATCAATCACCGCAACTAATGGTTACCAAAGTGGGGGGATGAAATTCGCGTTGAAATCATGCATTTCATAGCATATAACGTTTACATTTAATTGAAAATAACGAAAAGTTGTCATTAAAAAAACACGAAAAAAGCATGTAAAAATAGTGAGATGGCTATACAATCTATTACGCGAGTTAAAATTTTGCTAAAGAGCGGGATTTTGAAATAACGGATCGTCAAAAATGAAAATAACGGTTTTAGAATTTGTGTTGCTTTTCAGATTGCAATAAAATCTCTTTCAGCTTAATTAACCCAAATCTGATTCACGCAATAATTGCGAACAGTTCTCAAGATTTACACAAGAAAATTTCATGTAAAAATACCAAATACTTTCCGAGAAAAATGATTAGGCGTTAAGGCACTTTTCTTCATAGGAAAGCATTGGGACGTGAATCTCCGCAAGCCCAGTATAGAGGCCTCTTAAGAGAAAGTTCCCCAAAGGGGCAGGCTATATTTTATGGTACTGCAGTGGCGGCTCGTGATCAAAAAAATAGGTGAAGAGCTTGATACCAAAATATTATGAAAAACACCTGATGCAGCCATTAATATGGGCGTCGGCAGAATATTTCCCAGGGGGGGGGCAAAGACTACTTTAACGTATAGTTACCATGTTGAAAAGAGCAAAAAAGCAAGGGAAAACACTGCATACAAAAATCCAGGGGGGGGATAGCCCCCCTTGCCCTATGGTGCCGGTGCCCATGTCCATTAAGCATGGTAATTAGGCGGTGGCACAGGCCTTTCTGCGGAAAGAAATTTTTAATCTTTCAGCGATGCATTCATTCCTAATGCCTCCACTGGTCGACCCAGGGCCCTTTTAACCTTTGAAGTGAGGGGAAGCTCGGTCTTATTTCGGGCCTCCTATCCCCCTTTTTGTTTGGATTAAGTAAAGTTTTTAATGATTTTCTTTGTTAAAGGGATATTTAATTGATTTAATTATTCTAATGATTTTATTTGAAAAAAAATTTTTTTTTAATTAATTTGAAATTTACCTTAGATAAAAATATATTATTCATTATCTTCGCAATACTTTACTTAATTGTAATGAGATTTTACAGTATTTTTAAAATTACTGTAAAAAGTAAACTAAAAGCATTTCCTTACTACTGAAACAATAAACTTTATTTATTGAGTCATATATTTTTCATGAGACATGGGGCTTTTTTCGGGAATTCTTTGTTCGTTTTGATGACATCATAAAAATCACAACATGGAAGTTCAGAATTAATTTTGACCTTCAGACGATTTTTAACATTACATATTGAAAGTTTACCCCTTTCTACCGACCAAATGTTCCTGATAATAGAAAATTTTGTCTCAACTGGAACAAATATCCCAAGTATAGACATCGCATACTGAACTAATTTAGAAATGTTGCTACATGGAGTATCAAGACTTCTAAAATGCCTTAAAAATAGCTTTCCACTTCTCTTAATTAAAAATCTTTACAATTACTTAGAAGATCATTTAAAAACAAAATTTTGAATTTTTATCCGTTTTATAGTCATTTTTGAGCCCCCTTCAAATTATGACGGGATGCTTAAGCTTCTCGAGCCTTTTCGCTAATCAGGCTCTATGTCGACCACGAGAAAGAACATCTCTTTTATCGTCATCATTCCACCGACTAAACGGTGTTTGTAATACATTACAGACTACATCGTTTACAGGAAACATAATGAAGGTGAATAAACAGAAAAGAAACTAACTATTATTATCATTAAAATTAACACAAGAAGAAACTCTAAAATTTTCAAAAGACAGCAGTAAAAATCTCATGTGCCAAAATCTCAAACAAATCACGTGGTTTCATTTTCCTACACAAATTTGTGCTTGGAGATGCACTACGCTGGGTTTTCTCTCACTTGAAGAGACAGACCGTTTTCTGAGGGATCTCTTCACCTCATAGAAAGTAAAGCTGTAAAACTGAATGAAGCGTTTGGGGTTACCATGGCAACGCCCCCCCCCCCAATAAGTGCAGTAGAAGAGATAATTTTTCCTTAGCACTTCACAACTCACCCCGTCAGAACCCGCGTACCACGTGACTCTAACAATGGACCAATCGTGACACAAGTCTTTGAAGCTTTCTTTGACCGCGCGGTGTATTATTTCTATGCGCGCGGCAAGGGGAGGGGTGGGAAGAGAGTTTGGCTTCACTGATAGTAAGAGCATGATTTAGCACATAGTCTTATGGCAATTGGGCTTTCATCAGAAATGTAAGTGTATTCTTACAGACTAAATTTGAAAAAGGATTATGGCTTGCTTACGTTACACAATTTTTTTTTATTACAATACTTGGTGAAGAGGCACTTCACCTACTTCACCTGAAAAGCCGCCACTGTGGTACTGATTGCTCGGAACTGGCAATTTATATGTAAACAGCATTCAGAAACAGCGAAAACCTAAACAAGTATATCTTTATGAGCAGTGAAGAATTGAATGCCTCATCTTATTTAAGACTATTTTAAATTAAGAATTTCTGATGGGGTTGTCACTTGGAAGATCGAGGGAATTTTTATTGGATGGAGGTTATAGTATTCCAAAGAAGAGGTTCATTATATATATTTTTATTCGAATGTTTTAAGAATATAATTACTACATAATAATATCCCTTTTTTTTACATATAATCTATATATATAAAAGAGAAGAGTTTGTTTGTTTGTTTGTTCGCTATACACGTCCAGACATTTCGACGGATCTGGACCAAATTTGGCACGCTGACTAAATAGGACAAGAGAAAGCTAATGCCGTAAAAATGAAATCAATCGGATTAATAGTTTTTGAGTTATTTTATGTTTTGTAAGGTTTTTGGCCATTTTTCTCGCATTTTACGTTATCGCGAGCTAAATTTCTGTCCGAATACTATATTTTTTATATCATCGGAATCTACAGAGATTTCTTTTTCAAATACAATTTGTTACAAAATCGTACTTACATTTGCCGATTTTTGGGAATTTTTTAAAGGAAATCCTGTTTCGAAGAAAATGTACGGCTTTTAAAAATATGCTATTTTTAAACTGTCGCATCAAAAAACCTAACGGGCAAAAATTTTCCATCTTTCTACCGCTTATTAAACATTTGTTTCTCCCTCCTTTAAATTTTGAACCGTGCAGAAATGTTAATTAGATTTTTTTATATGATTTTTTTTCTGAAAAGATCGCAGGTTAAAATTTTCTGTGGACTGCAAATTCCGCAAAATGAAAGTCGAAAACTTCCCCCTCTGGTTTTCAAGTTCGCTTCAACTGTGAGTGCGCTTCGCGGGAGGGAGGAATTTGTTCTGGCGTCCTGAAAGAGAGAGGGGGGGAGAGAGGTGGAGATTATAAGGTGACCATACGTCCTCGAAATTCGAGGACAGTCCCCAAATATAGATCGTTTTTTCACTTTGTCGTCAAAAATACTTTGACTTCTTGGGGACGCCAAAAGTCCCCAAATTTAAAGATTTGTACTTTTACCCTGAAAGTTTCCGTTTAGTTTATTTATTTCAGAAAAAAACTGGAAGAAATACAATAAAATAAAACTACTAAAAGTGCCTTCTGCTCGTCCTTTTTTTTTTATCATTGCAGCGGGAGGATTCACATTCCAGCCTAGCCAAGTCCAATTCCTGGCAACCTCTGTATTTTATTAGGCGCCGTGTTCATTTTTTTTTCGTTGCAGCGGGAAATCCCGTGTCATTTTTTTATCATTCCAGCGGGAGGATTCACATTCATTCCCTTTACAATCTATATTTAAGGTAAATGGCATTTCTCATTCATTGCACGGGCAACGCCGGGCCACGCTGCTAGTTATAATATAGATTTGAATAGGGTGGTGTAATTCATTCACCTAACGCCATAGATAATGACAAGTTAATGGCATTCAGAAGTCTGACTAGTTGAAACAAATCAAATATCAATGCGCCCATCATAAATATAATAGTAGGGGAGCCCAGTTTTTGGGGATTTACTCGAGCGCGGCAGACGAACATAGGGGGGTACCTTGCATCATGTTGAGTACCTCCACCATATATAAGCCTTTTATGTAGGGCTGTGTGTCTAGGACAGCTCATCAGATTAGTAAAAAAAAAATTGATCGTCAGAAATATTGAAGCGCGTCAGACTAAGATAAGGTGGGTTAATTACTATCTAAAAAGTGTACATTCAGAAAATCTGACGATTTAAGTGTAACGTAAGGGAGTGGGAAAGCTACAAAGTTGGGAAAAAAAAAAAACGTTGTCTTGACATTCTCGAGCGCGGTTGGAATTTTTTTATTTTGAAGGAAATAATGCAAGAATCACGAACAACTTAATCAGCCGATTTCCACGAGCCGAAGTATTAAAAATCGTCAATGAAGATTACAGCGTGCTACGATAGCTTGATCAAAGATAACGAGCAATCTCTTCAAGTTTGTGTAGATGACAAGGAGTTCTACATCTCTGGTCCTCAATAAACAAGAACAGCAAATTTTCAGAAAGAATTGAAAAACATCAAATTCAAAGAAGCTTTCGTCAAGTTTTTAATTCATCATTGAGCTGATCAGGAGATTGCTACTATTATTAGTATCAAAACAATATATCTTAATCATGATATGTGTTATGTATATTCAGTTACCGATAATAAAGTTACCTGAACAATCGACCATGAACTCTCATGTCCTGATCATGAAGAAGCAGATACAAAAATTGTATTTTTGGCAAGTCAAATGAAAGAAGATTCCACAGTTACAATCAGAACTTCAGACACAGATACTGTTGTCATCATGTTGGTCAATATGAAACATCTCCAAGCATCGGTTAAAATATGGATGAATCTTGGAGTTAACAATGTACGCTGTTATATTGACGTATCTGCTCTCTCTGCTAAGCTCGGCCCAATAATTTCGTTCGCGCTACCAGTTCTATACGCGCTAACAGGATGCGATTACAATCCGACACTTTACAGACGAATAAAAAAAAAAAAAACTCTGCAAATTTTTATGGGTTCAAATGTTTTTCGGAAGACATTTGCAGATGTAGGCTTAGAGGATCATAATACAGAAGATTCTTTTGACATTTTACAATCTTCTATGTGTCACTTGCATGGCTCGAAAAAATTATTTGATGTCGAAATAGCAAGAATAGAAATTTCATAAGACCTACAAAGTGTCAGATACGTCGCAGCACTTTTCTTTGAACTTCCTTAATTACGATGCTTGTTGCTTGCCTCCTTGCCAATCTGAGCTACGGCAGCACTTATTGCGAACGAAGTATACTGCGTGCTTGTGGAGAAATGCACACAATAAAATTATGTTTAGCATGTCACCAACAGATTACGGGTGGACAAATGACGATGGAAAATTTGAAATGACTTGGTTTGTTGGCAATCAGTTACCTGATGCATACGAAGATGTCATAACACCAGTTATTGACGAAACTTCAGATTCAGGTATGTTTCTCTTAATACTTTGATAACATGTTATTCATGAAATCAATAAAATTGTGTTAACGGTTATAACGATTTCTTGTTGCAGATACGAAAACTGCAGACAATATTGGAGATCCAATTGAATTATTAGAGTTGGAGTATGATAATTCTTCGGATGACGACGAAGATTAAAATAAATTTTTTCTACAGATGTATTTTATTTTTATATTATTTTCTAAAAAAATTAAAGTCTAAATTTTTAAATAATTTTACGTGCTTTTATTCGTCACATTTTATGGTTATGGAAAAAAAAATCATAAATATTTTATAGCCGTCAGATTAATGATACCCTTTAAAATAATCGTCAGATTTTAGGCTACCATGACTGGAACATCAAGCTAAACCTTCTGTATAAAAATCTGACACGCTCGAGTATTTCAATATGGCGATTTTTTTTTTTTCAAAAATTCGCTACGAGCACGGTCACTTCCGAAACGTCAGTCTTTTCAATGGAGCATTTTTAGGGTTCACTTAACATCGCCCTCTGAATATCTGACGCGCTCGAAAAAAAATTTTTTTTTTTCTATTTTCTACCCTTCCGGATGGCCACCCCCCACCACGCAAGTCGGCAGATAAACATACTTTTGGTATCAAAGACATGTTTGGGCATCTAAACTATCAATATCTGACGCGCTCAAGTATCTCCACGTAACCTTTTTTTTTTTTTTTTAACATCTTTGAAGGTCTGTAGACGCTTCCCCCCCCCACCACCACCACTGAAAGGGAAACATTATATAACCTTTTATTCTTCTTATTATTTAAACTACAAACTCTAATAGGTCCTCACGACGCTCGAGTAAATCCCCATTTAGCATCATGGGCTCCCCTACTCTAATAATTATGACCGTTCATTGATTAGAAAAATAATTTAAACCAAGTAATCAGTTTTAATCAAATAGTTACGCCTTTGGAATAGTTGAAATTTTCGCAAAGCACGCCAAATTAACTGATATCACCGAACTATACGAGTAATTACTAGCTTTTCCTTGGTTGAAGCAGAATTTAGTCACATTAACAAGTTTTTAAGAAAAGCTAGGAATTGACTAAATATTATGAAACGAGGTGATTTACGATATATTATTGACAAATTTGGCACCTAATTTAAAATTTATTATGGAAAAGTATCCGTATTATCATTACCACCGCATCAATTTAAAAAAATATATATATTACAATTGTATAGAAGTCAGTAAAATTTAAAGACTCTTTATTGAAACATACAGATATATGATAATTACTGGATTATCCTTACAACTGGAACTTGATACATACCGCTAATTATAAATAATAATAATAACAATAATAATAATGGGAGTTTATTGAAAAAAATTGTTTCAAATTCTGAAAGAAGTCTAAAGGTTAGAACTCCTTGCTGTAACAGAACGCTCTGTTTAATGTATCAGCAACATAATTTCTAAATTTTCCTTTTAATCTCATATGTACGTTTTCAATAGTTTAATCTGCGAAACAAAAACTGGTTAGGCTATAAACTTCAGATTTTAAGGGTGTTGTCAGGCTGAGTCCACACCTAGGAGTCAAGTATAGAATACAGAATCCCTGGCCTGCCACCGCGTCTTACAGGAAATGGAAGCGAACATGCTAAAACAAGAAATAAAACACTAAATTATTTATTTAAATCACTCACCTTAAAACCTAAACCTGTTAGTGTTGTTTGCCTCCTTGAAGCAGTTATAAATTCTCCAGGATATGATTTGGTAAAATAGGTAAACAAACAGGTATTTTTTAATTCATGGGCTACTTTCTGTTACTTATAATGTTAAGCACTCAACATTTTTGCATTACTTTATGAAACGCATTCATCCCCTTCACACTCGATAAAAAGTGATATAGTTATACTAGTTTTAATGCAAAAATATTGAACTTCATCAAGAGCTGTTTTTTCCATAAAGGCAAGGTAAAATGGGGTAATAGATTTAAAGAAATTTCACACAATTAATACACATTACCAAATAATTTTTATTTCTTATCATGACTTCCAAATTATTCAAATTGAAAAGCATTGTTGCCAAGGCTTTTAGACTTATCTTCTAGAGAAACTGTACTCAAGCATCTCATTATTGCAGAGTAATGTGCGGTAAGTAAGCATTTCTTTTTGATCAAAACATAAATTGTTTTTAAAGTATTTTTTGGTCTATACCTTAAGACATTAGTAGGCAACATTTATACTCATTAAAAAGTTTATTAGAAGAATTTGGAAACATAATATTAACTAAGCCTATCAGTATACCCATTTTTCCTGACCACACTAAAACATAAATAGTAAGAAAAAGATATTTTTAAAAATTCTTGCTTTTTTCTGATAATAAGCTGTCGAAACCTTTTTTAAATAGTTTTTCTAGATTACGTAGTTTTTTTTTTCACACACACAGACAAAAAAAAAAAATTAAATAAAAACACAACAAAAAAAAAACGTTTGCATGAATCGTTTATTCAGTTTCGTTGCCTAGGTGGATGCGTTTGTTTAACAGGAAGTCTTCGGAAGGAACGGAGGAGGAATTGTAAACAAACTACTGAAAGCTTAATCAGCTGCCTCCTGTCTCTGTTAATTTAGTTTTTCAACTAACTGCACTGAATTGACTTTAAGAACGATGAACAACCGGCATATGTTTAAAAAATGAATGATTTAGAAAGCCTAAAACTAAAACTAGATACACAAATGACACTTGTTGAGCGTTTACGAAACCGCCCTATATCACCAAAGATAAGAAAATTCAATTTGAAACTTTGAGATTAAATTTAGATTAAGTTTAAAAACAGATTAAATTTAAAACATAAAAAATTTAAGTAATTAAGAATTAAAATAAGATATGTGATGATCTGCATCACAACATACCACCAGTCGGAAACCACTGATATAGTACTTGTCAATTATATATTTAAATTCTGTGGTAGCCACCAGTTAGAGCACACAGAGAGATTATCAGAAATACTAAACACTTTGTTAAAACTCTCTTCTTTTCAAAAAATAATTAATACACGGTTCTATATGTGCAATTTATAAGTTTCTACTATGTTTCAAGAGAACAAAAGTTTTGCATATGATCCAAAACAGCATATTTTTCCTCAGTTTGTTGCCGGTTCCAATTTTTTTCTTTCTTTCCAATATCGGCCCTCTACCCCTGGAGGCATTGGCTACTATTAAGGCAGGAGTTTTCGGTCTTTTTACTATGAGGGCACATTGCAGGCGAACCAACGTCACCCCTATGAAGGGATGAACACAATGACAGCCACGCCCAGTTGGGGATCGAACCCCGACAGTTGAACCCGAAACACGGTGCTTTACACACCGTACAATCTGGTAGGCAGCTCCAAGTTATAATCTTCACAATTTAAATTGTAATTGAAACCAATTCTTTATATAAATAAAATTACAATGAATTTTTTTTTCCATTTTTAAAAATTCAAACCCCCTATTTTTTCTATACTTCTTGGCTAATTTTAACTATAGTTAAAACCGCTGCTTTATATAAATGAAATTTGTCTTTTTTGTGGGGAGGGGGGACTGGAATCACAAAAATTTAAAGTATTCCCTTTCTTGATATATCCTGCTTGTATTCTTAAAGATTTTCAAAACTATGCTAATTATTCCAATTTCCAAAACTATGCAAATTACTGTCACTTGCGTGTTACTTTTGATTTTTAAAAGTTTTTCAGTTTGTATGACCACGTTAAAAGTTTTTTCTCCTTTTTTTAACCACCGATAAATAAAATTAACTGGTAAATAAAATTAATTCATTTCACTATACTGAAATATTTCAGCAACTGTGATTTTATTTATTAAAACAAAATCTGATGTGGACACCACATGACTTTCTTGACGTCCATTAAATCAAAAACATTTTCGGTGCACTTCGTTTAAACTTATTTTGTTTGAAAGAGATAAAATACTGCAATGATACTAAGTTTTAGCGATTTCTAGATAAATATTTCGGATATCGCCAAGTTGGGTGCAATTTGAAAGATTTGTTTTTGACACTTTATTTGGCGATATTTCGCCAAAAGCCGACAAGCTTCAGATAGCTTGCGAGATTTTAGGGATAGCCAAAGTAGTAACTGACCACAGACTTTCAATAAATTGAATGTATCCATACACCTTAATGCATTTAAAGTCATTTGGGTGACCCTGTAAATAAATTACCCAGTCGATTGCAATCGAAAAAGAGATGCACAATTAAATGTTACAATAGTTGTAAATACAAAATTTCAACATTCTACGGTTAAAATTTTTAGAGTTATGCGAAATACGAAATTATTTTTGGCGATTTTCGGCAAATTTCGCCACGGTCGATGACAAAGGGTGAGATTTTGGGCATGGGCCAAACAATGACTGTCTACAGACGTAATATATTGAAGATGTCCATAGACATCAATGTATTGGAATTCTTTTGGGTGGTCCTGTAAATAAACTCCCCAATACATTGGAACCAAAATTTGAGATACACATCTAGATGTTTCAACAATCTTAAATTATGAAATTTCAGCATTCTACCACTAATGGTTTTAGAGATATGAGAGATAAATACGTACATACGTACAGCAAAAGTTTCTAAGCTTGGCGACTTTTGGCGTAATTTTTGAGAGGCACGTGACCGTGTTCGCACCATTACCTACCATATGCTAGGATGGTATTGTGCTTGAAATGGATGAATCTTTTGGGGTTTTATTAAAAATCTTTTGGGTGGCCCTGTAAATACAATATCGAGTCAATTGGTACCAAAAGAGGAGATGCACAACTAGATGTTACAACAATCCTAAATATAAAGTTTCAACATTCTACGACCAATAGTTTTTGAGATATGCGAGTTGCATACGTACGTACAGATGTCAGGAAAAATTGGTCGAAAGGGACTTGTGGTATTTCAAAATGTGTTGTACATGCATTTATATGAACATGCATGCGATGAGATACATCGCAAAAATTCGTAAAAATAAATTTAGAAGTAGTCAAAATCGAGTTTTTCCTCCGAAATGTGGTTACGAAATTTTTTGCTATCATATTACTTCCTTACACTTCTTGCAAGGAAATAAAAAGCTATAATTTCAACTTCCGTGTTAAACTAGCTAGCTATAATATTTGTAGTGTTTCTGATATCATTTTTTCACGTTAGACTGATAGTTAACCGATACTAGATTAATTTCTAGATGACACGCCCTTGTTAAATGTATCACGCAAACCACACACGCCCAGTATTTGCGTTTTATTCAAGCACATTAAGAAGTGTCCATTATTTTATTGAATAGTTTAACCTTTTCGAAGCAGACTAACGAAAGATATCTGACGAAATTAAAATAATAGTAATGAAGATGGAACAAGTTATCAATCATTAAACATGTATGTATGTAACATGACAGCTAAATACTGATATCATCCGTGAAACTAATTTTATAGCATAATCAACTGTAAACATAAAAATAATAATGTTAATTATTGGACATGCATATTATACTAGAACTACTATATGCATATTATACATATTATACTAGAACTACTAGAATACTATATCACGTCGCATAACATTTAAGTGTGGTTCATAAAAAAGTATGTTACCAAGAAGTATCAAAAATATGATAACAAGAAAGATAAATCAAGTCTAAGCATTTCAACTAGCATTTTCTAACACGTAAGTCTAAACAGAAAGCATTTTATTGAAGTTGCAGCCTCTGTCTATTGTTTTGTTGTCAATGACGATGCAACACTGCTTCTCATTTGCTGCATCAGTCTGTCATGGCTCGTTGAACTCGTATACCCTAACATTAGGAGAAACCTGACATAAATTAATCTCAAATTAAAGAAAAATCTCATAATTAAAACAAAACTATTACACTTAAAAAAGGCAAGTAACGCACGTATTCTCTAATATTTCTTCGAATAAAAGCTTAATTCCGAATCACTTTTTTAGTAGTGAGCAATTGATACCAGTATAAATAGAAATTATCGAGCAATTGATACCAGCATAAATAGAAATTATCGAAAAACTTTTAGAATAGATGATGACCTACAGGCTCTTTTACACTACATGAATTTTCAAAAAAAAAAAAAAAAAAATCACAAATTGCACTTAGGAAATTTAATGTACATTTACTTTTTATTTATTTAATTGTTTTTGTGAGTGTAACTGCAAACAAAAATAAAATGAAATAAAATGGAATTCTGCGGAGAGGAATTTTAATTCATCTGTTAGTCCATAAAACAAAATTGTGCAAAGTTTTAACTTTGAGATGAATTAAAATCATTTTATTAAAAATTTCAAAGCAAAATCATTATTTAAAGTTAAGGCGATTATTCGTATCCCCTGTGATACGCGAACTGAAGAGAATAATCTTTTAAGAGCAGTTTGATCATTCAGCCTTTAAAAATAAAACAAGCACATGATATATCTGTATTTTTTGTTATCAATTAAAAAAAAGTTCTAAAAATGTTTTGCTTAAACTGACAGAATCAGAGCCACATTAAACACTTCCGTGGCCCCTAAGCCAGCTATGAAATTTCTTAGTCCTCATCCTTTACTCCTTTACAAAAACTATGAATGGACCGGTTTCTCAGCAAATTACTTTCTGCTTTTTAAGAAAAAATAGTGCAACATTTACTATTAACATACTTAATAATACATACAGAGGCGTAGAAAGAAAGTTTTCATGCGGGGGGTGTGACGAAGTTCACATATTTTAAGCGTCTTAAAATAATGTTCCTATGTTTTGTCTTTCTAAATCAAAATTTCGTATTCCGTATTAATCTCTCTCTCCACTCTGTTTCTCGGTTCGATAAAATATTCTTTCTTTTCGCGACGGTATGTCTGGGTTTTTCGGGGTGCCCTTTCTAAATTAATTTCGCTTTAGCATATACTGTGTAAATTCTTGGTGCCTCCCGGTCGTCCGTCTTTGCTTTCTCACGGGGTTGTAGGCTTATGTATTGGCATTCGCCAAATTCTGGCACTTCTGTCTTCGCGATAATCATTTAATCCGTTTGTTTCAAATTTTTATATTGTTTACGCTTACCGGACGGTGGTTGTCACGTGGGGCAGTGGCTTATGAGTGCTCATAGTTTACTCGCCAACCTGTAAAGAGCTGGCAGTTTTGTAGGAAGATTTTAGTACACTTCTATATAGCTCTCCGTCAGAGGAGGTTGTGTTCGTTTTTTTTATGGAACTCCGGCATGCCGTGTGGCCGGAACGATTAGATATATTCTTGGTTTTATTTTTTACTAATGCAATGTACTGTACGTAATTGAAGTTGTTTTCATTAAGCCTGTTCTGCTGATACCTCCAATAAACGTAGCTTTTTCAGAATTCGAGTCGTCTTCCTGTTCTTCTAAGTCCTCAGCGTACTTCATGGCAGTGGCGGCTCGTGGGTTATTTAAATGGAGGAGGTTCACAAAATTAATTTCGAAAATTAAATATGCAGATACGACGCACCCAGGGGCGTAGCCAGAAATTTTTCATGAGGGGGAGGGGGTTACAACTACTACAAGACATATATATATGTATACGTGTGTGTGATAATGTAGTGAAGAATATACATTTTGTATTGCAAAAAATTTCTCATGGGGGGTTATGACCCTCCTAACCCCCCCCCCTTGACTACGCCCCTGGACGCACTTTACAAGTTAAAATAGATTTGCATTTCCAGTGGTTAAAGAAAAACAATGCACGCAACTGAAAGAAAGCAAGTCGTCTTTGGTCTAATATTTCGTCACTAAGATAAGTTAGCAAAAATATTGTCTTGAATTTTTATTTCAATTTCTTTTTTTCAAGGGATAATATTGAAAAATGTCATTGCTGCTGCTCCGAAACACTTATTTGACTCCCATCTTAATTATATACACTATTTCGTAAAAAATGCTGTAGTGAAAAATGATAAAAATAAAGAAAATAATAAGAAAATGAAAAAAAAATGGATTAAGTAACCGAACGCAACAAACCAAGAGAGAATCCGGTGGAAATAACGGCAAAAAAATCTGCTGTGAGCACAATAAATTTGTGCGAACGGAGTGCCAACGGAAGCGCCTCGCTTCTCCCGCTATCTCTCCGCGTCTTTCCTCAGAGACTGGTTGAGAGGGCCAGTCGGTCGATCGCACATGCGAGTCGTGCGAGCGACGAAAGACCTACGGTACAGTGCGTTAGCTATAATAAACGCGTTTAATGATAGGGGGGGAGAGTAAAACTCATCTTTTTTATTCCCAAAAATCTAAAAGTGTACTTAATATATTTTTTTTAATTTAATTTGTTAATGTGTTTATTCTTTAGTTTTTCCTCTGGGGGTTCACGTGTTCATGTGCTCAAATGGAGGAGCCGCCACTGCTTCATGGATACTTTCAATACACTATACGTCATGTAAGCGGCTGAGGGAACGTTCTCGTAATCCACCTCCGACAACTCCCTTATAAAAACTTGCTTCTGTCATAAAAACTTGGTGCCGTGACCAGGATTCAAAGCTGGGTTATTGCGGACACCACGCAATGTACTATACGACCACGGCCAGTTTTTACGACGGTGCACTTTAAAAAGCATTTATCATACAATAATTCCGTCGCAATCCATTTATATTTACAAATGTTATAGAGTGCCGGAGAGACAGACGCACAGACAGCAAAAGTCATAAATGCTTTCACTAAATATCTTTAAAAGTCACAAACTTGCAATTTTTTCCACCTTGAAATAGAAAAACTTCATTATGCATTTCAAAGTATCTGGTTGTAACGAATGTTTTCCGCCATATCTGCCTGAAAAACCAGCTTCTAACTCCTTCGATAACTGTTTTTGAACTTTCGGTACCAAACCTGCACAGTGTCACATGATACAACATAGTACTTAAAGCTGTACTCATAATTCGTTGATATTATGTAGCTGACTTTTTGCAACACAACTGGAAGTAAATGATGGTTCTAATCCTCTAGAGTGATAGTTCCATTTGACACACCTTATACTTAATGATAACTATATTTTTTACAGATTTCACAACACAGTGTTATAAAGTAAACCTCTTTCTTTCAAATGCCAAAAATCGTTTGACAAAATATGAGCAAATACGCCAACGAGAACTGTGTGCTGACGATGTTTGCGGTGGCGGGAAACTTTCGTTACAGCATAATATTACCAGCCACATACGTTAGCATACTAAACTTTTTAAATATACATCTAAAAATTTATGTTTATATTTTTGGCAAGCCTATACGAGGCTCATCTGTCTAGGGAGGATGCCTCGGACGGGGGACTTTCTAAAAGGTTCAAACGCATATTCACTAGATGTTCGCCAGCAACGGGCATTTGTACCACGCCGATGCCGCCGGGTCTACACCGGCGCGGCGGCATAGAACGCCGACTGTCCGCCGCGCCGAGCAATTCAACGTCATAACTTTACAGAAAAGTTTAATATAAACTGTCAACAGTAGGGATGTTTTTTTCTTCAGAGTGAAAGCAAAATTTAAATTGTTACGAATTTGAGAAATATTAGATTTTGAGAAATTAATAGTTTACTTCTGCAATGTAAATTTTGATATGAATAGCTATTTAATACTTTAGAAATCTCCCCAATATAAGAAGTTTTACACTTGCTTTAGGTAAGACCAGTACTTAACCAGGATTTCTTTTAGGAGGTGGCTGAGAACTCAAAAACTTTAAAGCAATATATTCGATAAAAATCAAAATATCAGATATTTCATACTTCATTAGTGTATGAGGTACATTTTACTAACTGGGAATTTCTTTGTACGGGGTCGTACTCAAGTTTAAAAAGTAACCTTTGAAAAAGTCTTTTTCTCTACCTTATTTTGAACATTTTTTCAATTTACATTGTTCACTTATCTCAAATAGATAAAAACTTAAGCCTTGTTACCAAATTTTTGGAACACGTTGTACATGCATATACGTATGTAGGCATACACCCATTTTCATTTTGCTATTTTCAAAAATTTTTGGAACTATTTTTCAAAAATTTTCGGTGAGAAAATTTTTGAACCCCGCCGCCACCGGGTTTCTGAGGTCGTTACGCCGGCGCCAACCTCTCATAATCACATTACATCCGGAGAAAACCGCCGAAAACTTCAGACCGTTAGATCGACAGCCGCGCGACAGGCTGGAACCCGGAACCGTCACTTTTCAGCTATTCAACTTGTTTCGTGTCTCATCCACTCTTCCATGGAAAGGCCATATATTTCTGAATGAGGGCCGTCAGCGCATTTAGTTTGGGGCACCTGTCACTTTTCCTAGAAAACTTCCTGATAAACTGATAAACTTCCTGATAAAACCTGATCCTGATAAACTGGAGAACTTCAGTAAATCGTAATTAAGTTTATCTTCTTCCCGTGTTCAATTAAATGAGAGAATGAACTTCTGCTTCAAAAAGAGGAGATGTAGCCTACTCTATATATATAGCTCTACTCACGCCCCCCCCCCAAAAAAAAAATCGTCCCTTTATGTTCATTTTTCTGTGATTTTAGAGCATTGATAGATTAACAAGTAGACAAACCAAAATCATAAAATGTTTCAATTTTGTTGCAAAATGTTGAGTACTAACAGATAGATGTAAAATCATTCAGGGGTAGGGAATGTGCAATCCCGTACTGTTTTTCGTTTCGCGGGATTTCGGGATTGAGATTTGTTGATGCCGCAATTCCACGGGATTGACAATTCATTCAACAAAAAATTAATTTCAATACAGAAATGTAGGGAAAAGTAAGATTCAAAGCATTATCAAAAGTTATTTCTTAATTGTTGAAAAAGAAGAATGTAAAAAAGACAACGTAAAGAGGCAATCGTCTTTCTAGTTTTGATCCGATTTTGATGGAGGATACAAAAGCACTTGACAAAGGCTTTCTTTTTCTCTTTGAGGAGGGGGTATGAAGCCCTGAAGAGTAATTTTTCCATGGTTAATTGAAGTTCACCTTTTTAAAGACATCACTGGCATGGGCGGTCATATGATTGTTTGGGGGGTGGGGGGGCCAGTCAAGGGTCCTTTCCCAGAAAGATACAATGTTTAATGTTGAATACCTTCGCGCTATACCAGTACGTAAATCATAGCAATATGGGAGCTGGGGGAAGTCCTTCCAATAAGTATGAGACTCACTGAGTCTGGTACAATTCCGGTTCAACCACCCCAAGATAAAACTTACCATCATTACTTCAAAATGATTAAAAAGTTAAGTACAAAAAACGTAATACAATCTACAAAGTTTGTACTATCCGCTTGAGATTTTTCATAATTATGGACAGAAAAAAAAGAAAAGAAAAAGAAAATAATCTGCTCTACTTTAAAAATCTGAAAATCCACCCGTTCCCTAATTTTGAAGCAATTTTTCGCTATTTTCAGCTCTATTTTATTCCCGAGAGTCATAAAAGTTAATCATTTGCGTGACAAAATTAGGTATCGCAAGTGACAATGACGTCACGTTTATCAGTCTTTGAAAGAGAAAGTTACGATTCCAATTCGTTTAAAAAATATTTTTCTAAACTACCAGTTTATCTTTTTTTTTTTCACAAATAAAATGAAATCGTCTGCATGAAACATTCATATGAGAGGGTATTTTCCCAACGAAGCGAAATCTTTCGATTCGAAAAGCTTTCGCCCGTTTTTAGAAAATAATGCAATTCAGATTTCGATATATAATAAAAATTGAATATGAAATTTATTTTAAGTGGACAAAGATTAAACATATTGAGTGGACATATTTCTGTCGAATGCTTTTTTTTTTTTTTTTTTTTTTTTTTTTTCTAGCGCCGTTGTAACCGTCTCTGCAACGGGTTTTATCTTCTAGTCTCAAAGCGTGATCAGAGTTTGATTACGGCATTTAAAAAAAAATTAAAATTAAAACAAGAACCATTTTCCATAATCTCTGTCACTCCACACGAGCTTCTAACTGCTTCGTCTGCAGCCCCCCTTCCACTGCTCAGGTAACTTGCAAGTGGGATGCAAACTCCTCTCTCGGGACGTATCCTAACGACACAGACGGGATAATGGGAGAGAAATGCAGGAGTAAAAAAAAAGACACATGGCAAGCCGATACCTCAGCGCATATAAAAATCCGATTTCCTCCCTGTCCCATTGGCCCCGCGTGCTTAAAACCGCAAGCCTAAGCAAATTTCCGAGATCGATACGGCTATTTTTAGAGGCTGTGTGTCTCCGGTCCTGATCGGGCTCATCGGGAAAATCCGTCAAACGCTCCGTCTTCCTTTTTTTTTTCTATTCCCCCACCCCGTCCACCCTTCTGAGCAAACATCCGCAGCATCCGAATTTCTAGTTGTACACGAGAAGTCTCCATCTCTCTCCGTTCCACTTCTATTGTGCGCCGAGGCAAGCAAACAAGCTAATTTCTCCAAGAGCTCCCAGCCCTCCCCCCCCCCCTCCCCATTCGTTCGATCGATTCCCATTTTGCCGCGAGGGAAAGTATAAAATACGAAATGTACACTACTCATGGTGACGTACGAGACTCATCCCCCCCCCTCCCTTCAAGTCAATTTATTTTTTAATCTTCCCAGAACTCCTTAACCCTTTGAAGCGCAACCGTTTCTCGATGCTGAAAAAAAAGGGCAGCCGCTGTCATCGCTCGATTGAACTACCACCAAGATGGCAGTCGATCGGATCGTTCATCGCGTGCCACAGATCTAGAGACCCTTTTTTGACGACAGCTGGCTGTGATCCGCTCGCAGCCAGCTGTGTCAGATTTTTTGGTTCATTATTTTTAGTGATTGCAGTTTCTTTTTTTTTTTCGGCGGGGGATATTGTATTATAAAAAGTCAATAGATATAGAAATAATATTGTGCATATGAATGTCGATAAAGTGCGCGGCCCACAGCCAGCCGTGTCAAAAAAGGGTCTCTAGATCTGTAGCACGCGATGAACGATTCGATCAACCGCCATCTTGCTGGTAGTTCAATCGAGCGATCACAACTTCTGCTCCTTTGTTTCAGCATTGGGCTGCCTATCCACTTGTTCTTCTATATCATAGGTTCCCAACCTTTTTTGAACTGGCGCCCCCTTTTCTACTGAATATTTCAATACCGCCCCCCCTCCTACTCCAGAGAAATAAGAGCGTACATAATGCATAGTGAAAACAAGAATTATAATTTAAAAAAAAATTACTAATAGACAGAATATTGTTGGAATTGAAACTCTACTAAATTTCTTCTTCATTTGAAAAAGAGGAATAAAAGTTTTAAGAGAGGTATATTAGAGAGGTATCTCTTTCTCTCAACAGCGAAGTCTCATATCGAAATAGGCGAATTTTCGCACACGTGATAGAAATGAATTATCAGAGTGATTTTTAAGTCTTTTTTAGACTATATTTGGTTAATCTTCCCACACGCCCCCCCGTGCCATATTAACGCCTCCTAATTTTCTCTGGGTCTTTTACCGCCCCCCTGAAAGCCTCAAATGCCCACAGGGGGGGCGTTATCGCCCACGTTGGGAACCTATGTTCTATAATGTATTTCAAGGAGGTGTGTATTTCCATCGTATTCTTCCAATTGTCAGCAGATGCCACTGCTGTTAAAAATAATCCTGACAATTTTACAAATAATCGACCATTTTTACGCGAAATTATGTGCTAAAAAGTACACGATTCTCGTGTAACTATGTCACTCTCAAGTGTTTTCACAGAAATCAAATTTATTCTTCGAGGCCGACAACGGTCAAAACGTCAGAGTTTTGTGTCCTCACGGCGAGGACACCGCACGTTAACGCTTTAACGTGCAGTGTTCCCGATCTGGAAACACCGAACTCTGACGTTTTGTCTGTTCCCAGTCACGAAGAATAGATTTGATTTCTATAAAAATAGTTGTGGGTGACATAGCTCCACCAGAATCCTTTACTTTTAGCATGTCATTTCCCGTAAAAAAATTGTCACGATTATTTTTAACATCACTTTCATCTGCTGAAAAATGGAAGTTTGCGAGAACAGCTGGATAGATTGCCCAATGCAGAAAAAAGGGCAGCGTGGCCATCGCTCGACTTCACTACAAGCAAGAGGGCAGTCGATCGAAACGTTCATCGCGTGCCACAGATCTAGAGACCCTTTTTTGACTCAGCTGGCTGTGCGCGGGCACAGCCAGCTGTCGTCAAAAAAGGGTCTCTAGGTCTGTGGTACGCGATGAACGTTTCGATCGTCCGCCCTCTTGCTGGTCGTTAAGTCGAGCGATGGCAACGGCTGCCCTTTTTTCAGCATTGGGAAAGGGTTGCGCCTCAAAGCGTTAAAGGGTTTTAAAAGGTGACCCGTATATATTTCCAGTATCTACAGCAGAGAAAACGCACTGGAGAGGGGGGGGGGGGGAAGCGCGAGTCGTTGCCAAATAAATTCCGGAGATGACAGACGATTATTTTATTACGGGATTAAAGTGTTTTTCCGGAAAAGATTCTGAAGCGATATTTCATCTCGCATCTTGATAAATGTTCCTTATGAATTGACTCGTGCCTCGCTTTTGGATCCGGCTTTTTTATGTCATATTATTAATATATCATGGGTCGGAATTCTGCGTAGTGCATCATAAACTGAATATTTTTCATGTTTTAACTGTCAGAATTAATCGCTTAAGCTCTCGGCACCGTTCTGATTTGGTATTTTTCGAAGGCTTCTAATTTTATTTAGGAAATATATTTAAATTATTAAAAGAAAGTTGACCGTTTTTAAAAATTTTTTAAATTCTATCTCTTTTTCTCTCTATGACTATACAGGGTATCTCCAAAACCTTATAATGTACTTTAATTATTTATCTATTTGCGATAAGTGAGAGTAAATTGAAAAAAAAAAAAATCTCAAAATAAGGCAAATCTTCTCGTTAATTTTTAAATATATATAAGTGACACTTTTTAATTTTGTATCCAACCCTCGTACAAAAAAAAAATCACTTTTAGTAAAATGCACCCCCTACATTAGTGAGATGATGAGACAGAATTACAGTCATTAATCATAAAACGTCTCAAAGAAACTTTAAAAAAAGATGGTCGGGTCTATACATGAATTCGAATGCAGACGTTTATTGCTAGAGTCCGACATTACTTTTTTCTCGTCGGGAAACGTCGTAAAGTGGTTTAAGTCAGCATATATATATATCTGAACTTTTTAGGATATACTTAAAAATTTTTATACACCAGCTCATTAGTGTAAAAGGCACATTTTACTAACTGAGAATGTTTTCGTGTGGGAGTCATATACAAATTCAAAACGTGCCATTTTTTTTTTTTTAGATACACAAATTTGTTCTTGACATAGTATTTTTTGCGACTTTAATTCGTAATTTTTTCAATTTACATTGCCCACTTATCTCTAATGGGTAAATAATTAAAACGCTTTACCATCTTTTTGAAACACCCTGTATGTTTGTTTGGGAACTACGAAATCCCATCTAACGTCTGTCTAAATATATATAGTGTAAGTGTATGCACCATTCTGATGCGTATCATGCACTATTCTGGTGTAATCATGATTGCCCACATAAAGCGAGAGAAACCATTCTAGCAACTAAGAAATTGTCACCTCAATCGAATTACACTTAAGTAATTTTATATCATTTTTCCCGTGTTATTGTAAATAAATATAACTTGTTATAAATGGCAGCAGCCTTTTCACTGCATATGCAGGATGTCCGAAATTAAACGACCCTATTTTAAAGTTGTCTACAGACGAAACTGTTGTTGATAAAATTATGAAATTTTTTGTACAGGACATAATGAAGACATAGGAATTTGTTTGAGCGAAAAAAAAAAAAAAAAAAATAATAATAATAATAAAATAAACGTTCAAATGTTTGCCACCAGGGGGCGTTTTTTAATGTATTACACTCTTAGTATATATTTATGATAGTTTGCAAATATTATTACAACAAAACATGTTCAACATAACGGCCATCATTGCCAGCTACCAATGCCACGGCCGGCTGCCAGCGTGTTCCATAGCTGACCGCAGTGTGTTCGGGGAAATGTTACAAACATGTTGTGAAATGCTGTCTTTAAGATCAGGCAAGGTTCTTGGATTATCACGAATTTCCGAATGTTTCAAACTCCCCCAAAGCCAAAAGTCGTATGGATTGAGGTATGGGGACCACGGAGGCCATGAAACGTCTCCTGGTGGCGAATATTTGAACTAATTCTTTTTATTCGCTCAAACAAATTCCCATACCTTCATTGTGCCCTACACAAAATTTCATAATTTTATCAACAGTAATTTCGTTCGTAGACAACTTTAAAATAGGGTCGTTTAATTTTGGACATACTGTACATTAAAACCCCTTTAGCTTTTGAGGTAGTTCTTAGAAAATTTTTTGAAAATTAATTTTAGTTTGTCTTATTAGAATAACTCTAGATATTTGCCCTTTTAGCTCCGTACGAGCGTCCACCTGTACCTGAGTCACAGTTCTTTGAAGTCCAGGTCATCTGTGAAATCTAATTAGTGTTAAAGCACCACTTCTATGATGGGATTAGAGTCATAAAAATGATTGGATCATTGTTTTTATGATAAATGTGTTCTCTTTAGATGCAGAGTTGTGATCGTAAATATGGTTAACCAAGGTAAATCAGATCCACGTCTTGCAAGTCTCAAACATCGGAGTATTTATGACTTAAAAGCTATTCATGAAATCGCCCTTTTCTAATTATTCGCTACGTAGACTTTAGCCTCTTCCATTTCGAATTTCTAAACTTCACAAGTTAGAGTAAAAAGCATTTTAATGATATACAAGTGACACGCATTCTATAACACAAATTCCATAACTTCATACATAGAAACGGGTCGTTTAAGTTAACATTTTCAAATGAAAACAAAAAATATAAATTCATTTTGTGGACCGGTTATATATTGAATAAAATGCATTTTTTTATATTCATCTGCATCATAAAAAGTTCAAAATGATCTATAACTTTTACAAAATATTTTAGCTACTAAGAGTTGGACAGCTTCTGCATGCATTTCTATAAAATAAAATGTACCTTCATGAAATGCATCATCAATATTTCATCGCAAACTTTTCATTGAAAACATAAAAATGTTAATAAAACTTTCCATTGAAGTATTAAAAAATTTTTAAGAAGTTCTCTTTTTGTTGAGCAGGTTTCAACAAAATTTGAATGTTAAACTATAAGTATTTAGTGTAATTAACTTGTGTTTGAACATGCGCAAAAGATATCAATCTTTAGGCAACATAATTTTTTACCCATTTAAAAAAGCAACCTGTAAAAAACTCCAGTTAAAGTTCAAGAATATTTTTTTTAATATCAGCAACACGATGAGTAGCATTTAAAGTTTTGCGAAAGTTATTTAATGATGGCAGTTTGTCACCTGGTAAATTTAAATTGATAAAATGAAATAAATGGACATTATAAAATATATTAAAAAATTGGTACATGGCTTCTTAAATAGAGATATTTTTTTCTGGTTTTCTTTAATTGCAAATGAAATTTTTGTATGTGATGTTTCACACAATTAGATAAAAAATGCGAAATTAAAAGTTTAATACTATTCCTTCATTCATAATTTATTGAATTTCAATGATCGCATGTGCTTAAAAAGCGGTTTTCTTTTATTTTGCAATTCAATATTATGTTTATAATTTTCAGATTAAAAAATTAATTAACTTTGTGAAAACTTTTACATTACAACAACAAATAGTGCTTATGATATGTGGAGTACATTATTTTAAAGTTGCAGATCTTTTGTAGTTGAATGATAACATATTGGGGAATTCAAAGCAAGATTTCTTACTCAATGTATTACCGGTTCTCAAATGCACATATGATTGAAACTTTACTGGAAAGTGTGAATTTAATTGTCTTTACTTTCAAAGTTACAGAAAAATTCGTTAATAACATGCATAAATTTCGTAGGCAGAGTGGTATATTATTCACGGTCTTTGGAACACAAAAATATAGACATACAAACTGAAATCATAAACTTTTCTCAACTTGGTAAGAAAATCAATTAAAAACTGTAAAATCGTTTAAAACTTTTTATTTTAGTTTTAAAGCTACCACTTTGACCTAAAATAACTCAATCTTCATTTGTGCGTAAGTATTGCATCAAGTTAGAATTGCAAATTGCGACTTCCGAAGCAAGACAGTACGCACAGTACAAGCTTTGTGCATATTTTGCACTCAGCAAATTTCGCATCGAATTCGGTGAAAACTATAGCTGATATACTTTCGTGTAGGTATTCCTAAGGAATTGCGGACTGAATTTTCATTCATAACATATCCGACGATTAAAGAAATCCGGTCTTTAAACTAATGCCACCTTCACTTCACTGGAATTGCCCCACACGGAGCAGTCATGTTGGCAGCGATGTTGCGGCGACGTTACATTCCCAACGTTCGTCACATCACAAATGTGATGTAAATGCATGTCTTCTGTGACGTCTTTTTTGCGTCAAACATTTGAAGTTGTCATGGCTGAAGAGATATACAGGCTACAGTGCTCAAAATTTGGCAGCACCCCTTTGCACGCTAAGAGTCATGTGATCAAGGGGGCGGACGATCTCAGTCCGAGATAACCAGAATAAGATGGTCACACTCCCTACGTTACATGACTCACTCATCGAGTGCAAAAGGGTGTGACCAAAATGTCAGTACCTCAGCTTGAATATCTCGTCAGCCACTTGAAGTTGCAGAATGATATTGATGGGTAATACGGGGTCGACCATGTAGGTCACTGTGACGTCCACATGATGTTCACCATGTGACGTCACAATAAACTGTCCCTGGCCACTACTTGTTCGTCGCCACAACCTCTCTGTGACTTACACATACTGCCACAGGAAGTCACGTTGCGAAATCACAGTGGTATATGGGGGCAATTGTAAGAAACGGGTTATATTGTCGCTAGTTCTCTGCGAATATCCCTTGCAGACGAGGTATCTCGTGCTTAGCGATAAATGTGTTGACAGTCTTATTCTCATCCAAATTCGTTATTGACAGGATGAATATAAAGTTCCAAACCAAAAATTCTGCATCGCCTTAAGAATAGTCTCGAATCAATTCAAGATACACAAAGCAGCATTTCAATTCCTTTCGAATTAAATACCTCGGAAATCAATCTATTTCTATTCGGCACGCAATCAAAAGGTTGCGATCGATTTACTAGACACCTCAATTCGTCTCCGTTACAGATGAGACGAAATCGAATAAAAGAGGGAGAAGGAGAGGGAAGAGTCGACTCCCCGTCGAAACTCATTGAGCGGATGCATCTCTTGTCTTTGAGGGCCAATAGACGGATGTAATGAGGTTACATGTCACCCGGAGGCCATTTGTCATGGTAACCGGACAGTGGGAGAATCGAACACTCGCGAGATTATGTTAGCTGACAAACGGCATGATAAAATTAAATGAAATTGTATATATATATATACAGGGTGTCCAGCCTTAATGTGACCCGATAGCTAATTCCCGAACCGTTCGGTTTAGATATGCACTTCCAATTTGAAAAATGTTTTAAAAAAGGTAAAGGATGTTTTTACGTGCTTTTCGGAGCAAAAAACAAATTTAGAAAAAAATTACAAAAATTAAATTTTTATACGATCTCCAGGTCCTATCACTTATATTTAGGAAAAGATGCAGTACACAAAAACAAAGTAAACACAAAAAGTTTCATTTTATTACGATAAAAACTGACCGAGTTATGGAACTTTGAAAAGCATACATTTCATCCATTTTCTCGGCCGTTTTCAAGACGGTCCCTTACTAGCTTCTTGAAAATGGCCGAGAAAATGGATGACATGTATGATTTTCAAAGTTCCATAACTCGGTCAGTTTTTATCGTAATAAAATGAAACTTTTTGTGTTTACTTTGTTTTTGTGTACTGCATCTTTTCCTAAATATAAGTGATAGGACCTGGGGACCGTATAAAAATTTAATTTTTGTAATTTTATTCTAAATGGTTTTTTTGGTTCGAAAAGCATGTAAAAACATTCTTTACCTTTTCTGAAACTTTTTTCAAACTGGAAGTGCATATCTAAACGGAACGGTTCGGGAATTAGCTATTGGGTCACATTAAGGCTGGACACACTGTATATATATATATGAGTGTATGCGTTCAGGCTGAAATTTTCATGTTTTTATCTCCTTCTACGAAGTAGCAGGAAGTAATGTGATCTCGAAAAATTTCGGTAATCAGATTTTGATGGAAGAGTCGATTCTGACCATCTCTAAATTTAAGTTGACATGTTTTTGAATGACATCTTAACGTACTCATGCATTATGCGCGTATGTATGTATGCACGATTAATTTTGACCAACCGCAAGTCAAGACTAGTTTTTTCCTGACGTCAGTACGTACGTAGTTAGATAGCATATCTCAAAAATTATTAGTCGTAGAATGTTGAAATTTTATATTTGGAATTGTTGTAACATCTAGTTGTGCACGCCCCCCCCTTTTTGATTCTAATCTACTAAATAGTTTATTTACAGAGCCACCCAAAATAATTTCAATACATTAACGTCTATGGACATTTTCAATATATTATGTCTATAAGCAATCATTGCTTGGGTTATGCCCAAAATCTTGCCGACCGTCATCACCTTGGCAAGTTTTGACGAAATATCGTCAAATTTGGCGTAAAAAATAATTACGTATTTCGCATAACTCAAAACTTTTAACTCTAGAATGCTGAGATTTTGTATTTAGAGCTATTGTAACATCTAATTGTTTATCTCGGTTTTGATTGCAACTGACCTGGAAATTTATTTATAGAGACCGCCCAAAAGACTTTCAATACATTCCCAGGTAGCACATACAAGTTGTCAGAACGTGCTTATAACGTCTTATATTGTGCAAAACGCATTCTGGTTCAAAATTTGTGCTTTGGATGATTGGGCTTCACGTTTTACTGCAGTACTCCTAAGTATCTATACTATGAAAGATTTTCTTATTGGGACTGCTTAACGTACAGATAGCAGATTTTACAATACGTTCTATAATCCACGTACGCTACCATATATTAAAGAGATTCAATATAGTACAAAACGACGACAAAAATACCCGCTAGAGGGCTAATCCCGAAATTAACCCATGGCTTAAATCAGCGAGAAGAAGTTCAAAGACACCTCGACCAAATCAGTGCTGTTGGCCGCCAAAGACTTGTGATTGGACATTTCGCTGTTCTGTACCTTAACAACGTAAGTGCAAGTTACACAAACAATGTTATAGTACATTTATAATTCAAAATATGATTTATAACTAACAGACCCGCACGGCGTTGCCCGTGAACCCCTTAAATTATGCGATTTACAAAATCTGACATGTAAACTGCAACTCCAGATTAGTACTCTAGGCCGCAATTATATAACAGAATGTGCAGATAATGGTTCCAGAGTTTCAGGTACGTACTTACAAACGCACCACTAAAAACAACTCACTGCTGTGACGTCACACATTTCTCCCATTTGAAAAAACGGAAGGGGAGTTTCGCATAGTATTCGAATGGCAGAACAATTTTTCACAAAATAATTTTTTAAACCACAGTTTTTAAGTAATTTTTTTTAAAAATTGGCCAGGTATTGTAAAAGGAATAGATATAGATGAAGAAAAATAAACATATAATTTGCTTTAAAATTGCTGGAGTTATTAAATATTTCATCTAATTAAACAAATTATTATGTAAAATCCGCAATTTTCGATTTAAATTTCTGAAAATTAGGAAATGTTAGGCCATTAAACGTATTAAATACCATAAAAAAATTTCATGAAAAGGCCCCATTAGGAAAAACGCGCCAAATAAAGAAATATCGCCAAATTTGGCGCTAAAAATAAGTCCCTAAAATTAGGTTTTCGAAGACCTACGACCCATAGAACCCGAGATTTCCAGAACATTACATATCAATGCAACAAAAAGCAAAATTTAACTATTTAACGCATAGAATACGAATTTTAAACTATTTTAAACCCCAGAACAGCGGGTTGCTCCCAAAATTCGTAACACGGGGTAAGAAAATTTCCGTTTTAGAACGGTTTTTAATTAATAATTAAAAAAAGTAATTAAAATTTTTAAATTCTCATTCACAGGTGCACATTATCGGCATTCATGGGCTTATATATTCAAATTTTCAGAGTTCTGTGTGCAGTAGATTTGTCTGGAGACCGCACACAGACAGATTTACAAACATTCATTTTTATTATTATAGAGATAGATAGATTTGGCGTAAACCTGATGAAAATTTCGTGCCATTTCATGCTTCTCAAATGCAAACGATTTGTTTTATAGTAGCATTCGGGCGAAACTCGCCAAGCATGGCAACGTAAAAAACGGTTTTTTACTTTTGCGGTTACCACTCACTTCAAGCATAAATCTTTTCATGAGGCCAAAGTTCGCCAAACATGACGATCTAAAATCGGTTTTTAATTAATAATTTAAAAAGTAATTAAAATTTCAAAATTCTGAGCCTCAGGTGTACATTACCGAAGGAATGGGCTCATATGTTCGAATTTTCAGAGTTCTGCGTCCAGTAGTTTTTTCTGGACATCGCACGCATGCAGATTTTCAGACATTCATTTTTATTGATATAGATTGGCGCAAAACTGACTAAATTTCCGTGCCATTTCATGTTTTCCAATGCATGCGATTTTGTTTCACAGTATCATGCTGGCGAAACTCGCCGAGCATGGCATCCTGAAAACGGTTTTTAATTAATAATTAAAAAAGTAATTAAAATTTTAAAATTCTGATTCTCAGGTGCACATTATCGGACTCATGGGCTTATATATTCAAATTTTCAGAGTTCTGCGTGCAGTAGGTTTGTCTGGAGACCGCACACATACAGACAGACAGATTTACAAACATTCATTTTTATTATTATAGATTCGAAAATTTTAATAAGCAACTTCAATCCTATTAATTAGCCCTCGATTCAAATAAACAATGAAAATGATTCAAAAAAAGGTGTAGAATATCGTTTATTTACTTAATTTTATAGTACGTCCTGCATAATGAGCCATACAACGTTTTAAGTACGTGTGGAGAACACTAAACTGGACCCAGTATTGTACGAGTATTGTACGAGTTTTGACGAGTATTGTACGTGTTTTGTCCGGACATTCTGACGTAAGCGACACTGTAAATCTGTACGGGATGGTAACGTGCTATCTGAACGTGGAAATTACGGCCTTTGAACAAGTGTGTGCTACCTGGGTTAAGGTCTGTGGATACTTTTAATTCACTAAAAGTTCGTAGTTAATCACTATTTCGGCTGTGACCAAAATCTCGCAAAAGTATCTCAAGCTTGGCAGTTTTGGGCAAAATAGGGTCAAATTAAGTGCCAAAAATAAATCTTTAAGGCTACCCAGCTTGGTGATATCGCAAATATTTGGCTAGAAATCACTAAATCTTAGTATTACTTGCAGCATTACTATCTATCAAATCTATCTATCAAATGAAATAAGTTTAGATGAAGTGCATCAAAAATATTTATGATTTAATCGATGTTCAAGGAAGTAATGTGGTATCCCATCACACATTTTTAACCTACTTTACACCAGTAAGCAATTACACTTTAGTTAAGATATTTTATTGCTTAGGTAATTCTTAGTACTAGTACAGACTTCAAAAGAACGCGAAAGAAATTATCAATCGCAGTTTCTTGAATTCTATACTTTAATATCGAGTTGAAAATTGCGGTGTTTAGCTTTTATCATGGACGCGCTATGAGAATATGGAACAAAACACTCAAAAACTTTACAGCAATGGAAAATGAACGAATTTTGAACATGATGGATATATTATAAACTTACACAACAAAAAATTGTGAATTGAAATTGAAAACAAAAAGTTTCTCACCCTGTTTTGGCAAAATTTGACCAGTATCTCATCATCCTCCGGCTTAACTGCGCCTCGGCTTTCGTGTATCCGAAGGTAGGATTCAAAGGCTCGCCGAAAATGTAATTAATTTCGTCAGCGTGCAAGACGCCCATCCATTTGGGCCAAGGACTGACACTAGAAAGATGATTGAAGTAATACATGTAGACATCGTTTCCAGTTTCAGCATACCGTAAGGCCATGTCATTCACACTACATATAAATTGCGAGTCGCCAACGATGTTATCGATAGCATCGCGGTTTTTGATTGTGTCCTCGGGATTCTCCCAGTCAGTGTACTGGAAGATTATGGCTTCCTGCCCAAGCTCGCCAACGTACGGATTAAGCTGCTTAACGGCGTCTATGAATTCCTCTCGATTGACGTAAACGTCTTCTTGATTCTTGAATAAGTCTGTAAGGTAATAGATTATGAAGTAGTTACCCTCGTCGGAATTGCTGCCCATCATCGTATTCGTTTTCTTGAAATTCTTAGTAAGCATCGACTGTTCAGGCATCTCGTCCAGAAAAGCACCATCGACAATGGGAGTGAAAGGAAACTCGACCACTCCATAGTTCCCCCACTCATTGCTGACCATTTCGAAAGGGTCCCTCGTGCGCAGGCATTCGACGACTGCATTCAAGTTGGAACGATCGTGAGGACACTTGAGAGCTTCTGCCAGCCGCAAACCTCGCTTCAAGATCTCTTCTCTATCTGTGATCGCCCACGGCGAAGTAACTGAGCCGCTTTGCAGAATTCCTTGGCTAAACAAATTCCGACTGAGTGGAGATAGTAAGTGTAATCCAACGCTCACTGCTCCCGCACTTTCACCAAAAAGAGTGATATTATTCGGATTTCCACCAAAATAAATGATATTGTCTCTGAGCCATTCTAAGGCCATCAGCTGATCAAACAACCCTGCGTTACCTGGAACATCTGGTCGGTCGAAAAACAAGAAACCAAGAGAAGCCACTCGGTAGTTAACAGATGCTACGATGATCTGTTCCTCTGAACATAGTATCTTTGGATCGTAGACTTCCAGCGTAGTTGTGCCACTGTAAAATCCTCCTCCAAAGAACCAAACCAAGACTGCCGCTCCTGAAAAAAAAAAAAAAAAAAGAATCATTAATGAAAGAAATACAGTTATCACCGCTTAATAAACTCACATTCGTTCTGAGCCAAATTGATTTTATTAAGCTGCAGATCTTTATATCTCACGACCCTTCAAATGGATTGTTCTTCAAAAACATAATTCCAAATATTTAAACTTGCAAAGATAGTAGTAACTCATGTGTTCAATGATAGGTACGCTTATAACCAATCTTAAATAATTCCGCTGAATTTACGAGGTTTTAGTGAATCCCAACATAATGTCAAGGAAAAATTGTCCAATTATACGATGACTTGAGAATATATTTTCTGTTGCAGGCAATCAAGAATAAAAATTGCGACTTTTCACAGAAGCACTTTTAACTTCTGAACAATTCTGTAAACGAGTATGACCGAAGTATAACTTTGTAAATTTAATGGAGTGAAATGCTTGATGAAGTATTAAGGTGTAGAATCAAGTCCATCGATTTTTGTCAGAGACTTTCTGTTCTGTATTTTTCTAGGAGCTGTATAACGCTGGTGATGTTGTAGGAGAAATTTAAACACAAGCTCGTCTCTCCGAGATGGTTGTTTTTGTTTGATTTCGGATTTCTCACATTGGTTGCTTGCTCATGCATGTTGAAAGTATTTGTGTTTTTGCTTTTGCAGATGGAAACTACTTGTTTTATTAACCGGCGCAGTTGATTCCATTAAGCCAGTGGTTCCCAACTGGTGGTTCGTGAACAAGTTGTAAGTGGTCCACGAAGCGAGTGAGTGTTTAAAAAAAAAGTGTTATCACTATGTCTTGAGGTATAAAGGCAAAAAATGGAATTGTTTGCGGTCATTTTAAAAGAATCGTCGTTTTTTTTATTGTTTCATAATTCTCGCAAAGTTTTGAAAATACGGCAGGCACAATATTAAATATAATTCGATGAAATATTGTAGTATCTGAGCCAATCTCTTGTCTTCGGCTATTAGTACATGTAAACAGGGTTAATGAAATATTATTAGCATCTCTAAGTGAGTAAAAACAACATTCTCTGTGCTTTTATGAATTTTTCCTTTTATCATTACATTCATTATCATTATTAAGTGGCGGTCACTGTACTGAAATGTACCCATACAAAAAAGGAGTCAAAGTTCATTTTTCGTTTCATATGACATCATTTCAGTACCACGCTTCTTTAAGAGAAATTAAGGAACCTGATATTTTATTTTAGAATTTATCAGAAAATGAACTTTTCATTTTTAGGAAAATTTGAAGTTCGAGTTATATAGCTCAGTTCTTTTGAAAATGTATAAGTATAATGTAGGTAAGACTAAAATTAATGTTGACATGGCAAATTACAAAAGTCAACTGGAAAAGCAATGACTTAGTAAATTATGAGAAAATTAACATTTCCTAATTTATTGATTGTAGCATATTGCGTAGTTAAGGTTAAGATATTTTTGTGCGTTGCAGGTGTATAAAGTTATAAAACTGCGCAGTTACTCATTCCATTTCTTAATGTCAAAGTATATTTTTAAACATTTTTAAAGTAATTTATAATTGCCCCTGATGATTTTAACAGTATTGAAGATATCTTATAAAATAAATTGTTTGATTATTAAGAAGAAGAAACTAATAATGCAGTCTTAATTTGCTCAATGTATTCATAAAATATCCGAAAGTTTGACTCTTAACTGCAAACAATTAATCAGAGTACAGTGCGTCCGCATATTAAAGGAGCTAATGAACTCGTTTCGAAATAATTCAGCATGTTTAGTTAGATTCTGTATTAATTTTCCTGAAAAATACGTAAACAGCGTGAAAATAATGTAAATATGTTAATTGTTTATGATTTGTAATTATATATATACCGTATATACTCGTGTATAAGCCCACTTTTTTTGGACAAAAATTTGGATTGAAAGTGGGGGGGGGGGCTTATACACGGGTCAAAAAAATTTTCAAAACTTTATCATCGGAAATTCAATATTGAGGGAGCAGTAAACATCTACACACATAAGCGCAAATATGTGTACTATGTACATGCTAAAATCATGGTCCCGGAAATTGACATGTCAATTCCCCCCCCCCCCCCTCTTCCGGTGACCATGCATTTGGGACGGCAAATCGAAAGTTACTGGAGTCTCATCCATATTTGCTACCTGCGAAAGGTCAAATCCATGTTTTTTCCGTAGGGCATCGCAAAACAATCACGTGATCACCGAAAGCTAGTCAAATTCTTGTAGGGGGAGTGTTTCACGAACGCGTCTATTTTTAAAGTTGGGAGGGTGGACTTATACACGGGTCAGCCAATTTTGAAAGATTTTTGGGAGAAAACTGGGGGGTGGGCTTATACACGGGTGGGCTTATACACGAGTATATACGGTATATATATATCTTTACACTAAAATTTCGAGTGTTCGGGAAAAACAACTTTACAGTACGAATTATTTGAAAATCTTTATATTCGGCTACTTCTGCTATCAGAGTGTTGTCTATAGAACAATATCGGCAACCGTTCTTAAATATCTTCTTAAGGCATAAATTAAAATCTTATGTGTGAGTCTTTCCTCGAAGAGAGCTTTTCAGATTTTGTCAGAGATTGTATGCATCGGTTGTTGCCTTTCTTCCCCTCCGATCCTCTATCTTGAAGGGCGAGCCATAAATACAAGCTCTCATGATATAATACATCTTTTTACAAGAGATAAAGCTTTCTGTATGGTACTCCATTAATTCCAGGTCAGTCAGTCAGTCAGAGAAAGAAAAGTCAGCGTTGTTACACGCTGATTTGCAAATCTCTAGCGAAGAGAGTTATTTGTATTAATAGCGTACTATTTGTTTATTGAATGAGTACATTGTATTACTTTAATTTGTTCTATTAAGTGCTGCTCTGATTGATTTAGTTGCACTGCTTATTTTGCTAGGTTTTCTGAAGAAAAACAGAAACGAACAAACAACAAAAAAAGCAAAATTATACCTGTTCAAACCGTACTGTTTCTGTGCGTTTTCGTAACAAAGCATTTATAAATATACTTTTAACGCTTCAAAAGAATTAAAGTATCATTTCCACAATAAATACACGAAATTCCATCATTAGAAAATTTAATCGTACGTAATTTCCAATTTTGGATCTCAAAACATATTTTATGGTTTTTAAACAGTGCTTGTAATTCATAATTTTCTACCTTTTTGAATTCTTTAGTTTGCACTACATAACCAGTTGAAAAGTAGGTTTTGGTCTCACAGCAACATGAGTTGCATTGAACTTGGTGATGTGAACATCCTACAGCTGTATATAGTTACGCTGATCACTGACTCATCGATTCTCTAACAATTCCGGGTAACCACTACAAGGTATAAAACTTTTACCTCCATTACTCCAAAAAGATTAAAAAGTTAAGCACAAAAAACCGTAACATCTACACCGTTTTTACGATCCGCTTGAAATTTTTCATAATTGTGTATAAAAATATAGTAAGCGATCTGTTCTACTTTAAAAATTTAAAAATCCACCCATTCCTTCATTTTTAAGCCATTTTTTTGGGCTACTTTCAGCTCCACTTTATTTCCGTGATTAAAAAAAGGTTAATCATTTGCGTGTCAAAATTTGCTGTCGCAATTGAAATGACGTCATATTGAAGTTACGGTTCCAATTGAAGTTCCAATTTGTTTTAAACAGTTTTTAAAGATAATATAGTTTATTCATTTATTTATTTATCTTAATTAAAATGATCATCTGCATGAAGCATTGATATACGAGGGTTTGCTTACACAAAACCAAATCGTTTAAATGCAAAAAGTTTTCCCGCGTTTCCAAAAGAGAATTAAATTCTATTTGGGTATAGGAAAAAAATTGAACATGAAATTATTTATTTTAGGCGGATGAAGTTATGAAATATATCGAGTGTAGACGTATATTTTTCATAGCGGACGGTTTTTTCTAGCTCCCGTTGAAGTTGCCTCCACAACGGGCTTTGACTTCTAGAGTAAAATAATATCGAAAAGCAAATGCCGCACATCAAAATATTTGTGCTAAAAAGCAAGCAGTCAGCTGTTTCTGGTTTAACAGGGAGACCCTTCGTTATTGTCACTATTAACGCAGAAATGAAGTCCCAATATATACTAAAAATGTCCACGATGGTGGTGTTGCTTTTCAATATTTCTGTTTGTAAATGTTGATACTGAGTTTTATTTTTTAATTTGGACATCTTTGTTACATATTTACATTAAATCTGCTTTTTATTTTTTTCCAGGAAATATTGTATATTAATGTAATCTCATTCAAAAGAACAGGCAAGCCTCAACACAATAGAGATGTTTGAAACTACTTGGATGCCAAGATCTTTGTTTTTGTCATAAGTTATGAAGCATGATAAAATATTGTAACACGTGATTTGGAAAGTTACCAACTATTTATCAGTTCAAAAACAACTATGGACCTTTTTTCAATTTTTATTTCCAAATTTAAGTTGGAAACCACTTTTTCTTCACACATTAGGTAATATATATCCACTTTAATCTCTTTTTCTAAATAGATCGTGTAGCTGTTTTGTTTATTCTTTCAAGAACTCTAAAATATTTTTATCGCACAATATCAACCCTTATCCCAGCCAAAATATTAGCAGTTTATAAAAAACGTTCAAAGTAATTTTCTTTTTTTGCCCTTTGAAAATCTTACAGAAGTTTCGTTAAAGTCTGAATATTTTAAAGGAACACAAGAAAAGGTAACGAATTATCTTTGTTAGCCGATGCAGCACTGTATGTGTTTGCAGTCTTCTGTCTAAACAAATCATGGAAAGTGTGCAGAATCAAGTCAAGCAGAATCTTTCATGCATGACGTGTTCCGAAAGTTATTAGATCAAATTCGTAAAAAAGCAAAGTAAAATGCAAATATATTTAATTTTTCTTGATATAAAAACCTTAGTCATCAGAACAGTGAACCTAGCGTTATTTCCGTCAGCATTTTTCAAACACGGAGCTGCGATGCGTACTACTATGTGAACTTTAAGTTTATTGTATCCTGATTACTTGCTACGATCCTAAAATGGTTTAATTTTGTTCTTTTAAGAAATAACATACTTTATGAATAGTTTTAAGGGGAATTCAATTACATTAAAAACTAAAGTAATTTGAAGATGTTCATCGTAAGCAGCAATACCACTCTTTCAAATGATAAGCATGAGAGACTAATGAAACATTGAAGAAAAAAGATCAAATATGACAAACACAGTATTTTTGCAACTCTTTTAAAATGAATAGTGAATCGGTCAGTTTTAAAATAATACTTAAAAGAAAAGTTCTGAAAGTTTTATAAGACATATAGGTTTATTCCTTATAAGAGTGTAGGTTACAGTTCGTAAACAAATATTCTGAATATTTTCGCATGTTTTTAAAATTGTGTAAAAGTTATGTAGCGAGTGGTTTTTTTTCCTAGAACAGGCTTGAGGTTATATTTGATTTTTAGGGAGGTAAAAAAGATCTAATTGGCTAAGGGGTACATAGTCCTAAACTGGAGACCGTGGTGAAGATTAGCGGTGAAATTTAAGGTAAATATTAGAATCTCATGTTTATGCGATCATATAGATTTATTATGGAATAACCTGGAACATAGCACTCCATATAGACTCCATAGTCAGGAATAGAATCAAATTGGTTCAATTTAAAACTTTAAAGATAATTGACTGGTAGCATAGAAAATAATGTATTTTTTGGCAGGACAAACTTCATGCGAAGAAACGAAACAGACATAGGGGCACCGAAAAACAAGTTGGCGAGATAAAACGGCCTCCAGTGAAATTGCAGTGACGCCAAACGACAAGTAGGCATAATTTAGCTCTAATAATTTTCAAATGCAGACTTGCCAACTACAGGTGATTATGGAGAGAAAGTTACTCTAGCTATTTTATTGAAACTCTGTGGAAAAATTTTGAGGGGATTAACTGCATAAAACAAACGTATCAAGCAGGTGCCGATAGAAAAAATAATGCTTTAAAGGTGAAAACCAAAGTAATATTCTGACACGGAAGGAAAAAGCATAACAACGTAATGGATGGGAATTAAAAATGGAAAAACGTATTAAATTTAGAACAGGTAAATTAAAAGTAATAAAAAATGTGATAAACAGCATCTCACACAAAGAACCGTTTTAACTTCAATACAGGGCATCCTTTTGGTACCACCCACAAGTAAATACACAAGTTATGACTAGGGGATATGAGCAGACTCCTCATAAAAATTTTTGAAGAATATCCTGAACAGCAGAAATGACGAATTCTATGTGTCGATGCCAAACATTTTCACTTTAAAAGTATTTGCATTTTGCTCTTTCATTTTTAACAAATTTGTTCTCATTACATTTAATGCAAACATGTACGACCAAAATAGAGGCATAATTTGCAAATAAGCTTCTGAGAAATTCGAAGAAAACAGCCTAAAATGGAAGCACTAAGAAAGATATGCATAAATAATTAAAACTTTTCTTATAAAAGAGAAAATACCGAGAAGATAAAACTTTGTAAAGGCACGTGACACACTCGCATGCGTAATTTTTAGCCTATAATATTTTTTTGCTCTTCCTGACGATAAAACGACGACGAAAAAAAAAACTAACGGACTTTTATTTATTGGGTATGAACTTTCGCTATTTTCGGAAGCAAATGACAGGAATAGAACATTACGAAACTCTAAGATGCATCCTCTGGAGTTGGAGCACTTTGCGTGATGAAAACGTTCGACAGAAAATTGCTCTTTCTTTTTCTTTTTTTTTTTTCGGTGGTATCTTGTTTTGACTGGAAAAGTGCAAATCATACAGACACGCATCTGAAAAATTAAACCCTTTCGAGTTCACTGCAGTAAGTCAGATGGAAATGTTTCTTTCAGGAATAATGTGTTGCAAGGGTTTTTTACTTCACTTACTGCAAAGCTGCGTGTTGGTATTTTTTCTCTGGGGAAAAGAAAAGGTAAGAGAAGTTATAGGAAATAAACAATAAAAAGGATTTCGTACATTAAAGTGGCCATTTAGAAATATTCAATGTTGTGTTTATATATAGTATAAGAATGTATTGCAGTTAGGTTATTTATTAAACAGTATTTTTTAATAACAAAATTAGTCGATGTGCAAACTCTGTGTGTTCAGCGAAGAACATATTAGAATCATACCAATTACTAATGTAGCGAGAATAGCAATTGTTTTTTTAATTTAATTGCGCTAAAATAATTGAGAATTTTGATTAGAAAATTGATTGAATTCATATCCAAATTATTTTAATTTTTTAAGCTTTATTTTAAATTCTATCTAACCATATATATGACGTTCTTATATGGATTTTGTTATTTCTTCTCTGTCCGGTTGATAGAAAAATTTATAAATAAAACAAGACGTAAAATTGTTTGAGTGTGTTACTTTATGTCACTTAGTGCCAAGAGAAGTGCTTACAAAATTTAATATGTTGGTTAACTAGGACAACTCTAAAGCCACTTAAAGCGAATTTTTCAAAATTCAAAAAAGTTTTTAATTTTACTAGTTCATTCATAACTCGTACTCTAATTAAGCAATTTATGTACATAAAAATGCAGATTTGATTACTTAATGTTCAGAACACTGGTTTTATACTAAATTATACTTTGGAGAAACAGATCCCACTTCCCAACCCCCATCACCCTCCCCCACACCTGAATTTTGTAAAATTCGTCCAACTGAAGAACATCAATATGCTCCAGGTAATTAGTGATTTAAAGATCGGGACCTTTTTTTTTTTGAATGTCTTACAATTTTTTGTTTACTTTTTATTTAATGTAATTTATTTTTTTTAATGAAATGCAGCTATTTTGATCCAGCAAAAAAGGAGCACTCAGCTGTTTTAAGAAAATTGCTCTTTTAGTACTAGCCTCTCCAGTTCATCATTTTCCATAAGTCAATTTGACTGACGTCTCAGCATGTGATTAATCCTAAAAAGTCTCATTTGATCTCCGATTTTTGATTGCTTGACTCAGAAAACCTCACTGAAACTTAATAACTTGACAACCTTCTTGGAAATGCTTCTTTAGAAAGAGAATTATAGATTAACCAGTACGGCGTGCTGAAAATGCACTTTTGCAACCATTTTTGAAATCGCTGAGAGACTACTGCAGAAAACTCGTCCCTTCGGTCTGTTAATAACTGTGTGACATTTTTTTTTTTTTAAATCGAACAGTATCTTCAGTTGGCGCCGGTGCCTTTAAAATCCGGAATTTGGGCCAAAATAGACATCCCCCCCCCCCCCCCCTGAAAACACAATTTTTGCGAATTTTCGAATTCGATATCAGCCGAGGGCGAAAAAAAGTTGTTTCTTGGGTTAGTTAATAATTGTGCATTTTTTTTTTTTTTTTTTTTTTGTTTGTAATCGAACAATATCTACAGGTGGCGTTGACACTTTTAAAATCTGGTATTTTTTCCAAAACATATTTTTTTCTTCCGAAAATAAAATTTACCGAATTTTGGAAATCGCTAACAACCGTAAGATAAAGTGGGTTCTTATCTTTAGAGTGCCTCACGTAAAGAACACGTTTCCGCACACGGCTGATATCGATTTAAAAAAAAAAAAAAAACGGGAAAATTGTGTTTCCTTGGGGGGCGGGGGAGGGGGAAATGCCTATTTTGGCCCAAATTCCCTATTTTAAAGGTGCCGGCGCCAACTGAAGATGCTGTGCGATTTCAAAAAAAAAATTTTGCACAGTTATTAACCGTCCCAAGGGGCAACTCTTCCGCACTCATCGACTTCAATAGTGAATTTTCGGTCCACCCTATTAACCAGTCACTTGTTTTTGTATTTTAACTGTATTATCACAACCCTGAAGGAAAAGGTAGTTTTACAGGTAAAGTTGTTGAATATCATAGGAAACAAATTTAATCTGTGGTATACTTTTTACAACGCGTAATCTATATAAATAAAATTAGACTTTTCTCTGTACATTTATTGGAATTCAAAAATTTTGCGATTTCTATCCGTTTCAAGTACCTGGAAATCCGGTGCGATTTTTAGAAAATCTTGATTAGATTTTGAGATTTTGCGAAAATCCTTTCAAACTGCGTAAATTTGTGTTCGAGCATCACGTATAAACGACTGAAGCAATTGAAATGAAATTTGGTATCATGATTGGTGGTCACTCAACTTAAAACATAGGAACCGATTTTTAAAAAATCTTGATTAGATTTTGAGATTTTGAGAAAATCGTTTTAAACTGCGTAAATTCGTGTTCGAGCATCACGTAAAAACGACTGAAGCGATTGGAATGAAATTTGGTATCATGATTGGTGGTCACTCAACTTAAAACATAGGCGTCAAATTTTTAAAAAATCTTGATTAGTTTGTGTGATTTTGCGAAAATAGTTTCACACTGCGTAAATTTGTGTTCGACCATCAAATAAAAACGACTGAAGCGATTGAAATGAAATTTGGTATTATGATAGGTGATAATTCAACTTGAAACATATGCGTCGAATTTTTAAAAAATCTTGATTAGATTTTGAGATTTTGCGAAAATTGTTTCGAACTGCGTAAATTTGTGTTCGCACATCACGTAATAACTGCAAAGATGAAAAAATGATATTTGGTGAAATGGTAGGTGGTCACTCACCTTAAACTATAAGCATCTAATTAAAAAAAATCGATCAGATTTCGAGATTTTGCGAAAATCGTTTAAAACTGAGTGAATCTTTGTTCACGCATTACGTAATAACGACTAAAGCGAATGATATGAAATTTGGTCACAGGATAGATGGTTACTCAACATAAACTATAGGTGTACAATTTTTTAAACATTTTTATTAGATTTTGAGATTTTGTGAAAATTCTCTCAAAATACGTTTATATTTCTTCAAGCATCATGTAATAACGACTAATACGAATGATACGAAATTTGGTGACATGATAGGTAGTTGCTAATCTTAATTTATAGGCGTTGAATTTTTAAAATATTTTGATTACATTTTGAGATTTTGTGAAAATCGTTTTAAAATGCTTAAATTTTGTTCCAGCATCACGAAATAAAGACTGCATGGAATGAAACGAAATTGGGTGACATGATAGGTTGTCACTCAACTTAAATTCTAGGTTTCCAATTTTTCAAAAATATTGATTAGATTTTGAGATTTTGCGAAAATTATTGCAATATGCGTAAATATTTGTTCGCGTATCACATAATTACGACTAAAGGGAATGAAATTATATTACTTAGTTACTCTCTAATCTGTAATATTTTAACAATGCATAAAAATTATAACTTCGCTTTCTTTACTTTGGCAACATACTACATCCATTCTGTGTACTCCTATAATGGTGATGAAAGTTCTTGCTTTTTGGAAATTTGCATTCAGTACTAACCCGTCAACGACGGGTACTTCAGCTAGTTAAAAATAAAAGTAACGAATGAAAATGATAAGAAAAATTAATTAAGGTCAAATGACAAAATTATTTCGTTACTATTACAATCGTAAAGTTAAAGACAGACTTATAGCAGTTCCTATTCAATAAAATCTTTGCCGAGTATAAATTCGAATTGTAAGAAGCATTAAAAGGCCTGCAATATTTAAGGCATACAGAGTACCCGAAAAGAGACTTAAGTACTAACTTCAGTGAACCAAAGATTGATATGCTTTTGCTGATTACTCCATTTTCTAGATCTTGAACGTCTGCCTACTTTAGCTGCAGATGCCCCTCATACTATTTTTATAGTACTATCACAATTAGGAAGGGGAAAGTGGTTTTACTGGTAAAGTAGTGAATGAAATTGATCTTGACACTAGAATCGCGTTAGGGGTCAAATTTTTTACCTCTGAGCTCTTTTGTCAGTTGATTATTTTTGTTTCAGTGTAAGAAATCGTTTGAAACCTCTTTTGAATCTTCCTCAGTACATAAGAACTATTTCTAAAAAAAAATCAACATTCTGGATTTGTTAATTTTTTGAAATATTAACTCGTATTACTAGAACAGTGGATGGGGTCACTTTTAATCCTTTAGTAAACACTCTTAGCACTCAAAGCATTATCAAAGAAACCACGAGAAAAAAAAAATCGGTGATTATCATTTTTCGACTGCAATCATACTCTCTCCCAGGAGTAAAAAAAATACCTGGGTAGTCACACCATTATGTTATATCCTTTTCTTATTCAAAAAAATATACATTGGAAAGCAGATGCAGGGTTTTACATTCTCAGAATTCTCAGAAATAGTTTACTTTAGTTACGTAAGGTCAAATTACTCAACGCAGGTGCAACACACTTGGGGCAGCTGCTTTAGTGCTAATGAATTCTGCAGTCAAGTTCGTGATCGTCTTACCTTTAAGATGAGAATCATATGTGAATGCTGTGTATGTATTATACTGTGAATAATATCAATAAAATATAGACTCTGTTGATGTTTTAATGTTTTTCTATCTTGTTTTCAAATTTACAAAATATATCTTATAAGCGAGGTCTTGCTTAAGGAGAAATAAGAAAAGTACTGCAAGAGCTCTCTCAAAATGAGTCTGGCTGAGGTGAAGTTGGTAATATTTCTGTAGACACTGAAGATTAATTCCAGTGTCACAAATCATTAATAAAACCGAGGACAGTGAAGTGAACGAAGAAAAACTCAGCAGAAATAAACGAGCAAAACCGGATGAGCTGTAATATCAATTTATTTGCAAAATTAATGTTACAGCTCCTGATAACACTATACGGAATAGAATATAATATGGAATAATTTTATAAGTTACTAGCTGAAGTACCCGTTCTTCGCACGGGAATGAATGGACTTTTTGATATTACGATTTGTGGTGATTACTATTCATTGTAATAAACAGATATAGCAAAGTGGATATCGCGTTATATTGTGTCCAATAATCATGCATACCGAATTGCAAGGCAATCGTTTGTACGATGCAGAAGGCCATGCGGCGTAGCGCAATCTAGTGGCGAGTTTTAGCAAAACGGATACGGCGAAAATATTTTTCGCATTCAGATATCGATGTATACGAATTTTCATGACTATCGGCTGGACAGTCCTGAAGTTCATGTGTTGACGCGACATCTAGTGGCAAGTTATAGGAAAATGGATAGCGCCAAACTCTTCCCCGTGTTCAAATATCTATGTATACCTATTTTCATAGCGATTATTTGCACAGTCAAGAAGTGATACACTGCAGGGCCATCTAGTGGTTCAATAAAGTAATGATTTGCTACAGCGCCGTCAAGTGGCGAGTTATAGCAAAATGGATAACGCCAAAATATTCTCATTGTTCAAATAGCTATGTATACTGATTTTCATAGCGACCGTGTTCAACTATCTATGTATACCAATTTTCATAACGATCATTTGCACAGTCAAGAAGTGATACACTGCAGGGCCATCTAGTAGTTAATTAAAGTAATGATTTGCTACAGCGCCGTCAAGTGGCGAGTTATAGCAAAATGGATAACGCCAAAATATTCTCATTGTTCAAATAGCTATGTATACTGATTTTCATAGCGACCGTTTGAATGGTCAAGAATTTGGCCTGCTGCAGCGTCATCTAGTGGCGAGTTAAAATAATAATGCATTGCAGTGTCATCTAGTGGTGAGTAACATCAAAAGGAACGCAGTTAGAATATATTCTTCGTGCTCAAATGTGTAAGTATAAAAATTTTTATGCCGATCGATCAAACGGTATAGAAGTTTAGCGGCAAGTTACAGCAAAATGGATAGTGAAAAATATTCTCCGTGTTCTAATATTCGCGTGTACCAAATTTCATCGAAATCGGTTGGACGATATTCGCATAGCAAACGGCTAAACGGAATAGAATTCAACGTTGTGCTGCGGCACTAAGTGGCAAGTTAAGGAAAACGGATAGCATAAAAACCTTCTCCATCATAAAAGACTTAGGTGAACCAAATTTCATCGTGCAACGGTGCTCAACGGTGCTGGAGGTTTTCAACCTCATAAACACATACCAACATTCATTTTTATCTATAACCAGTGTTATTATATATACCGGTCTCAAATAAAATCCAGTTTCAAATCTAAGCCTCGCCAAAGTGCCAACATACGCCATTTTGCAAGAGTTTTTTCAGCGAATCATTCGAAGCATTGACTTAGCAGCAATCAATATGGGAAATGGTTCGACCGCCAAAGAGTAGCATGCATTTATTTGAAAATTGGAATCTCTTAATACAGCCGAATTTTTTTTGAATTATCAACTATAATGTGTTTTATTCATCGTTACTCCGATGTACTAAATGAGAAGATTTCAATTTTCTGAAATTTGGCGGTATTCCCACAACTTAAATCAGTGTACTCAATTGGCGAGAATTCTGAAGATAGATCGCTTGAAATCCCTTAATAACTGCATTATTTCTTCACGGATCATTAAAATTTAACGCTGTATTCTAATAAAACCTTTGCACTTGTTTTCAAAAATCTATTTCCTTAAGCTCTCAATAAATTGCGAGCCGAAAACTGTGCAAACCGCTAGAACTCACTTACTCAAAATCCATATTTCAGTCATTTTATTTTTTCGCCAAACTAAAAAAATTTACACATTAGCCTCGGAAATCTTCAATTCTTATTGTTTTGCGTGTAAAGCATTACATTCCTGCTCTGATTTCCCATGCACACGATATTATAATTAAAAAAAATAACCTTACGAATATAAACTAACAAAAAAAATCATTATTATTCTTTTATTTTTACTTTGAGAATTTAAAACATTTTATTCAGCAAAATCGCCACACATGGCAACCACGATCCTTATTTCACACTTTTTTCACTACAGGGGTTACAATTACGGAAAGATTTTTGCGTGAAGAGCATAAAAAATCTCTTAAATTCCGGGAACGGGTGGACTTTCAAAGTTTTAAAGTGGACTATGATTTATTCTATATTATTTTACATACCTGTGCTAAATTTCAGGCCGATAGGTCCATTTTTGTGGATTTGTATACGAATCAAATCCACAAACAAACAAACAAACAAACAAACAGAATTTCATTTTTATTTATAAGATAAGATGTTTTATTTTAAATAACATTGGTTTTAATAGTTGAAACTATTTATTTTAAGTAATTTTTTTATATAAAAAAGTTGAGTTATTTGAGTAATTGTAGTATGTTCCAATTGATCTCACTGTAGTAGATACATTCACAGTATTTTAAAAATTCAAAAATTATCAAGTAATATTAAATATAAATTATTCAATGCACGCAAATTACATGTTTTCGTCGATTTATGGCATTTAAAATTGTTTTATCTTTGTTATTTCAGTAGTTTCAGCGAGGGGACAAAATGACCCCTTTCCGCCATTCCATAGATTTTCCGGCTTAGTGTGTCCGTAAGATTTTTCCGTTCTAGTGTTAATGAAATTAATCCAGGTCGTTTTTCAATTCCTTTACATTTTTACTGTACTATCATTATTGTACAGGAAAAGATAAATTTTTACTAGAGGACTCTCACTCTGCCTTTCTTGTTTTAATTAAAGAAATCATTGTTAAGTACAATTCTGAAGTACACAATAACTAGACCTGAAAAAGACACTTGAACACTAATAAACCGAAGATTGATATGACTTTGCTGATCACTGCATTTTCTGGATCTTAAATTTCTGTGTACTTTATCTGTAAATACGCATCTAACATTTTTACTGTACTAACACAAATATGAAGGAAAAGATAGTTTTACAGGTAAAGTAGAGAATGGAAATGATTGATGAAATTCAGGTCATTTATCAATTATTTTACATTTTAACTATATTATCTCTGTTTCAATTCATCTATTATAAAAATAACATATGATAGATGAATTGTTCATAAACATTTATTTATAGGAAAACAATAAATCACTGAGATAAAATAAATTAAGATCACATATTAGGTTTTATTTTTATACTATGCAATTACAATTGCCAAGAAAAACTGAATAAAAACAGGAATTGAATGAACATGATAAATTAAATGATCAAGATCACATACCAATTTTCGAAATTTTTCACAACACTATCAATTTCTGAAGTATGCCAGTCACAGATAACGTAGTTGGATGAAAATGGTAACAAAATAATCGTTCACTTCCCCTCCCCCCACTTATACTGTCACAGTTCGAGGGGAAAAGATGGTTTTACAGGTAACTTAATTGAACGAAATTATGAACAGAGTTTTACCAGTTTTTATATTTTTTCAGAAAATGTCGTTATAAATGTAATTAGTTAATGGAAATTATAAAAAATAATCAATAAAACTTCAGAATTACTTCTTTATTACTATATTACGGTATTGAAAAGCTTTTGCATTTAAAGGGTAAATTATTGAAAGGATAAATAAATGATGGGAATGAATAATACCCGAAGGTTTTGTCTTCTATATCTTTTGAGAGACAATCTTTAAGGTGGAAAAGTGCTTTTGAGAGTAAGGTTATTAAATAAAATTATGAGTATTTATTTAGCGGTAAATATAAAGTTAAGTGTACACCACGTATTAACTAAGAGGAAAAGTTAAGTTACTTGTTTCAATTGTCTCTTAAAACGTAATTTTTTCTTTTACTAATAAGATACAAAATCCGTATTTTATGCTGTTGTCGTAAGTAGCATCTTAAATATATGTATTACCAAATGATAATCATTTGACAATGAAACCGATGAAAACAAGAAAAGGAGATATATTTTCGTCGTTCATGAAGACCATTAAACAGTACAAAAGCCTATCATATAAACTACGAAAATATATCAAGCATTCTTAACATTTATGATCTCCATGGAAGTCAGTATTCAAGATATTGATTTATAGATCATTACCATATCATAAAATACATCCCACCGAATAAAAAGCTGATAGACATAGTGTTCGCGAGAATATGGTTTTGAGAGAAGACTGCCATAAAAAAAGCATTTATAGTCCTTTTTATGGCACAGGAAAGTACCTGATACTAGTCCGAAATCTTCCTCGTGTAGTTTCTTAATGGGATATCGATTACAGTACTAGAATAAAGTAATCAATAAATTGAGTGTTATAAAAAGATATGCATTTATATGTTATTTTTGTTTACATGGATGTTCAATGAAGCTGAAAATATGAACAATATTTTTTAGAATATAAAATATTTTAAAATCTCGAACTTTCCAAGAATATGGCTTTGAAAGACTTAACAAAATTTACTTTAAGTTATTAGCACTGAGTTTCTAATCATTTCGACAGACATACATTATTGAAATATAGTTTTCATGTAGAAACTATATTTTAATTACTCTGTATGTAAATCGTGAAAGGCAAAATGATCGAATTGCGAGAAACAGGTTTGATGTAAATCAGAAATAGGTATGCAATTTCTTTTTCAAACAGATTTTCAAGTTATAATTTTGAATAGGAATTTATTTCTAAAGGAATTACACTGTAGTGACTTCAAATAGCCGACCAAGCGTTCAGACAACGTCACAAGTGCTTTTTTATTTTATTTTGCACATAAGACTATAATAGTACGTTAGTTTTTTTGTTTAAAAGTTTACCAGCACGTGTTTGTAAATTTGCATGCCAGTTATTAAAGGATTCAAAGAGTACATTTTCAAGCTGAATCTAACTAACAACTATAAATTTTGAAAGACTTTCAAATTTACTCTTTTCTCTTTCAGCCACTGCACTTGTGTATCACATTAAAGCTCTTTATCTTCGAACGGGTTTTCATAATACTACAAAAAAAGTGAATTGTTAAAAAAAATGTCATGTTTATTCATTGCAATCATAGTTACGGGTGAAAACTTTCCTTAATCACTTCCAGTTCATGCCTACTTAATCAGCAGCTGTTTTAAATTAGTATTTTCTTCTGATTTCATTACATATAATACTTCCCTTCCGCAGTATTTTCTTTTATTTCATTCTATTGACCATAACGAGTCGAACTAAGAAAATATTTGCCTTAATATAATAGATTTTTATACCTTGCTTGTGAAACCTGTGTGATATTTACCTTGTGAAACAATCATCAGGCTTGGTGTTTATTAATTTTTTCTATGTATCTTTGTTTTCACATTTTATTATTAAGCACTGATTGTCTGTTCTGACCATGGTTTATTCGTAACTAGCTGGGTGCCCGATCTTCGCACGGTAGGAAACGAAAAATTTCCTCACATGTGTAATTCGAATTAATTCCAGTGATGTGGAATCTAGAAAAAGCAAAATTATTTCACTCTTGACTTAAAATTTGCGTCATATATGTAATAACCTGAGATCATTGCAATATAATGACACACACACACACACACAAAAAAAAAAACCTATGTCAGCGTCATTCGGTATCAAAAAAGTAAAAATGGACCGTTTGCAGTGAACTTCTCACTTTCAAAATGTCTTATTTCCTCAGACATGCTGTCTTTTAGGTTCACGTTTTAGCGTTAAATACCTCAGACACTACATGAAATGGACATTTTTTTTAATTTTAAAAATACGTCACTCTCTCTTGCAACCCTTTACAAAAAGAAAAGAGATAAGACTGCGCTATTTATAAAGGCTTTAAAATTGTTTTTCTAGATTATGCAGTTTAATTTTTCTTCTCAAAAATAAATCCAATATTTATAAAAGGAAATCGAGTCAAGCAAAGAAATCGTCTGCTTGGACATATCATTGTTACTGTATCCATGACAACCAAACCGCAAGATATGAAACCGAAATTTGTAGCAGCTGCTATAAAAATGAAAATCCTTCTATACTTAAAAATTCGTAAAAACTCTCCTAATTTATATTTTTCCTCCGTTCTTCTTTTAAAACTGGGCAAATTCTGTGCTCCTTCTTTTGCCGAAATATAAAAAAGCTATGACAGATAGAATTCAAGATGCGGCAGTTTTAAAAATATTTTATGAAAGTCAGCGTCAAATTTAATTTTATTTGAAAAATTCCCCAAAATCTGAAAATTATGTTACACAGTCCAACCAAACAGTCTTTAAAAGAAAATTTTCTCCTCTATAATGATGTAACTATCGTTTTCTTGCGAGTGCAATTACCGGCGTTATTATGTATTACTAAGGTGACCATACGTCCCGTTTTTAGGTGGCTTGCCCCGTTGTCCCAAGGCCGTAGCCAGGAAAATATTTCGGGGGGGGGGGGGGGGTTCAAGTTTTATGTTTTAATATGGTATTTTTTTCAGCACACTGAAATTAAAATTAAACAAAGTATGATATCCAGCTTTGTGTTTTTTCATTTTTATTTAAAACGCGAAAATAATGCATGCAAATTGAAACAGTGCTGTGTAAGCAATATCCTATCGGCGTAGCGAACCTCTGTGTCAGTGCAGCCTTTAAAGAATGACAAGCACTGTGTGACAGAGCAGGGCCGGCTGGACCATATAGGAAAACTAGGCGACTGCCTAGGGCGCTGACTCGAGAGGGGCGACACTAGCCAGGCAGCGGATGTTTTTTTTTTTTTTTTTACTCTTTACTCCTGCTGTCTGAAGTGTCACTCTCTTTTTATTCTAAGGAGTAGCGGACTGGTTACGTGAATAATGCAACGTAGGATCTCCCTCCCGGTCCACATGGGTCGAGACTGGAGCCTACATGTCCCAAACTCCAAAAATCACAAACTTATCATTCTGACTTTTTTATTTATAGAGGTCATAAACACGATACTGTGAAGTGTGAAACTGTTTCGTGTTTCGATCTCCGATGGAATCGAGAGATGACTCACTATTTTTTGGGGAAAGAGAAATTTTTTTAGTTTCGATATTTCTTTTTTGTCTCTCTCTACGTGTAAGGGGGGGGGGGTTGAAAGAAGAAGAAAGAGAACCAATGTGGAGAAGCATTGAGACGAATGTGAGCTTTTGCTCCGATCATACTGCATTCTAATTATGGGAAATGTAAATACTGTGTAAAATTGTGTAAATAAAGCAGCCGTACATAGTATACTTAGGGCACATTTTTGCTACCACCTTCACAAATTCCTACTACTATGATACATTAAACACTGTTTATTTAAAGAATTATTTGATGAGAATGAGAAATTCTGATTGCAAGTGCCACGGAAATTGCATTTCTTTTGGCCATACTCAGAAGATAGGCATCCATATAAAGTACAGAGAAAAGAGTAGCATATTTAAGTGAAATTTATCACTTTGCGATCCTCAGAGAAACACAAGTAAAAAATTACATGCGGTTTGAATGAACTGAAGTGCAATAATTGTAGTTGGCGATACAAGGGATAATTTTTTTTTCTACGAACAGTAAGTTATGTGACTGAAAATTTCGGGGGGGGGTTGAACCCCCAAAAACCCCCCCTTGGCTACGGCCTTGCGGTTGTCCCCAAGCACAGCTTTGGGACACCGTAATGTCCCGGTTTTAGAAAATGTCCCCTGCAATGTCCCGTTTTTAGAAAGAGAGCAACCCACGGAAACGATTTCAATGAAGGCTGCTAAAAATCTAAAATCATCCAATGGAAGTGTCTGTAAATAAAATAAAGAAAATAAATTTAAAAAACCTGACCTCCCTCTTTCCCTTCTCGAGACGCTAAGGTCGGGGGGATGTATTGTTTTGGTGTTTGTTCTTTTAATGTTCTTTTTTTTGTCAACTATTTCAATTTACTTCTTTTTTTAAAGTCATGTTCCTCTTTTGCTAACCCCCCCCGTCCTCCATTTTATTTTCCCTTTTCACTCTGGTTTTCTATGAATTTTTTTCCTTCCGAGTGACAGCTTCCTTTTTTCTGTGTGTCCTTTTGTTTACATTTCTCACCTTCCTGCCTTGTGTCGGAATTTTGATACTAACATTAACACAAGCTTTTTTTGCGTATTTTCTTAACAACTAAAAGATACCCAGACAAGGGTGAATTAAATGGGGGGCGGAGGGAGCGACCGCCCCCCGAGAAAAAAGAAATTACTGTAAAAGATCCTATTTTACTTCCATAAAATGGATGTATGTGTTAATCTTCTAGCTAACCCCCCCCCCCTCCGATAAACTTGCATTAATCCGCCACTGTACCCAGACCTGTAAATTCAGTCTCCCTACAGTATTACCTGAAAAGCACCAGATGTACCGTTTTGAGGAAGAAAATAAATACACTATTGCAAAAAAAGTAGTAGATGTCCCGTTTTCAAGGAAAAAATAAATGGTCACGTTATGTATTACGCAAGAAAAATCGCTAAAAATCGGAAAACACATAAAATAAAACATTTTCTAATTCGAATTTCGAAAAAATCGCTTCGAGGTGTGTCGAGACCCGTCTTGGAGAATTTCCGTACAAAATTTGGTAGGTCTACGATCACCCGTTTCGGAACTACGCGAGACACAGACAGTTTACACACTGTTTTATTTATATAGATAGATTATGCTTCTGAAAAAAACAATCAGACGAATGCCTGGAGTTCATTAATTTTTTTTTTCTACGTAGGTTTGCATTAACGCAGATTCCGTTTCTCCATAGCAGACTCACGTGGAAAAAATATCAACGTTATTGCAAGTTTTAATATTATTTCGTTTCATAACTATGTGTAAAATAACGTGATGAACTGACTCAACGTCCCTGAGTTTCTTTTAAAGCAGTCAAAATCAAAAACGTGACGTCATAAATTATAAATTTCCTGTGATTCATAAACTCTTCCACAAATATTTCATCATATTCAAAATTTGTGCCATTTAAAATAGCTCCTCCATATTACAGTCTGATATTTTTTTTACATTATGTGTTTTTGTTGTTTCTGATGCCCCCTGACAGCCGCAACGGCGGTGCAAGATCCCCACTAGGTAGGAAGGCGAAGGGTAGAGGGGCTGCACCTTCCATTTTTAGGGCCCCAGTGGAAGGAAGTACGATTTAGCCAGTGGTCCCCCAATTTTGAACCAATTCCAGAGGAGGGACTTTCCCCTGAAATCAGCACCCCCCTTCCAGAGGTATCGTTTAACAACTTGGAGGACATTGGAGCCACGACAGATTTTACGTGCACCAGCTCCCATTAACGTACTTACATTATGTTATTCAGCACTGATTGTCTACCGTACAAAATAAAAATATGTTGGTAGATATTTAAAAAAAAAAGTTTGTATACATAAAGCTTGAAGCGAAGCCCCTAAAAGCAGTATTTCTTCATTCACAAGCTAAGCCTTTCATATTAACACATCTGAAAGGGAAACATAGTGCTAGTAGTTATATATTAATAACAGACAAGAACAATGCGAATTAATGTGCAGCTTATCGGGTGTCGTGTTTATCAGTTGTTCAGGTAGTCGGCAAATGTCACTCACAGCGCTGAAGTTAATCGCACTCGGCTTGATATGCCAATATTCCTGTGGAATCAATTATCAGCTACTGTTCGTGGCATCCAGATTATACTGTTCCAAATTAGTTCCTAGTAATTATCAGCAATCAGTGTTAGTTTAATGAACTGTAGGCAGAAATTAATAATGTATTCAGAGTTTTAAGAGTTGATGTATGTATTTTAAATGATCTGAATATAAGAAAGAGAAATTAACGAAATTTACGATACTTTATGAAATACTGTTTTAAAAGGTAATTTTATAGTCTTTTATAAGTAATTGACTATTTTTTAACATTCATGAGCTTCATTTCAAAATAATTTTTTTTTTTTTGTAATAAGTATTTAGCGATGCTGGAATGCAAATAAATTTCATTATTTTGTGGTTTGTTCTTCTAAAATAATCTATGTATTCAAAATTCACGGCAAGTGAGTGAGTCTGAATGTCATGTGAGTCTGAAACCTATGGTGTATAGTTGTGCATTTCCCCCTCTGATGAGGACAATGCATTTTACAGTGTTGATGTATTAACAATGACTGGCTTGGGGGGTTTTTTCAATATAAATTTTCTAAATATTATATATATATATATATATACATATACATATACAGAATATTCAACAAATAACACACCAATTTCAAAATTACAAATCTCTAGAAGAGTGTAGCAAACGGTGCGTTTATTATGTAACCTGTAAAAATTTTATACAGAAGTTTGGAAATAGCAGTTACAATAGCTGCTGACAAACAGTGGCATGCACAGACTTCCTTTAAAGGGGCAGGGGGTTATGGATATAATCTTGATGTTAAAAGTCGTAATTTTTATGTTGAAAATTAAAAATTTATAGACTTTATGTTAAAGAATCTTAAGCAAGGATTAAAAACCTCAAACCCCACCTTGCATATGCCACTGCCAATACATGGCACTGCACGCGAAAAATCGAACGACGATCAACAAAAGTAACGATAACTACTAACTCATTCTCTGCAAGCAGTCACCATAACAATGTGTTCAAAATGTGCACCAACATACAGAGATGCCGATAACGAATAAGGAAATTTGACATCACAGCCCATAATGTCTAGACGGCAATGGATTCACATGCCACACAAATCGATAATTCAAGCTCATCCTGGGCACTAAGTTGGTTCCGGAAAACACTGCGTCCACACTGTTTGTGAACGAAAAGTAGTCACGTAGGAGTCAGATCCGGAGAAAAGGGAGGCCAGTCTATTATGGGAACCTGGGTTTACAGCCTCATCTATTAGTGGATTTTGTAACCACTACTTTGAAACTTGTGAATAAAATTCTTGCAGCTTACATAATAATCATGCATTTTGCTGCACCCTTCAATTGACATATATATATACAGTCAACTCCGGATATAGTGAACCCGGTTATAGTGAACTTTCGGCTATAGTGAACACAAGCCATTAGTCCCGATTCACCAGTATCTCTAGTCACCATGGGAATACTTCGGTTTTAGTGAACTTCGAATATAGTGGACGAAATTTGATGACCCCTTGAGGTTCACTATAACCGGAGTGTGAGACCTGACCGGAATAGAGTGGCCTCCCTATTCTCCGGAAACTTAATAACTGTAACTTTGAAACTAAGAGACACTCTCTCTTTCACTATATATATACCGGTATAAGAGTAAGTCCGTAAATACTTTAAAAGTGCATAAAAATTTAAAGAATTGATGTATTCGAATACGGTTTGCAGAAAAGACATTCTCGTGAAGAGGGATTTTTTTTTTTTTTTTAGAAAAAAAATAACATTTTCCTACGATAGATGGCACTGTACTCAAGCAAAATCTCGGAAAATATGCAAAATCAGAGTCCTCTAAAATGCAGGGAGAGAAAAGGCTTTTATTCTTCATTTCCTTGTTATTGACATTTGCATGGGTGCATAGTGATGTTGACATTGATAGATTAGCCCCGGTTGGCGAAGTTTTATTATCTCAGCCAGGAATCAGCGGATGAAGCTTTACGAAGGTTTCGGACACAGAAGAAAATGATAAAAGGGCCAGGTCTTATAACTCCTGCAGGACTAATTTCCTCTATACGGCGTTTCGAAGAAACGGGAAGTTTGCAGGATCAGCCTCGCAATGGTGCGGCACGATTTTCAGAGGTTCGTGCCTCCAGTGTGGTTTCGCAAATGAACACTTAAGGGAACAGTGAGCGAGCAGAGTACCAGTACCAGTATGTAGCTGACGAGAAGTTGCACGAAACACAGGTATACCGAAGACATCGGCATTTCGCATCCTTCATGCGTATTACAATTGCACACCTACAAATTGCAATCGCTCCAACAGCTGTTGCCAGATGACGCAAGTAAACGAATGGCATTTGCAAATTGGGCTTTGCCACAATGGCTACTCAGTATCTTGTAGACAGACGAGTCTCATTTTTCATTTCATGGAATCGTTAACACGCACAACTGTAGAATCTGTGCAAGAAGAGCTCACATGAATACACAGAGGAGCCCTTACACGGACCGCATGTTACTGTTTGGTGTGGTTTTACCTCGGAAATTATTGTGGGTCCCTTTTTCTTTGAAGAGCCTTCTGCAAGATTAGGCTCGAAGACATGTTCAGTCAACGGAAAAAGTTACCTAGAAATGCTACGAGATAAAGTGATACCGTGCTTGTTGAAACATAATCTCCTTGACAAGGTGATATTCATGCAAGACAGTGCACCTCCTCATATTGCGACCGAAGTGAAGCATTTTCTGTAAAAAACGTTCACTTACGAACAAGTATTCAGCCGTCATTTTACACATGAATGGCCACCTCGCTCACCGGACTTAACACCCGTTCATTTTTGGCTCTGGGGTTATGTTAAGTCCCGAGTTTAGCGCAATAGCCCATCATCTTTAGTGGAGTTGAAGGATGCTGTTCGCGATGAATTTTCCTACATCCAACCGGAAATGCTGCATGCTGCAGTGGACGGTGTTATCACTCGCTTGCAAACTGCCATTTGTGGTGATGGCGGACACATAGCACAAGTACGCTAGCGTTGTGGTACGATTGGAAACATGTGCTGCCTTCAAATAATTTTTGTTTTCATAGATATCTGGTACTTATTTCTGCACAGAGCCATCTATTGTAGGAAAATGCAACTGTTTTTTTTTTCTCAATCCCGCCCCCCCCAAAAAAAACACTTCATGAGAATGACTTTTCCACAAACCGTATTCGATTACACCAATTCTTTAAATTTATATATATATATATTTATTACTTTTAATAAATAACTTTCATTTAGTACTTAAACACTAAATGAAAAATACTTCATTAAATATTAAATAATTCTATGATTTTTCAGGTTTGTAAATCTGAAACAAATTTTAAAAGTTTTGTAAAAAAATGTATATATGGAGACGTCACCCGGCAGCTTAGTGGCTGTAAAACAGTCTCCTTCTTTCTATACTGGAACTTCTCACGAAAAGCTAGTTCTAAGTATGTACGAAAAAATATCAGAAACTACGGAAGAAAGGATATCGCTTCAGCACCGAGTTTTGAAAGAAAAAACCTGTACTTAAAAAAAAAAAAAATCTTTTGCACTTTATCCTGTCCCCCAGTGTCATTTCTTCTGAAAAAACTTAAGTTAACACAGAAGCTTAAAATGAAAGATATAAAAGAAAAGTAACAACTACTAAAAATCCCAGATATTTTCCCAGCTTTAAAAAGAAAATAAGCTTTAAAATATAGGGAAACACTTTTCTTTTTGAAAAGCTTGTAAGATGTTTTAAAAGTGCAAATATAATCTTTTTAAAAGCATAATCTTTACAATCTTTACTTGTTTTAGAATACAAGTCCGACAATAGTAAATTTAACCAAAGAATATAATCCTACTATATAGTTACCTTGATCCCTGACTCACTGACTCATTCTCTAACAATTCCTGGCTACCACTCGAAGATAAACATTTTACCGCCACTACTCCAAGAAGAAATAAAAGTTCAAAAAGATTAAAAAGCACAAAAAACGTAATAACATGTACATCGTTTTACAATCCACTTGAAAATTTCAATAATTATGCATAAAAATATAGAAAACAATCTGCGCTACTTTAAAAATCTGAGAGTGCACCCATTCCCTCACTATTAAGCGATTCTTTGCTCTTATCAGCTCCATTTTATCTCCGAGAGTAAAAAAAGTAAATCATTTGCGTGACAAAATGTGCTTTTCAAGTGAAAATGACGTCATACAATTAGGAGATTCCAATTCGTTTAAAATAGTTTTTCCAGATAACACAGTTTAATTTTTTATTAAAATAATCGCCTGCATATAAGAGGGCTGTGTACACAAAACAAACTCGTTCGAATGCAAAAAGTTTCCGAAAGTTTCCAGAAGAGCATGAAATATATATTGGGTCTATAATAAAAATTGAATATGAAATTATTTGTTTTAGGTGGAAGAAGATTCAATATATTGAGTGTAGAAATATTTTCGTCAAATGTTTTTACTAGCGCCCGTTGTAATTGCCTCCACGACGGGCTTTGACTTCTAGTATTCAATAGTAGGAAAAATAAATTTATATTAATGATGAATTACACAGCAACACTTATTTACAAATATTCAGAATTAAGTAAAAATTTTACAGATTTTACTGTAAGCTTATAATTTAATAACTCGATTAACTCAATAACGGGGATCCTGTTTGTGAATGACACGAACATTTGTAAATGCCACACAAATGTTGTTTCTGTAGTTATTGATATTTTCGGTGATATGGGTTTCTGTCTTGCATCCCTACAAAACACTTACCTAACCTCTTTTTACAGCTCTGAAAAATTTTAAGGTTTGTTTATGTCACGCAACTGTAGTTGCGAAAGAGCAATTTCAAGTAAATGAAATCATAAAAAAAATCTAAATTATTTTGCTCGAGACATAATTTTCTCTTTGAAACCTTATTAACTTAATTATTACAACCGAATTCTTAAACTGGTGAAATTAAAATGACGCAGATCTCACTTATGATAGCTCACTTTTTAGAAGCTTTTTAATGAGATTTTATTTTGTCTTTCCGTCATCGTGTTACGCTTAGGAACAAGGCGCCTTCACTTTATAGAAGTTAGAAGGTTTGAAGTCGCTGTTAAATCCCATTTGTTCTAGTGGTTAGGGTACCTGGCTCTCTCCAAGGAGACACGGGTTCGATTCCCAGCGGAGGAACAGTGTTCCAAGGTGTAATGGTCAAGTTTTACGATAATTTATAAGAAACTTTCATAAAGTAATTTCATTTTTAGTTACCAATAAAACTTGTGTTTTATTTGTAACTAAAAAGCAAAAAATAAAAATTAAGTAAAAATACAATTTTTAAAAGTAGAAGATTTTTATTGTGGAACCCTAAAAGGTATAAAATAAAAATTTATTCTTGCAATGATATGCTATAAATGAATGAAAGTTTCAAAACAAAGAAAACTTCTGAGAAAAATATAGATATTTCAGCTTTGCAACAGATGAAAATTTTTAAATGTTCAAAATATTTTTAAAAGCTTCCGAGACAAGTATTATCCTTGAGCTGTATTTGCTTGTACTCTTTAACAATATGACGAAACATTCACAAGCTTCTCACCGTAACACTCTCACGGAGGTATGGAGAAAAAATATTATACTGGCGTTAACAGTGCAAATGAAATCTGCGATACATAATGAAAGGTATCCACTTACCTTCAGGTCTGGGTCTAGGAACCCACACGCTGATTGTCAGGCAGTCTTCACTGAGAGGCGTGTTAGCGTTCCACATGGTGGACCCCCTGAAATCTTCAAACTGCGTATCATTGATCTGCACACATGAGTTCGGGGGAGTGGTCGCGTTGAACACGTCCTTCCAAGGATCGGTAGGCTTTGGATGGCGGAATCTGCACGAAAATAAAGGCGAAAAGTTACTAATACGTAAACCAGAGTTGCCAACTGCTCCGGTATAGAACTAACCACTTTTATTAATCCTTTAATGCGCGGTGTTTCCGCTCTGAAGCCACATCTCTGACATTTTTTCTGTTTTGCTTCACGAAGAATAAATTTGATTTCAATTATATACTCAAGGAGGACATCTAGATACACTGTCCAATGTCTAAAAAGTGCAGCCGTTGCCATCGCACGAATTAATTGCAGTAAAACTTCTCTAAGGTTGCCACCATCGGTTCTTCTAGAAAAGTGGCCGTTTAAAGGGGTGGCAGCGGTACTTTACACAAAACTTTTAAAACTTACCAAGCTGAACATCTTCATGTATTTAATACATTGAAAACGAAATATGTACTGTATGTGTATTATGAAATATTAAAAATTTTTATGCATATTTCACTATCCTACGTACAAAAAAAAAAAAAAAAAAAAAAAAAATTCCACTTTCATCCATATTAAAAATGTTATCCATTGAATATTCTCTTATAATTGAAGGCAATCTTGCCCCCCCCCTCCTCCCTCCCTGCCGAGAACGATAAGCGATTAGGGATTGGGGAGAAAATTTTGTTTTTCTAGTAATAAGTGCGTGAAACAGTCCAGGGCACTTTTTAACAAAACTGGCCTCTAAGAAAGGTTGGCCGTTATATTTTTGAAGCTTCGGGAGTGTCCGTTGGCCGAGTTCAGAGGTAGCCGCCGATTAGGGGTTACATTTATATTTCTAGGTCCTTTTGATTCGGTACTTGAAATTCCTGCCCGTTTTGAGAGGTGGCCGTGGAATAAAGTTGGCCGTTTTGAGAATTTTTATTGGGTAATTCGGTCGACCGCCATCTTGCTAGTAGTTAAATCGCGCGATAGCAACGGCTGCACTTCTTCGACACTGGGAAATGGTTGCGCTTCAAAGGGTTTAACTGTAATTTTTGGCCTAAATTATATAAAAATTTCGAAGTTAAACGTGTGAGCTGATTATCATTTCGAAAAAATATTTAAATAGAATTACTGTTTACAAAAAGTGGTTAATTACATTCCAAAGCAGTTGCAACTCTGCGTAAACATGTGATGAACAAGGATAAATCATGTCTAATGAATTAATTATACACTTTCCAGTACAATCATTTTTGCCATGCACTGCGTAAACGAATACTTAACATTTGCCTTCTTCGCAAAAGTAAGAAGGTAGTGATTCCTACTTTCTGTGTATATCGTTGCTTCCCGACTTTGATCCGGGGCTTAGCCTCACAGAAGCGCAATTGAGCAAAGCTTAATCAATGGACTGTCACATAAATTTTCCAGCTAGGTTTCATAATCAATGGATTTCTTCCCAGTGATTGTACCATTCGAAATCAAAATACAATTCATAAATAAAAATTATAGCGCAATATTTGTAGAGAAAAATTCTTTACTTTTTACAAATTATGATCAACTAATTTCTGATAATAATCTTCTGGTAAAAACCTGATGCCTTTCACCGCTTTCTAAAAGAGATTATTGTCTTGTACGTTAACACTCAATTTTTTATGACAATTTGTACATCAAAATGCAAATTTTCCGTAATGGTCTGTCACCTCTTTTATTCTGATGAATCACTTTCTATTTTAAACACGAACAAAACAAGGCGCAGGTGTTTCAATATTCCTATGTCCCGACTTCTAAAGAAGATCTGCTCCAGGAAATTTACAGTCGCAAGTAGATTTGAACAACATTTTCAATGACGTCATGAGTGCCCATTTCCTTGGAAACAAACGAACCATTGCGATAATCAAAAATAAGGTGTCGTTATAACGGAACTTGTAAACAATCAAATTATCATACAAGCCAAGTTAAGTAAAAGAACTTTAAATGATTGTACAAAAAGAAAAGCCGTACAAGTTGTTATATTTCAATGTGCTTGTGTGCCTATGTTTGTTGGGGACGATGTTTTTCGTGTGCCATGAACACTACTTTGCCACATACTGCTCTGAAAAAAATAATGCAGTTGTTCATCAAAATTTATTAAACGGCAATTTTTGATATCCATACAAATAGACATAAAATATTATCCAGAGATCCTTTTTGCAGTTTATGTTCTACACATGGGAGCCCATAAGGGGGATAAGATAGTGCGCTTGCCCTTCTCCTGCTATAGATTTAGTATGTTGTCTTAAGATATAAACAAAAGTGCATCATAAAGCAAAATAGGAACTTCAATTGTTACAAATGTCAAATTTGAGTCCCTCTATAAAAGTTTTTGAAGTTTGCTCTCCCCTCCTAAGAATTGTTTATGGATACCCATGGCACTACAAGAAGTCTTAGAATGACTGTTTGGGCGAAACAATATCGATTATCAATAAAGGAATACTATCCGATTGTTATCCATCAAAACGGCAATTCATGGGTGTCATTCAATATTTATTCATGCGTTATGTAACTGCAGTAAAACATGAAAAATTACCAAATCAAAAAGCTTTTACTTAACATTTAATTTTATCAGTGATCATTCTATTCACTAAGTCAATGCGTTTCGTTTCAAAAACGTCATTGTAACACGACATTTAGAGATCACGGCAAACAAAAGGGAATCACTAACCCGAACTATCGTCCACTCTCCAATATAGTCCATTATTGATATGAACGTTAAATCAGCGATATTTTGATGTTCTGCCCTTGTTTTTCCAGTGCATAAAAACTATGTTTATGCCCCATTTCTCCTCAATCTTTAGAACAGTTTCTCCATAAAAGTGTAACACACAGGCAGTAACAGATTTATGTATTCTAGCAAAGAGTTTGATTTAAATTAAAATGTTTCTACACGTATCGGAAACTGAATTTCCATATCATTTCAATCGTGCACAGTTATAACTGGTGGTCTAAATCTCTATAGAGGTAATCATAAGAGAGTTTAATCAGAGGTTTCATCGGGATACGGTAAATTTCAGGTAATGAAAAAGTTCATGCGCTGATAATGTTTTAAAAAATCTTACTGCGCATGGAAGATTATACCACAACAAACAGATAACGCAGGTCGGTTACATAACACAGGGTTTCATTAAAATTTAATATGGAAATCTCTATGACAAACCAGGATGTGCAAGAGTAAATTGAAATATTTAGATATTGTTACGAATTTTCGGTCTGTTCTGCCTCCTGGCTGTTAAAAATAGTTTAGAATTCGTATTCTACGCCTCAAATAGTTAAATTTTGCATAGTGTTGCATCAAAATCGGTCAACTAGAACGCGAGATACGAAGTTTTGGGTTTCCCTATTATTTTCTATAGCGTTTTCTAGAAATCTCGAGAAATATTGGTCCTAGACCTTCGCTAACCTAACTTTTGGAGATTTATTTTTGGCTAAAATTTTGGCAATATTCCTCCAAAAAGTCGCCAAGCTTGGTGACATTTCAGTCATTTGGCGCGATTTTTCCAATTGGGCTTGTAAAGCTAGTTTTCCTGCATTAACATGCGTAATAGCCTAACATTACTCTATTTCTCTTCTATGACGTAATAAAAACGCGATCGTTCGGGGTCTTTTTACACATCCAGATTTTTCTAGAAAGTACGTCGGAGGGTATAAACAGGCAAACAGGCCGGAGAATTCAAGTCAGTTTTCTCACCGAGCATTCGTTGAGTGTGTTCGCTGTATTACGCTGCGAATTGTACTCTGCGATATAAGCGTTATTTTCGCTTGCCTTTTTGAAGCTTTGTTTTTAAGTGCTGTGTGTAAATTCTTCATTGCTGTGTTTTAAGGGACTGTGTACGATATCTTTTGTATATTTCCACTGAGTTTTTGCCCGTGGAATTGTTTTATTTTATGTGAGAAATACAGCGTTTGTGAAAGCTTCTGTATAAATCGGACTGTTAAAAGCACATTACCGTCGGATTGTGCTTGTGAATTTTGTACTGCGGATTGTTCGACGAAGTTCTAGAAGCAATAAAGTTCGTGTTCAATCCTGACTAGTGAACTCTTTACTAGAACTTTCTACACCTATTGGACTTTAGAACGACGAATCCAGGAATTAGCAGAGTTTTCTGCAACAATATAGACATTGAACCTTATTCAAGTGTTCTTTTCCACTACATCAAATATACATAAGGAGCAATTAAGCTTCTTCGTACAGCGTTGCTTCCGGAATCAGTCTTTGACTATATCCCTCTATTCTTGCATTGAGCATAGTACTGACACGTGATAATATATTCCAGGTATTGTTATTATAGTATTGTAAGATTATAACTCATAAAACCTGTAACAACTGGGTATATAGTTGTAATAGGAATTCATAAGAATTAGTTCTTAAATTACTTTTTTCTTGAATCTTACGAAAAAGAAATTTTCTGAGTTGAAAATAATACATTTTTTTATGAAGCATTTAATCTCATGTTTGTTACATGTAATTTTTTTGCAGCGACAGAACTTCAATACTTGATTGAGTTTTTTAAGAACTAGAGCTCGAAGTTGGATTTTTACGTGCGCAATCACATTGCTTGAAATAATACGTATCAAAAAATAAAACTTAAAATGATGTTATGTATTAACTGTAACCTCACGAGATGAGAAACTGATTTATCGTTTTAAAAGATTTTTTGTAAAGTAATTGAATACACACGCAATTCCCCTTTTAATGCGTACACGACAGTACAAATTGCGTGTTTTATGAATCCATTAAAGAATATATAATTTAATTTTAAGAATTCATTTCAGGGAAAATAGAAAGATCGGAAATTGGGGAATGAGTAATATTCATAAAATGTATTATAAATTGCTATTTAGCTTCAAAAACTTTTTATTTATTTTACGATTCCATTGTCGTGAAATGACAAGCGTGGTATGGGAAGGTAAAAGTTGGTAGATCAGAAAACTAATTAAGTTTTTCTTATATAAGTAAAACATTTATTTTAATATAGTAAAATGAAGCGAGCAATGTAAACTACAATTCTTTGAAAAATAGCACAAAAAATATGTTTATCGAAGATTAAAAAAAGAAAATTCTGGAAAATCAATGGGAAAAAAAGATCCATGTTTGAAAATTATGTAATAGTAATGATTTGCCTTAAAGAATAAATAAAATAAAGCAAAAAACAAGAAATAAATGTTAAAGCAGAAGTGAGAAAAAAAAAAAAAAAAAAAAAAAAAAAAAAACGGAAAAAAGTGAGTGTCTGGCGAATTTATGTTTGAATTTCGAATGAGTGTTGCGTGACCAAACTCATCAGTAAATAGCTTTCGGTTTATATTTAATACTTATAATAATGAAAATATTTGTCGAAACTGTATAAGTAGCTGTTCTATATGTATCTAAATGTGTTTTTTCTCAAAATCTACATTTTCAAAACACAGACAATTAATAAACAAGCGTTATTGACTGTATTATACAAATATGTTGTAGTTATTTCGTTTAAACTATTGGCAAGTTTATTGACGAGGCCTAATATGAAAAATATGATAACAAGTAACAAAATGTATCTAAAAATTTACAACAAACAATAATCTCATAATCGCTTTCATACGTACTTTTTCGGGAAAAAAATATTGTAGGACCAGTGTAAGTCATGGAGAAGACAAGATTATAGTGCATTATAATGACCTTGTTATTGAAGTTTAAAGTATAGTTGACACCTTTTTGTTCAGGTTTTCACAGTATACATATCATAAATTTTTCAGTAAATAGATTTTTAAAAATTCTTAATAGAATCAAAGGTTTCATATTTGCTTAGTAGCACTGTTTAAATTACATTTTATTTAAAAAAAAATGCTGAACCATTTTATTGTTGGCTCTATGTTTTTATCAAATGTACTGAAATATAAATTATATTCTTTAATAGAAATCTTTATTTCTTTTGAGAAAGAAGGAAGTTAATAATACACTGCTGAAAAAAATTGGACTTTTGTTCAATTCGTGTCCGTGATTAATATACAGGGTTGTCCAAATTAAACTTCCCCAACTCAGAGGCCTGTCCATGATGTTGTATGGGTCATAATGTGATGAAATTTTAAAAACAGACACTTCGGATCACGCGATCGTGATTTATTAAAAGAAAAATATTAGTACAGGAAATTGCCGATAGGTGGCGCTGCAGATCAACAAGACATTCTACAGATGTTCTATATGTGTGCCGGGGCATGGCGACAATAACACCGGCCAAGGAAGCTACGCGGGTCACGTGACGTGACGTCACTATTTCCGTCCTTTGCTTCTCGGGAGCTAGGGATGCCTGGAAGGCTAGCAGTCCCGTTGTGTTATTGTTTCATAAGAGACCACGTTGTTTGCGATTTTTAAAATCGTTTTAAATTAAAAATGCCAGATCGTTGCTGTGTGCCTAGTTGCTCGTCGAATTATGACAAAACTGGCAGATATATATCAGTATTTAAATTTCCTAAAGGGGAAAACGAAAAAAATCTGTGGATAAAAAAAATTCTGCGTAAAGACTGGTCACCATCCGCTAGAAGTGTCGTGTGTGCAGAGCATTTTGCGGAATCTGATATTTATAAAGATTGATGAAATACCTGATAGAGAGGGTAAGATTTTAAAAATTCCAAGGAAATGTCCACAACTGAGAGATGGTGCTCATCCTTCAATATTTAAAAACTGCCCAAAATACCTGACGGAAAATAAAATTCCTTTAAGACCAAGTAGAACTGAAAAGCTACCAAAATTGGCTGATGAATTGAAAATTGGCTATCAGAAAATTTTAGATGGTGATAAAATAAAAAGCTTCAATGATATGCAGAAAGAGATTGAGATAAAAGTCGATAAATTTAATTTGCATTTAAAGCCTGTTGTGATAAATAATGCTAATGGAGTATTTTTTGTTAAATATTAATTTTGTTTCGGCTCCAACTATTATATCAAGCATAAAAATCAATAGTGATATGAGGGTAAATATCTTTTATGGTGATACAGCTGTTCCTCTTACTAAATTTAAAAGCATTTTAAATCACCCCGAAGACCTTCTTGTACGATGGAGTACCCTTGAAAATTTACTAAGTGCAGTAAAAAACCTCGAAGAAAATGCCTTACATGAGTCCGTATTAAATGATAAAGAGAATTGTTTGAAACTATGGGAAAAATGCATCATTAGAAATGGGGAAAATGAGGTTTATAACAATAAACAGTTTATTCTAGAGCAGATGAAGTTATCTGATAAATCGAAAATGTAAATAGATTTCATCTGTCTCAGTATTATTCTAAATTTCTGCACTAATAAAACATAGGTATATGTGCAATTTAAAGGATTAGTTTTACAATCAATCTTCAGAAAAGATTGGATTTGTTCTTACGCTGTTTCATGTGTCTGAATTATATTAAATGGATGCTTAAATATATAAATTTATTCAGTGAAGCAATAATGATTATTTTGCTCAAGTACTATTGCCAGTTTAGGGAAAACAAAAGCGTTTAAAGATATATTTACATGTACATATATATCAAGTACTTAAAAAAGAAGCACATTAAAATTAAATAAATTTTTCACTAATATCATAAAAAACTGGTGTTAAAACTAAATATTTGCTTTTCGTGCTTTCATTGCAACAAAATTCTTAATTAAGTTTTTTATATCTAATTTATCCAAAATTTCGTTTTCCATCGAATTCTTTGATAAGTCTGTAAGTCGTTCTTCAGACATAGTTGAGCGTAAATTGTTTTTTATTATTTTTAATTTTGAAAAAATACTTTCCCCTGAGGCTACAGATTCTGGTAGCGTCAAATAAATTCTCAGTACCACAGTGACATTTGGTAAGGTTTCTGTTAAAACATGCTTATGTAAATAATCAAGTACATAAGTTGGAGTCATATTGTCTTTAATATCGTTGAAGCAATTTCAGTTCTTCAAACAAGGTTTTCACATCAATATCGCTTTCAGAATTTTTTTCGTCACAGACGCAAACTCTGACAAATATTTAATAAATCTTCATCTTCAAATTCTTTAAGCTTATTTATATTGTGAAAATGAGTTTAAAATTGTCATTGTATTCTTTGATCAATAGGAAACTTTCTGTAATTGATTCAATTGCGGTATCTAAAATTGTGAAAAAGAAATTCACTTTAAAATTTTCTTTTCCATCGTTAATAGTTTCATCTGGTGCTTCATATTCAAACATTCTTTTCCTATTTCTTCTTCGAATTTCGGGAAAAGAGCTTTCAACATTTAGGTCAGTTGCTATTTTCATTAAAGACGATATGAAATTTTCAAACATTTCATCACTCCGTTGTTCTTTGAAATACTGTAAAATAGAATCAAGACTTTGTATGACGGTTTGAATGCAATATGTGGGAGCTTGCATCATCTTGCTTATTACATTAATATGGCTTAAAATTTTGTACCATATGTTAATTGAACAAATAAATTTAAATTAAAATAATTTCGTTATTAAATTATCTGCTTGTACCCTACTTTCGATGTCTTTGGAGTTATCTTCCGCTATCTCTAAGGGCCGGATTCAAACGAAACAGAGTTCTATCGTTTTCCGTTGCGATCGCGGAAATTTTCGACTGATTCCTATGTTTCCTATTCAAGTGAAACCTGTCTATCGCTTTTGGATCACGTGACACTGCGATTGGTGTTTTGCTATCGTTTTTCCAAAAGCGATCGTTTTCTCGAACATGGCGGATCGATCGGCGGATGGTTGATGAGAAGATTACAACAACAATGAAGACTCGTTATTTAAAATTACGAAGCAATCCGTTGGAATTATCAGACAGGGAATTCTGCAAAAGATTTAGGCCTGCGGAAAGCTGAATTTTCTCGCAGAACAGAATATCTGTAGGGTTTATTTTCTGTCGGCCTTTGAGTTCTACTCTAGCAGACACTACGATGCAGGCGCCATCTGTAGTCCTTTTTTAAAATCGTTTATTGCTCGATAAATGTTTGATATTTGAAACAGCGCGAAAAAATACATTAACGAATAATTTCTCGCTAAAATAAGCATCCTAGCAACCCTCCTACACAAATACAAATATTCATATCATTATATTAAGGATGTCCTTGATTGTTAATTATATATCAGAACATGAAATATATAGTAATTCTACCCCTCCATTATAATTATAAACAGCTTCTCTGCTACAGAAAAATAAAATATAATAGGCAAACTAGAGAACAATTATTATTCGATAATTCGACATGATAATTATGACGAACAATACTATTATCAATAATTTTCTAAAAAAAAAATCTTCATAAATTAAAAATGCGTTTCCATGATTATAAACATACAAAAAATATTAACCTAAACCAGTTAAAATTTTAAAACATTAACCTACAATACTGTTGGGGAAAAAGCTCGAACATAAATAAATAAACAGTTAGTCGTCGCCATTAAGTTAAAAAAAATTTCCAGAGAAAGATGCGATTTTTTTATTGGTTAACAGCGACTTTCTACGTCACCGGAAGTTGCGTTTTCACTCTGTGGTGATAAAGTTTCGATCTAGCAAACCTGTAAGTTCGATCGCCTATTTTGTTTCACTTTGAATACACTTTTGCGATCGCTTGTAAAAGCGATCGAACTTCCAGAGAGAAAACGATCGTTTTGGAGACGACCGAACGCGTTTCGTTTGAATCGGGCCCTAGAGGAGCTTGTTAAATTTCTTTGAGGTTATTCTTAACCCATTTATGCCTAGCGTCCCTTTTTTGGGACGGCATTTTCGCTATCAGTCGAAAACGTTATTTATTTTTCCTAGCCTTTATTCACGAGTATTGAACCTCAATTCCACAAAATATTTTAATATCGCCAAATAGGATGTAGACATTTCAATTTTTATACATAATGATTTTAAAGGAAATCATCCCTTGTTCAAAAAGTTGACATCAGAAATTTATCCATTACTGCTGGTGTTAGCAAAAATCGAAGAAAGTCGCAAAAATATCCAGGCACGAATGGGTTTAGAGGTTTAATTGCTTCTATTCTACTTTCCCATCTAGTTGTGGACAGTGGCTTTAAATTTAAATTCCTAACATATGTTTTGATTATAGCCCATCGTTTAACAAAGCTTGAAAAATAATTATACAGTTCTTATATTACGCTAAAAATGTTTACTGTTTCAAATGTCACTTTGTCTGCATCATTAACAACCAGGTTTAATGTATGGGCAGCGCATGGAATTATTTCTTTGTTTTTGTTGTAGTCCTTTATGCTTTCCTTTCATATTTGCACCGTTGTCATAGGCTTGGCCCCTTAAATCTAAAATATTGATGTTCAGTGAATTAAGGTATGTCTGTATGAAATCACATAAACCTTGACCAGTACTATCAGGTTGTAACGAAAGTTTTCCGCCATATCTGCCTGAAAAACTAACTTCTAACTCCTTAGATAACTGTATTTGAACTTTCGGTACCAAACCTGCACAGTGTCACATGATACAACAATAGAACTTAAAGCTGTACTCATAATTTGTTGATATTCTAGAGCTGACTTTTTGCAACACAACTGGAAGTTAATGATGGTTCTAATCCTCTAGAGCTATAGTTCCATTTGGAGACACCTTGTACTTAATGATAACTATATTTTTCAGAGATTTCACAACACAGTGTTATAAAGTAAGCCTCTTTCTTTCAAATGTCAAAAATAGTTCGACAAAATATGAGCAAATACGCCAATGCGAACTGTGTTCTGACGATGTTTGCGGTGGCGGGAAACTTTCGTTACAACCTAATATTAGTAAAACTATAGAAATGTGATCCAGTAATGAAAGCAGCTTTGCAATAATTTGAGGTAGGTAGATTGGGAAGTTCCATGAAAAAACTTGTCTGTAAATTTTTGAATGTGCCTTGTATACATGAACTTATATCTCTAACAAGTTTGCGCCTTCTAGGCCTGTTCTTTGTAAAGTGTTCTTTCCAGTTTACACATTTTACTTCGTTCCCCCCCCTCCCCCAATAGAAAAAAAATGGTGCAGTACTTCATTTCATTAAAATAAAATAATTCATGCTCAGAGCCCATGGTCTTCGGCAGAATAATTTCCAAGGAGGATGGTATTCAAATCCAGGTATGGCAAAAGGGGCACATGCCCCGGAAGCCGTGAGCACGAAAATTGTAAGAAGAGGGTGTAAAATTGAGGTTTGTCCCGTTTGACACAATCTGCAGTTGCGACACTGGCCGAGAATATATAGAAAACAGTCTTTTTCAGGGATAAAAACTAGGAGAGTAGATAGGTGGTTTTGCACCCCTGGCAGAACACTCCAAATTGCGCCCCCTTCCACTACTCTTCTTGAACAACTTCAATAATAAATTTTAATTCCCTCATAATTATTGTACTTAACAGAATCCTACCTATTCTTCTTACAGATGTGCTATTTTGAAAAAAAGTAAATAAAACATAAAACAGTGAAACTCTGCCTACACTTTTTATGATCCAGCTGATCTTGTGTCGCCAAGGGTGGCCCTAGGGTACGTGTCGACCCCCTGCAAAAGTAAAAAAGGCTCCCCGTTTTATTCTCTTGATCAAGTTCTCCCGTTTTTGAGTTCGAAATGGTGTCCCTTTGAATATGGCGCCCGATACTATGCTTACCTCGCTTATCGTGTCGGGTCGCCCCTGAGTCCCGCCAAACCTTTAGCTACGGCCCTGCTAAAAATAATTCTTTATAGGAATTAACCCATTTATGCCTAGCGTCCCTTTTTTGGGACGGCATTATCGCTATCATTCGAAAACGTTATTTATTTTTCCTAGCCTTTATTCGCGAGTATTGAACCTCAATTCCACAAAGTATTTTAATATGGCAAGTAGGATGTTGACATTTCAATTTTTATACATAGCGATTTTAAATGAAATCATCCCTTGTTCAAAAAGTTGACATCAGAAATTTATCAATTTCTTCTGGTGTTAGCAAAACTCGAAGAAAGTCGCAAAAATATCCAGGCACGAATGGGTTAAAGTCCCACTTTTGGTGATGTGAAAACAGAATCACTAAAATCGCACCTTAACAATATTAGCTTCATATACAAAATTTCTTGTCTGTCTTGCCTCCGTTCGGCGCCCCTAGCACCGAGGCACCCTTGTGCGACGCACAACCTGCACAACCGTAAGGGGCGGCCCTGCATTTAATTTTGATTTAGCTACGATAAAAATAGTTTATATATCAAAGGGTTTTTAACTGTGCTAGAATTGATCAATGTTTAATATGTGTTCTTCGGTAAAATAAAGGTTGGATTTATTTTAATATTTTTCATTTATATTGTTATACATGTACTTTAAGGATATACATACTGTGCGCAAATTTTGAAAGAATATATTGCTCTAAATATAAATAATATTTAATTCTTTATAAAGCCTTAAAAATACTAATAAAGTACTCTTATTATGTTTATTATTATAATTTCTTTAAGATAATTAGAAAGAAAATAATTTATATTTATTCTATTAATTTAGGTTTTACTGTAACTGATTACGAGTATAACTGGATTATAACATTTATAATCATGAATAAGATCGCTTTCATTATCTTTAAATGTATTTTTGTAAATTTAAATAAAATACTTTTCTTTATTTTCCTTCTTAGTGTGTCTTTATTTATCTTTTTTAAGCATAAATTCATGTGTTTTTTTAATTAAATAATTAATGGAAGGTGTAGAAGACATAATACCTAAACTTTTCAGAAAATGTACACTAGTATATTATAGATAAATTAATTAAAAGCATTATACCTTATTCATAAACATTTTGCAATTTCAATTCAGAATTATCTCATTTAATGTTATTTCAGTAACTTGCCATGTCATCTCAGTTTAAGAATTAGATAGCATCTTTAAAACCATTGAAAATATAAACGTTTTAAAGATTCTAAAAGGCGATTCGCCTGAGACTGCTAGGACGGAGGTCGTGACGTCAGCGGAAGCTTCCGTGGCCGGTGTTGTTGCCATGGGCGGGGTCGAATAGGGCATATCAACGGCAGGAGAAACAGTTGGCACACTGACAACACCATGTGGCGATTGGCTAGTGGCGTCCACGACCGCCAAAGCAACGTCTTGTACGCTGCAGAATCCACAACATGTCGTCCTCTACCTGGTGAAATCCCCAGCTGTCTGGTTCTTTCGAGCTTCTTTATCATGTCTCGTAAAGCACGTGGTGTCATTGGTCCTCGGCGTAAGTTCTTCAGCCGATGGAATGCTCTGATCGCAGCACAGGAGTTCTCGTCATTCTCGTAGAAAAGTATCACTAACATTGTCTTACAAAGTCCCCATTGTGCATCAACGAGCTGGAAACAACTGCCTGTGCAGCGCCTGTCTTCCACTTTTGCAGTGCTCGTCTTTTGGATACGTGGCGCAAAGCTTTATTTCTGCAAATCACGTCGGTGCAATATGAAAATTACTAGTATTACAGCGCCACCTATCGGCAACTTCTTGTATTAATATTTTTTTTTACTAAATCACGAGCGCGTGATCTGAAGCGTCTGTTTTCAAAATTTCATCACATTATGACCCATACAACATCCTGCGCAGGCCTCTGAGTTGGGGAAGTTTAATTTGGACAACCCTGTACATATTTACACTCACCAGTGACACCGACTGATTCTGTAAAGTAGCAAAATGGCGCTAGAATCGCATCCACAGCAAGGGAAATAGAATTCCCACAAAGCCAAATATCATTGAACAGTCGAAGACACAAACCAGATCGACCAGAAATACCAGATTTGGTTGCAGAAAGTGAGAGCGTATTCGAACCCCATTTTTGACAGTGTCTCACTTTTTAATAAAATAAACTGGTTGCTTTTAGCTATGGTTACTAAGCAAAACAAATCAACACAATTTAAAACATGCGTACGAATCTTATAAAAATTAATAAATTTAGTAGTAAATGTACAACTGTAAAATAACTAACGAAGAAAATACAACTAAAGTAAGGAAATTGAAAGAACCACGAAATGCAACAGAGAGCGAATCTATACACATTGCATCATAGGACTTTTGTTATCAAACTTTTGTTATTTGTTGCATCATAGGACCCTGTGGATTGAAGTTTCCACAGTATACTTTTAGAGGGCCAGATTTCGAAACTTGCGATAAATTTTTCATAGAGGGCGCAACCCATTTGTACTAGCTCTGATGAAGGATCCATATAATGATAGAAGTTTAAATCAAATTTCACGCACGCCCTTTAAATGGTGAATTCGTTCTGAATAACTTGTAGCATTGCCCGAAGTATGAAATGTAGGATTAACTAAATCGCGACATGCCAGATGACGGAGTCGCGTATACTGGGCCGAAGGATTCTGATTCGAATCCCAGTTGATCAAAGATCCCCTTGTAAACACTGCAATAGTTCACTCATAGTTATCTACGAGGATTATTCGGAAAATTCGTTTTCCCAGCCAATAAAAGGGAACAAAACATTCTTGCTTGAAAATACAGTGAAACCTCTTTGAGCGGCCACCCCACCATACCGAGAATATTTGGCCGCTCAGAGGGGGGTGCCATTCTCAAGGGTTTTACTTATTATAAGATAATTGCTAGAATGCGTAATATAGACAAGTCTGGCACATATTCCTTATTTAAAAGGAAATATAAAACTTTTCTAAAGAGAAAATAGTACTTTATTTAATGCTTTCTTACATTTTTTTGAAAAAATGATTCAATTTGTGTCTGTTTTAAGTTATTACTTTTCTTTGAAACAACCATTTTTTCCAGTTTGTTTTTTACTTTAAAAAGCAGATCTCTAACCGCTTAGTTCGTAATCGCTTCGGAATTTTCAATCGATTTTCCCTAAAGTCGCTTGTGCTGAATGTTTAGCTTGCTCACCATTACAAACATCGGGAAATTCCTCATCAGGGACGGAATTAGCGCCCGAAAGGAAAAAAAAAATTCCTTTGTAGGACAACTCCAATACCTGTTTGTCCAAGGGATTCCCCATCTTAAGAGTTGGGGAGAATATAAAAGAGATAACAGATTCAATTCCAGTTATTCCTGGGACTTATATTCGACCATAAACCTGACCTTGAGTTTTTACCCTCAAAATTACAGCATGGAGTGAGTAGAATTTCCCGAAAAATGAGATGGGCGATCCCACTTGGTGGCCGTTCAGAGGGGGTCGGGTGGCCGCTGTTAGAGTTTATTTTAGCATTAAGTCTATGAGCACAAAAAGTTCGTGCCATGAAAAATTGGCCGTTTAGAGGGGTGACCGCTATACAGGGGTGGCCGATCGGAGAGGTGTCACTGTATTTCTTTACTGCATACTGCAATATTTCAGCTACTTCTCAGCATAAGAATCTCAGGAAATGTAACCCTTGTGATACCTTGCGATAAGTTTTTGTAGTCCAGTGTCATACAAGTATGCAGTCTGAGAATGGAGCCAGCGTATCACAGCTGTTTACAGTCTTCGGGAAAGTGATACCCGGATAGGAGGTCAAGGATTAAGGAATGAGACAAGGATTAATTCAGACTCGTGTCTTATAAAATGCATCGTCATGATTATCGGCCCCTCCCTTGAAACGTGTATAAATCCGCCTGTGTTATGAAGTACATACTTCGTTGTCGTTCGTACTGACCTGTATTTTCCTACAGGTGGTTTCGCGTATGGTATCCCGAGGAACGCGTCCACTTCTTTCCCGTGACCACTGATCATCGTCACGCCCCGGACTCGGCCCTTGGATGTGTGCACTATGAGGTCATCTTCGTCGGCGCCTCTCGCCGACCGGGATGCCGTCGCTAGGCAGACAAGGCTACTGGCGAGCAGGAGCACGATGCTGGGCATGGCAATGGACGACAAGGAGGATCAGCTATGACGCAGCCTGAAAAGAAAGAAAGAATGACTGTTAAGCACTCTGCAAAGCGGCCTTATATATGTGTGCTTTCACTAATGCCTACTGCAGCAAACGTTAACCTAGTAGTCTTTCATGGCCGGTGTCCAATGCACTGGCGAAACCGTGTTTTGAGTTCACGAACTGCAAATAAGAATAGATTTGATTTCACGACGAATAGATTTGATTTCCATAAAAATTGTTGCAGGTGACATAGCTCCACGAGAATTCTTTACTTTTTAGCACGTCATTTCCCGTAAAAAAATGGTCACGGTTATTTTTAAGAGCGCTGACATCTGCTGAAAAGTGGAAGAATGCGAGAACAGCTAAATAGATTGTCCAATGCTGAAAAAAGGGCAGCTGTTGCCATCGCTCGACTTTACTACCAGCAAGATGGCGGACGATCGAAACGTTCATCGCGTGCCGCAGATCGAGAGACCCTTTTTGACGCAGCTGGTTGTACCGCACAGCCAACTGTCGTCAAAAAAGGGTCTCTAGATCTGCGGCACGCGATGAACGTTTCGATCGTCCGCCATCTTGCTGGTAGTTAAGTCGAGCGATGGCAACGGCTGCCCTTTTTTCAGCATTGGGAAAGGGTTGCGCCTCAAAATGTTAAGGCAAATAAGATCCTAGCCATTTAAATTTAATCACTGCGATTATAACCTAAATTTCTCACGCAGTAGCCCAGTCGGTTAAAGCTCGGTTCCCATAAAGCCCATATTACACCTTCCCGATCTTCAATTCAAGCAACACCTTCGTTCGACTGTTTTTCCACAACAGTTGGGTGAAAAGCCTTGTGCGATATGTATGTTCAACGTCCGCAACTTTTCCCAGCCGGTCCGGGAAAAATTGAGTATTTCATTCAACTTGTTCAACTTCTCCGACAGACCCATCACAGGCGAGCAAATGGAGAGGCTGCAGTGACATCACAGATTCGCTTAGTCCTTTTTCCAGTCAGACCAAATGAGTGAAATAGTCAAACATGTTGAACGAAATACTTGATTGAATTGAAGACTGGACGTAGGAGAAGGTGTGATTTGGGCATAAGAACAGCGATCGTGAAGCAGCGCTGTCTACGGTCTGAGCTTACTAGGGTGGCAACCTCTTCCGCCTAGACTGCTGTGGGAAAGGATGATGGTGCAATGCCCTCTATGTTCAAACGATACCTCTGGAGGGTCTTATTCTAAGTGCTGTTCACTCATCTGGAATTTTTCTAAATTAGGAGATCCTGAGCTAAATCGGCCTACCTCCCATTGGTGCTCAATTAAATGGAATCCACCTTTTCACCGGCCGCCGTCCTATATTGAGGGTTTGGGGCCGCTCTGCAGTTAGCCAAAAGGCATTAAAAACAACACATCCTAAATCTATTGCATTTCTTCCCTGTAAAAGAGTTGATGAAAGAACACTTTTTAATATGCATGACAATACATGTAAACAGCTGCTTTTCGATTGAATAATTTTTTCCATTGTAAATGTTATAGCCCTGTGCGCAGAATTTAGCCCTAGGTATGACTAAATTTCCGAAAAATTTTGAAACAGAATTTTTTCTGGGAAATTTTCCGAAAACTTTCTGGAAACTTGTAGGTGTCACTAGAGGCTACAAGTAAGCAAAACTGGAGTACTTTCATCAACTCTGAATGTGATGCCCTTTTGAATTTTCCCCTTCCAACAAAAAAATAAGCAAAATTAAATAATTAACAAAGCCCAGAAATCGTGATTTATAAGTTTTTAATCATGCAAAAAGTTGTAAATTTAAAATATAATAATTCTTCAATAACGATTACGTATATATATATATATATATTGCCTCAGTGATTAATTACAAATACCATATAGTACAAAATATTTCATTTACTAAAAAGATTTATGAATATCTGAAATCTAAAGAGAATATGTTTTAAAATAACTGCACATTTCTGTACAAAAAATACAATGAAATTCTTTTTAACTATGCTGATACAAGTTTAAGTATGTCCTTTGAAAAATTTACAAAAAAATTTCCTTTTTGATTTTCAAAACTTTCGGAAAAACATTGTAGAAAATTTTCCTCCCCACATCTCTAGATATGACAGTCTAAGTGTTTATAAAATTTGATTTTTAAAAACTGAATTCTTGAAAAAAAAGTTACAGCTTAAAATAATAAGAAGAATATGCATGCAATTTCGAAATTTCTCTGAAAACATAGATTTTTAGAGATACATAATAGAATGAATAGCTAAAGACCTTGTATAAATATCATTAAAAATTATTAAGAACGCAACTAATGAGCCCTTTTAACCTAAAAGCTGAGCTATTTTTAATTTTCATCTCATGTTCTGTTTTTAAAATCTGTATCTAGAATTAAAATTGCTCTCAGTTACTTTAAAATCCTCGAAATGAATTCCATCGCAACTTTTCACTTCATTGATTCTCAAATGGAAATTACCGTAATTTAAGCGGAACTTTTATCACCAAGCACACGTCACATTCGAAAAGATGTTTTAATTGAAAAGCCATTTTTCTTCTTTCTTTATGTTAATATTCTTCACGGTTTATCACAGAAGTTTTAAATTATCTCTGGATGTTTCAATGGCTGAGAAAAATCATAATAATCAGTTTTTATTCTCTCTTAATGCAGCGTTGCTGAAAGTATTAAACTCATGTGCTCAGAGATGATGTAATTCAAGAAGCGTTACCGAGTAAGTGGTATGAATTTCTGTTTCAATATTTGAACGTATTTTATTTTAATGAAGGATAAATATAAAAATTCCATTTATACTTTTTCTGCCAGATCAAACATTCTCATACATTCTTTAAGTGCATTTTTTATATCTGTAAATATTTCTTTCATCATAAACTCTGCAGCTGCATTGCTCAGAAATCATAAACAGCTCAATCTTCTAATAAATGGAAGTTATTCATATTATTTTCGATGTATTCGACTACTTTTGCATCCACATTTTTAAAAATTCTAAATTAATATATATATACTTTCGAAAATACGAAGCCACTTGTGTTTTCTTCTATTTATTTATTTATTTATAATTTTATGAAGGAGTGAGACAAAATAATGAAATGAAAGACTAATTTCGAAAAAAAATTCGGTATTTTCAAACTAACTTCAATATACTTAATTTAAAATTAAAGTTATGTTATAAATCCTCATACGTAGCTTAGGATTGTTTAAATTCACTTATTTTAATACCAGCAAAAAAAGTTTTGTTCCGTATACCACTTGCTTTGGAAAAGTAAATTACAATTGTCCCCCCACAAATAGCAGCATTGTTAAATAAGAGCGAACATTGCGCAGAGAATAAATGAGTTCCACAGCTTCTAACAGTACCAATTTCATTCAGATTGGGAAAACCGTTGCTGCTTTCTACAAAAAAAGGGAAGTAAATCCGAAACACTTTCAGATTTTAAATATGCACTAAAGTACTATATGCATATCATAATTTATGCGTCGTCCCTATTTTTCTTCCTTTCATTAAGTTGAAAAATGTATCATTATTCATGAGTGTGCCGACTCCCGCCAAGGTGGCGATAATTAAACACATGCAGTTACCATGACAATTTTTTATATTTATGTGGCAAACGTAATTTAGAATTAAAATGGCAATTTGGTACAACATGTAAGTACAGCATTCCATTACTTATTTATTTATTTTGGGTTGGCAATTAATGCAGTTTTAATAATTAAGTGTCTTCAAATTCCTTAACTGGTGCGTGTATCGCTAATTTGTTCACTTTAGTTTTCATCTAGTTCTTGTGAGAGCGTTGTGATAGCGAAATAGCACCCTAGTGCTTCAGAAAAAAAAATCTCCTCAGGTGGAAACTTACTTCAATGTAGAAGCACGCTGAGCAATACATTTTTGTCGGCAAAACTTTTCACCGGTAAAGAAGAGTTTTATGCTGTCTTGACATTCTTAAGACAGGTTCTGCTTCGCAGTTTTGGATGCGATGTCCGACAACATCCATTGTACAATCCCAATCTGGCGCATTATGACTTTCACGGTACAGAAACTTCAATGAACGTTTCAGTGGATGATAATTTTTCAACGATTACTAGTTCTAACAGCTGTTTAAGGTACCTTCAGAACCAATGAGCTATTTTCTATCGTTAGGACATCGAACGATATAGGCAACATTGCGACAAATGTTTGCAGCAACTGGCAGATTATGTAGGACGCTTCTTAAAAAAATGACTTTCATCCTGCACTGTTCGAGTGTAACTTACTTTTTGAAAGCCTCTTACTCTAAAAATATAACTATAAGGTCTTAAAAAAATGTATTATTCAATTCCAGAATCAGTGATCATGTTTCTAAAAGACCATTTAGACGGTTGTAATTTCAAGATTGATTTTTTTTTTCCATGCTTACTTTCTTAATAATCATGTACAATCCGTATTACCTCTGCTGATATTTTATAATTTGAGAATTTCGGAGTTCTCAACACATTAAGAGAAAAAAATAAACCAACACGAGAATATTTTGGAACATGAATGCAAATAATGAAGCATTTAGAGAATATTTGTGTGTTGTGACTCTCACAATTTTGATATTTTTACACAGTAGGTGGATCCGTTTAGACAGCTTTTAGCCATAGTTTGTATTAAGATGTTTCCTATATTTAGAATGAATTCCACCGAAAGTCTGAAGGGACTGACATTTGGCCAGGTCTTAAGATCATACACACTCACACCGCACCAATACGATAAAATCAGCATGATTGAAATATACTAAATTTATTCTTTCGCCTTCTTGTCAATATAGCAAGGAATGTATATAGGGGCGTAGCCAAGGGTGTATAGGGGGTCCCACACCCCAATGAGGAATTTTTTTGCCATACAAAATGTAAATTCTTAACTTCCTTATCGCACACGCATACACATATATGTGAATTGCAGTAGTCGTAACCCCCCCCTCCCATGAAAAGTTTCTGGCTACGCCACTGCAATATAGGTATAGTTCTCTTATCTTCTCATGAATAAAAAATTTGAAATAAAATACAAATTTTTCAATAAAATAAAAATAATAACACTGAAAGAACAGTTTTGTGCGTGAAAAGTGAAGTTGCCGTCAAAAGTTTGATCTGAGTTTCACCCAGATTATTAAATTTTGCAGAAGAGATTGGGTCGTAATCAAAAACTAGTAATAATTTGTGCTATTCTAATTCCCTGAAAATGAGAATAGGTCACAGAAATTTCTATTACGTGCATCGATGCACTTGCACGTGTACCGATGAATAATGAGATTTTTTCATATTCACAACTCAGAAGCACTCCAAGCGTCATACTGGTTGTGTTTCTCTTTAGCTTAAAGCACGCGAGTTTGAATTAATAGCAATAAGCAGTTTCATTCTATTCGTTCAGGTTATTCATTTATTAATATATATATATATTATATATCGTAATGCTATATTCATTATGTACGTTCTACTGCATATTCACCCCCTCCCCAAATCTGTAGTCCGGTAAGTCGACAGCCGTGCGAGAGGCCAGAACCCTGGACCTGCAAACTTCAACCATTTCCCAATGTCCAGTGGCTTATACACTCGGACTTGGTCGTCCCATCAACAAGAATAGGCATCATAGTAGTAAAAGAAAAGGTCTATAAAATCCTGACACCAGATGACTCTTTCTCTGCTAAGTAGCTAATTCTTATGCAGTTATTTTATACATTGGGTGCATGTGAAAAGCAGTCTCGACGCAGCAAAAATTATAGTCGGTGAAAAATTACTCTCAATAGATTGCATTTTTGACCACTTAAAATTAATATCATATGCCATTTTTTTACATTAAAACGGGAGTTATTTCTTAGTCTTGGAAAAAGGAAATACGTATAATATAGCTATTTTTCATTTGATAGCTATTTTTGATTTTATTTCATGTGTGTTTGTGTGACAACATTTCCATAGAGCCCATTACTTGCTGTATCTCCAGCAAATCATCCGGATTGACACATGCGCGTATGCATTAGCTCTCTAACAGAGAAAGAGTGTAGGAAAAATCGGAACCGTTTTCAGAATTTTGGTTCCGTAAATAGTAGGCCTATCCTTAATATTATAATCAATCTATCTACATAGACAGAACTTGGCGAATAATGGTACAGGGTGGGGCATAAAAATCACCCCCTTTTAATAGGTCAATAAAAATATATAGGACACTCGACGATCTGAAGGATGCTATTCGATTCGAAATTGCAACAATTCCACCAGCAATGGTGGAAAAGGTTATTCTGAATTTCTGGGAGAGACTTCACAAAAGTATAGAGAACGAAGGAAAACATTTACTCTCTTAATAATCAAGAGTGAAAAACCAGTGCTGAGGAGTGATATATCACCCTACCTTCGTGACAAAAATCAGCCAACCTCCATAGAGTGAGAAATCACTATTCTGAAGAGTGACATTTCTGACTCTGGACTAGGAGTGAGAATTCAAAAACCCACTCCGGGAAAGAGTGCCTCACTCTAAGGAAAGGGTGACAGCACGCCATCCCTTAAAGAGTGGAGCGCTCTGATCAAGAGTGAGCTATGACCCTTTTTAAGAGTGACCGCCACTTTTTATAGGGTGATTATTCGAGACCGTATCCAGGGGTCCGGACCCTCCCCCCTCCCCAAAAAAATTGATTTTTGTTAATAAAATAATAATAATGACGTCTTTTTGTGAAAAATTCTGCCTTTTCCACGGTTTGGACCCTGCCTGAAATTTTTGTCTGGGTACGGCCCTGGATTTATTAGTTGCATATGCCTTGCTTCTGGCTATCACTATTTTGGCGAAATTAAAATAATTCCTTATAAATACATACATATATATATATATATATATATATATATATATATATATATATATATGAATGTATCTGGTAACAGCATTGATTATTATTATTTTTTGAATATTTGGGAAACATTAAAAGATATTTTCTATATAGCATCAATATTTATCCAATCTTGTGAATTCATTGAAAATAAAATCCAATATTATAAATTTAATATTTTGCCCATTTGAAGTCAAATTTTAATACTATTGAATCTTAAAGTATTTGAAATTTATCAATAATATTGAGTGTATATTAGAAATATTTCCAATATTATTAAGTACTAATTACTTTTAATTATTAAAATTTACATATATGTGAATACTTTGAGAGTAAAGACCCTTCCAGTATTGGTAAAAACTAGAGTTTAGCCCTGATATATGCTCAAAATGTTATTATTATTTGTACAATTTTAATTAACATATGAAGTGTGTATTGATATATTAATTATATATTGAGAATATTTCTGAAGCAGTCTCACTACCAATGAACTTTTAAATATTAACTCAATATTGTGAAAACATTGATATCAAAAACCAATAATATTACAAAGTAGTAAGTGAACACATTGAGAATAAACAGTTTCCAATATTGGTAAATAAAATTCCAATATTGGTAAATAAAATTCCAATATTGGTAAAAATTAGCATTTAGGTCTGATAAATTCTCAAAATAACATTATACTTTCAGTATGACTATACTAATACCTTTTCCACTGAATTTAACATACAAAAAAATATATTCTTAATATAGGGTTGTATTGGAAATATTTTTGAAGTAGCCCTCAATTGATAAATTTTTTAATGTTAACTCAATATTGTTAAAAAAAAATTGAAAACAAAGATCAACTGTAACTTCGTCAAATGTATCAAATGTAACTTCGTACAAAGTAGCAAAGTTAATATTTGCCTCAGATATATTTAAAATGCATTTATAGTATTTGATGTACATTGGAAATATATTCAATATGGATAAGTAATTACTTTAACTTTATACCATTTTTAATTTTTTTGGTTAATATTTACTCAATATTACACTGGGAATAAAGCTAGTATTGGTAAAAAGTAGAAAGTTGATATTTAACCTTTATATTGTAAAAATTATAAAACTTTGCTGCTATTGAATTTAAATTAAATATATTTAAAATGTATCTGCAATATCGAGTGCCTTGAAAATATTCTTCATATCGTACAAGTAAATATTTTTTCCGCATTTACCTCCCCCCCCCCAAGTTTGTCCATAGGCAATCTTAAATACATCATAGCTGGATATTGGGTATATCTATTAGAAGTCCAACATAAAATAGATTTCTCTATTAGAAATTTGAGGTGTGATCTCTCTAATGAGTAAATAACATCTATAATATACAGGTATCTGTATATATGTAGCATAGTTATAATAATTAAACTTCCAGAAGATCTTAAAGATCCAGAATACCCCAAAAATGGCTATCTATTTCATATTCAAAATATCCAAAGATCAGAAATTGAACTT